>CM042258.1:34938404-35398404 GCA_023566225.1 Romanogobio albipinnatus
TAATTAGCTTTTTTTTCAGAATTCTATGATGAATAGAAAAATCTTTGAAAACAAAGTAAAAGTATTTGCTATCACGTTTGATCAATTTAAAGCATTCTTCTTAAAATAACTTTTGAACAGTAATGTACAGTATGCTCAGCATTAAAATTGATTGATAAGAATATTATTTGTTTTGCATCTAACATCTTTTTGTCCTACTTGAGACATTTGCACTATAAAATCTATATTTAAATTCATCTAAATCTATTCATTCCAAGAATTGCCACCTCACATATGAACAAATTAAATAAAAAATCTTCCCCAGCAACCACCATAAAATAAGTTTTGAAGATTTTCATCCAATAATTAAACAACCGGAAAAGTCTTGGAAATTCATTGACCAGAAATGGTGGAATGCTGTCACTATAATAGCATGTTTTTGAAAACTCTTTATTTCCTGATTTTAGGAAATCAGGTCAGGTGAATCAGTGAACTTTTTAAATCCCTTCTTAAAACATACTTCTATTGGAGAGCCTTCCCTGATTTTATTTGATGTACAATTTTGGAAATAACTTTTATTTCTCAAACGTGTTTTGTTTCACCTGCCTGGTTGAAATAGTTTTAAATCAAGTATTTTATAACTTGTATTTGATTCTTGTAAAGGACTTTGTACTGTTGGTTTTAAAAGTGCTTTATAAATAAAGGTTTTTATTATTATTATATTATTATTTATGTGTTCAGCCTTCTCAACTTCAAAATGTGTGGACAGACTTTAAGAACAAGGCCTTCACCAGATCTGGATCTGGATTCACAAGGGAGTGAGTGATGTTCTTGTTATTAACAAACTGAAAATAGAGGATGTGGCTAAATTCACTAATTTGGCGTTTGATGTGTTGTTGCAGTTTGCTGCCCTCTTGTCGAAACATGAAGACTCAGTTGTGTGGTGTGTACAGGCGTTTTTTTGCAGCTGAGTGCATGGGCAGAAGTCAGCGACTGGCTCCTCATCTGCAAGAAAGAGCTCTGAACATGGTCCAGTATGTATGAACCGATACTTCTATAGTACTCATTTTGATAAATCACTTTTGACTGTATTTCACGTTTGTTGCAGAGAGAAGTTGATGAACTGGAAGGATTTCCTGCTGGTGAAAAGCAAAAGAAATATCACAGTGGTGTCATATCCTTTTCTTCTACATTGAGTATTTTGGTTTTGGCGTGATCAGTAGTTGCCAGGGAGGCATTTTTCTATTTACATGTGTTGCATTCACACTTAAATCTTCTTCTGTTGTCATGTCGCATTGTGATAGACTTTAACCATGCCATCTCACATACCTGGAAGAGTTTCCTGGTCTTATCCACTTTATCTACGTAGATCGTTCAAGTGGTCAAATGATAGCCCCCTCCCTAAATGTGACTGATGGCACCGTCTCTGAGCTCGGAAAGGGACCTGTAGCTGACTTCATAAAGAACAAGGTGTTTTTGTGCTTTGCTGTTTGTTACTATGTATTGTTATATCTGTGCATATAAATGAAAATGATTCAGTATTATTCAGTAGGGACAGAATGTTGTCAGAAAGTTGACAAATAATTAATAAAATAAAAATTAAATAATATTAATAAATATAATCAACATATTAGAGTGATTTCTGATCACGTGACACTGCAGACTGGAATAATGATGCTGAAAATTCAGCTTTGCCATCACAGAATTAAATTATATTTTAAAGTGTATTCAAATAGAAAAGTGATTTATAATAATATTTCATTTCTGTTTTTACTGTATTTTTAATTAAATGCTACCAATCCCAAACTTTTCTATAATACTGTATATTTTTCATTAGTTACTGATGATATACTAATCTCCTCATGAATCTGTGCAGGTTTGGAGTCTTGTGGCAACAACACGGCGATACCTACACAAGGGTTACGCCACCGTCACACTTCGAGATGGAGATTATTTCTACTGTTACTTTTTGTGGTTTGAAAATGAAACGGTAAATGGCAACTTGCATCTTCTTTACAATTACTATAATACATATAATGAAAGTTACATTGTCAATGGTTTGTTTTGACAGGGTTACAAACTGGAAGTGATAGACCTACCCACTCACCCAGATGACACCGCTCCAATAGGAATGCTTACCTGCGATTATTATAGGTAAGACACAGAAACAAGGACTTCACATGCAGTTTGAAGCATATTTATCATCCAGAATGATTTGACAACATCTTTAAAGTTCCCCTATTATGCTCTTTCGGATATTACCTTTCATGTAGTGTGTAATATAGCTGTTTGAATGCAATAGGTCTGCAAAGTTTCAAAGATCAAAGTGCACAATAAAGTTATTTGCCCCTTTCACACATACCGTCTTCACTGCTAAATTACTGGTAAGAGATCATGTGTGAACAGGCCCTTTTCAAAAATACTGGTAAATCAGTTCCGGCAATTTACCACTAAGGGAAGTTATAACATAACCAGTAAATTACCAGTAATGTGTGCTTTGTGAATGCAGAATGATTACCGGTATATTCGCGTATGAAGTAGGAATGCGCTGACGTAAGAAGTCTGCTTTGGGCCAATCAAGTTTTTATGGAGATGACGTGATTACTGTCTACAGAAAGCTTTTTGTCACGCTCGACACGCTCACTCATATTTTTGTATTTAACGGTAAAGTAATTTACTTACCTGCATGAACCTATGTATGTTTGTAACAGATTTGCATAATGCCAGGTTTTTATTTAGTCTTCATTCGCTGCCCACTTGTTAGTGTAACGTAGCCCAGTAAGAGCTTTGCGTGTAAACCTCACTCCCCTGGCCTCAAGAGGCATGCTAGCAACTGCCGCTAGAGGCTGCAGTCTCTAGAGTCCTTGTTGTTGCCCGCCTCCCACACTTGAGACACTTGAGACCAAGTGTACCGCACATAGGGATGCACCAAATCCAGATTTTTGGGGTTCGGCCGAATACCGAATCCACTGGTTAAGATTCTGCCTAAACCGAATACCGAATCCTACTCCCATCCTCAGTCCATTATCACAGTAAACACATTAATGAAGTAAACAACGTCCACAGCAGCTTTAATTTCATTTCATTTGAATTAAGAATAGATAACATTATGCTAGGATGTCTGTCCTTCTTTTGCCATACCTGAAGTTGCTGCATTTTGGCTGCTGTCTGTAGATTCCTTCATGCACAACTCGCATTCTTTCGGATGTTTCATACGCAAATATTTTAACAGCCGCTATGTTGTGTATTGTTTAGGGTCCTTGCCACCACAAGACAAATCTCCATTGCAAATTGAACATGTAGTTCGACTTGAATCGCCTTCTTTTGATTGAAAGTACTGCCAAACAACTGTTCACGAGTTCCATTTTCACTTTCTCACAGCCTACTGCATTCGAACGGTCCACCTAGTAAATGCGGCCTCGTAATCAACGGTGGCATCATTTCGTTTGACCAGCGCTAAAAAAAGCGCGTGGTGAAAGCCTAGGATTGGGTCGGTGGAAAAAAATTCTAAGGTTCAGCAGAAACCGAACTCCGTCAAAAAGCCCAATATTCGGCCGAACCCGACCCCAAATCCTGGATTCGGTGCATCCCTAGCCGCACAAGTCCTGAAAAGTGAAGCCAAAGCGTCTTGATCGACCCCAGGTGGCTGGAGGCAGTACAGTATAGTTCATAAACTCCGCCCTCTCCATGAAATGTAATGGGACATAGACAAACTAAACAATCAAATTACACTTCAAATACATTTATTCCAAAGATAGTTTCTGTAATTGTAGGCTTTTTTTTGTAGGCAGAAAGCTGTTGACCAATCACAACAAACTGGGCTGTCCAATCAGAGCACATTAGGCTGTCAGAAAAGGGAGAAAAGACTTCTTTTGAGCATATTTTGACCTTGGATGCATGTAAACCTATTGTAAAAGACCTCCAAACAAAATTAGGAGCATTTAAAATTGCATAATATGGGCACTTTAAAAGTTTGAAGGTTAAGTACATAAATCTTACATGGCTACTTTTGAATAGAATATTTAAGTTTGAATGGAAATGGTCTTTGCTACAGGTTGTTGTTGTGTTCTTAAGGCCCGGGTATACTTCGGCCGTCCGCGTTCGTGCACCGCCCGCATGACGTAATTTTCGTCATTCGGAGGGCGTGCGGCCGGCCGCACACCCCGTCCGCGCGCAGCCCAAATTTTGAGACCGCGCGGATGGTCCGCGTGCAACAGCGCATGCGCCAGCAGTACAGAAGAGTCCACTAGGTGGCAATACGCACAGTATTGAGCACAGTGTTCAGCCGTCGAAGAAGAGTGTGCAAAGACCGGTTTAAAAACAACACGCTTTAAAAAAGAGAGGATATCCTTCTCCATCGTTTATGATTCTTCAGTATTTCTTCCAAACTTCTTGCAATGGTGGATGCACTACAGTTCTTCTCCGATCATGCCCAGCGAATGTCCCGTTGATAACAGGACTCAGTGCTGCCCCCCAATGTCTGGTAGAGCATAGGGAAAAAATGTACTGCGCATGCGTCGAACGCGATCATCCGCGCGCATCCGTTGTGTAGTATACTTTGAAAGACGCGCGGACAGGGCGCGGTAAGTGAAGTATACCCGGGCCTTGAGTGGTTAGTAGGCATTACTGCGTTTTGGATGGTTTCTAGGTCATTGCCAGGTGATAGGAAGCTGAACTTTCTTTAACACATGTCTATTCTGTTCTGACGGTGTCATAGGAAACTGCTGCGGTACTACAGCAAAAAACATCAGAATGAAGTGGTGAAGTGTTATGAACTGCTGACTGTGCATCTGGGTGTAATCCCCAATGAATACATTCTTCAGCACTGCAGTCAGCTGGCCCGTAAGCTGTGGGAGCCCTCCCGTATCCCGCTCCTGTGACCAACACGGTCCTCAGGGTCGGAGGAATATGCTCCATGCAGCTGTGTTCACTTTATTATCTTGATGCCGGATTTATAATCTATATGGAGAGTTTTCTGCACTTTGCACAAGCACTTCTTATTTCAGTTCAGGTAATTGCAGAAAATACTGTGCCAAACTAACTAAACATTGCATTTCTTGTGCTTCTAATGAACTGAATGTAATGTGCAAGTTAACAGTTAGAAACAGCCATTCTTAAGGGTCTCGTTATGCAAAAATGTGTCTGTTATTTACCGATTTATTTTTGTGAAACCAGGAACAAATATTATAGGAAACACTCTTTAAAAAATAAAATAAAAAAAAAGTCAAGTCACCTTTATTTATATAGCGTTTTATACCATACAGATTGTTTCAAAGCAGCTTTACAGTGATAACAGGAAAATAATGATTCAGTGATGAAGAGTTCATTCCGGATACAGAAGCGCTTTCAAAGCTAGCTTGCTATTGCTAACCTCCGAAACCGCCTACCCTTCCTCAGTTCTTAGCGTGCCAACAAATTTAGAAAATTACCCACAAAATGTATATATATAGGTTGTAAAGTTAAAGCTGAAATACACAAATCTAATTCTTAAAGAAGACAATTACAATTTAATTCTCCTGCCGTCAAAAATATCCATTGTATTACAAAAGCAGATGATTTCTCCTTCCATTACATCAGCACTTTTGAATGAATGATCATGAATGTGTTACAGAAATGCAACAAAATATTCCCTATTTAAATTTTAGTTCAGAGATCAAGTCAAAGACAAAGTACATTGATAATGAAAACGTGTTTGTTTTTCACCCACTGTTTTATGCTTTAAAAATACAAAGTGATATTTTACAGGACCGATTATAACACTCAAACACAAATCTGTCATGTATATTTTGATACAATATTGTTTGGATATATATGTAATGTTCTGTTAAAAAATGTTTTACACTGTAATCAGTTTTTCAAGATAAATAAATATTAAATAATTTATCTGAATACATCTTTTGTCATCTTTTATAAAGCTATATTTAAATGTGTATTATAGTAGCCTTGGTTTTTCACTTGTTTTGAATGCCTTTCTTTGTATGTTATGTTATTGTGTAATGTCTATGTTGTATTTTACAGATTGATCCTATTGTCTTCCATCAGGTCTGTTTCTGTGGTTTGTCATCTCTTTTAACTTCTATGTGTAGCTGTTTCAGAGTCTCTGCAGTCATTACAGTGCACCCGTGAGGTCTTGCACCCCTCCAGCTTTCACCAGCTCCCGCAGTAAGATGGTCTCAGCGCTGACATCGTGAACCACCTGGGCCTTCATGGCGTCCATGCGGAGAGACCCATAGTAATGCAGCAGAGCTCCAGGGTGCTGCAGATCATATCCAAATCCGGCTAAACTCACCTCATCACACACCTGCAGGGCCAGAACTGCTGCCGTTATACCCAAGGTAGGCACCATCTAACAAACAAGATGTAAAACTGAATTCAGTTAACAATGCTAGCAGCAGAAGATTTAGTAGGAGTCTCATTCCTCAAGGACAACATTCTGTTCAACAAAGAATCCTGAAACAAAAAATCCACAAAAATATTAAGCAGCACAACTATTACAACATTGATAATATGACATTTGTGGACCCACTTTATATTAGGTGGCCTTAACTACTATGTACTAACATTTTAATTAATCATTTGATACAATGCACTTATTGTGTACATACATGTTTTTACATTGTATTTACATTTAGAAAAATACCTGCATGTATTTACGTCTGTAATTAATTTTCTTAATTACACAGTTGACCCTTTCCTTACACCTAACCCTACCCTTAAACTCACCCACACCACCACCCTGTCCCTAACCCTACCCGTATCCCACCTCAATATCAGCAAAGGTAGTTTGCAATACAATTTGAACACAGTAAGTACATTGTACTTATTTTTTTTAAGTAAGTACATAGTACATAAGGCCACCTAATATAAAGTGGGGCCACGTTTGTCCTGAGGATCAAATCAGCATAAATAAATAAATTAATAATAATAATAATACATTCGATTTTAAAATGTATTAAAATAGAACATTTTTCACAATATTACTGTTTTGAATGTATGTTTGATCAAATAAATGCAGATGAGCATAATTTCTTTAAAAAGATTATAAAAATCTTATCGTCTCCAAATTTTTGAACTGTACTGTATATATATTTGTGTGTCTGTGGTCCTGGCAAACCCTATATTATGAGGATCCACAAAGATGGCAATATCCATTTTGGTCCTCATGAGGAAAACCTATTATAAAATCAGACTAAATTATGTTTTTTGAAAATGTAAAAATGCAGAGGTTTCGGGGATAGAATATACAGGTTGTACAGTATAGAAATCATTATGTCTGTGGAAAGTCCCCATAAAACAAAGTATTAAAGTATCTCAGTTCTGACCTTTTTCTGTTGCGCTGCATAGGTTTGCAGCACCTGTCCAGTCCTGTACATGATTTCAGGATTCAGGATACGAACATTTTCTGGTTGAAGAGGTATCGTGTCTATTACATCCTTCCAGAACCACAATTTAGACCACCAACTCTTCAAAAAGACAGGGACAGACAATGACTCCTTTAGTGATATCTAGATCACACTGTTCATGTAAACAAATAGGCCTATTCCTATTGTAGGTGCCCTGTTTTTTTTTTTTTTTTTTTTATGTTAGGCCATTTCTATTAACTTTAAGGCTAGAGCAAACCTAAAAGATGACAAAAACATTTCATAATAATACATTTTTGTCCAGCAAAATGCTCTCTAGAAAGAGAATGTCCCTCCTGAAAACCTTCTGACATTACTCACCAAAGGTTCTTTGGTCACTACAGAGGTGAGCCATGCTATATCTAAGCTCTTGAATACGACCAAAGCCACCACTTCAGTATTCTCATATTCTTGTGATAGGGAAGGAGCCCCTTCTGGATAAATGAGCCGAATGGTAGTTCTAGAGCCAACGTCTTTCTCAAATCCAAATACTGGAGCATTGTTCACTCTGTAGGTATGAAGATGAAAACATTAATATCAATACAATTAGTTCAGGCAACTTAAAATGCCTCGTTGACACTGTTACACCACACCCATATGTGTTTGTTAATGAACTAACCTGATGATAATGTTGTACTGGTCTATATGAGGTCCAAGATTTCTGCCGCGTAAAACGCCACCGCTTCCAACCACCACGCATCTCCTGCAGGTCTCTGGGCCAGTAGGCACACCAGTATAAGGCAAAGCTTTCAGGGCCTGAGCCACCATCTCCTCACTACCTTGCAGACCCAGAGGAGGAGGCAGTGCCCAGTCCTGTGTGCCGTTCTCCAGGAACACAGGGATCTTCAGCAGCCCAGCAGGTGTAGGCAGCGTCATCACCCTTTCCACACTCCAGCCAATGCGGCATGACTGAGACAGCAGAGCTGCTGACTGATTCAGCAGAGCCTGAGGTATGTACAAATGAATGATTAGACACCTGGCAACAACATGTCTTTTATAAGAGAGTATCTCAATACGTATTGCAGTAGCAAAGGTGCATATCAGATTTGTACTTGTTGTACCTTCTACCTTATACATAATTAATATAAATTATTTTTTATTTACATGTACACTACTATTTATGTTTTTAACACATTCAAATTAAATTAAGAAATACTTTTATTTATTGAGAATAAGAAATATATTAAGCAGCACAACTGTTTTCAACATTGATAATAATAAGAAATGTTTTTCAAGCACCAAATCAGAATATTAGACTGAAGGGTCTGACGGATCATATGCATATCACTCCATCCCACGGGCAGCTTTGGGGCTCTCTGATCACTGTGTGGTTCATCTTATACCGACCTACAGGCAGAAACTGAAATCAGCTAAACCTGTAATAAAGACTGTAAAAAGATGGACTAATGAAGCAGAGCTGGACTTACAAGCCTGCCTCGATTGCACTGATTGGACTGTTTTTGAAGCTGCTACCACTGATCTGGACGAGCTAACAGAGACTGTGAGGATACATGCATTCCTACCAGGACATTCTTATCATTCACTAATGATAAACCATGGTTTACTGGGAAACTCAAACAGCTTTGTCATGCCATAGAGGATTCTTACAGAAGTGGGGATAAAATCTTGTATAACCAGGCCAGAAACAGACTGGCAAAGGAGATCAGAGTTGCTAAAAGAAGCTACTCTGAAAAGTTGAGAAACCAGTTTTTTTCCAATGACCCAGCTTCAGTTTGGACAGGCTTGAAGAATATCACCAATTACAAGTCACCATCTTGATCTGCTGAGAATCAACAACTGGCCGATGAGCTGAATGCTTTTTACTGCAGATTTGAAAATCCCAGTCTCACACCACACACCCGCTCTGATCTGCAATTTACACGTCCCCCATCACCTCCTGCACCCCTCTCCTCCCCCCTCCTGTCATCCAACCCGAGCTTAAGGTCTGTGTGGAGGACGTGAGCCAAGTCTTCAAAAAACAGAAGACTAGGAAAGCTTCAGGCCCAGACGGCATCTCATCTGCCCGTTTGAAAGCCTGCGCTGACCAACTGGCCCCAGTCTTCACGCAGATCTTCAACAGATCATTGGAGCAGTGTGAAGTTCCCTGCTGCTTCAAACGCTCCACTATCATTCCCGTCCCCAAAAAACCCAAAATCACTGGACATAATGACTACAGACCTGTCGCTCTCACGTCTGTGGTCATGAAGTCGTTTGAAAGACTGGTTCTGGCCCACCTGAAGGACATCACTGGATCCTTGCTGGATCCTCTTCAATTTGCCTACAGAGCAAACAGGTCTGTGGATGATGCAGTCAACATGGGACTGCATTATATCCTGCAACATCTCGACAGACCTGGGACTTATGCAAGGATCTTATTCATGGACTTCAGTTCGGCCTTCAATACCATCATGCCTGATCTTCTCTCAGCTAAACTGACCCAGCTCTCCATGCCATCCTCAATCTGTCAGTGGATCTCCAGCTTCCTGACAGACCGGCAGCAGCTTGTGAGACTGGGGAAACTCACATCCAGGACTCTCACTACCAGCACTGGCGCCCCCCAGGGGTGTGTTCTCTCCCCACTGCTCTTCTCCCTGTACACCAATGACTGCACTTCTAAAGACCCCTCTGTGACCCCCTGAAATTTGCAGACGACACCACTGTCATCGGCCTCATCCAAATCGGTGACGAGTCTGCTTACAGACTGGAGGTTGAACAGCTGGCTGTCTGGTGCAGTTATAACAACCTTGAGCTCAACACGCTCAAAACAGTGGAGATGATAGTGGACTTCAGGAGGAACAGCCCAGCTCTCCCCCCACACACCATCATGAACAGCACTGTGGAAGCAGTGGAGTCATTCAGGTTCCTGGGCACTACCATCTCTCAGGACCTGAAGTGGGACAATTACATTGACTCCATTGTGAAAAAGGCCAGGCAGAGACTGTACTTCCTTCGTCAGCTGAGGAAGTTCAACCTCCCACAGGAGCTGCTGATTCAGTTCTACTCGGCTGTCATTGAGTCTGTCTCATGCACTTCCATCACTGTCTGGTTTGGTTCAGCTACCAAAACTGACATCAAGAGACTACAACGCACATTTCGGAATGCGGAGAGGATTATTGGTGCTCCCCTGCCAACCCTCCAGGACCTGTACTCTTCCAGAGTGAGGAAGAGAGCAGGGAAAATCATCACAGACTCCACTCACCCTGGACACCGCCTGTTTGAACTGTTACCATCAGGACGGCGACTCCGATCACTGGCCACTAGAACATCTAGGCACAGGAACAGTTTCTTCCCACAGGCCATTTCCCTCTTGAACAGTTCAAATACACCCCCCAAACTGCAATACTCTGACTGTTTAATGCATTTTTTTAAACTCAGGAGATTATTTATGTTTATATATTCATACTACTCAAATACTGTAAATATGTTCATAATCTGTAAATGTTTATTCTGACTAAACGTAACTGTGACCTTATATTTTTTATACTATTTTTCATATTTTTATTCTTAGAATTTGTATTACTATGTTCTTGTTGTGTTTGTATTGTATGTGCGCACTGGAAGCTTCAGCACCAAGAAAAATTCCTTGTGTGTGCAAGCACACTTGGCAATAAAGCTCTTTCTGATTCTGATTCTGATGTGACACTGAAGACTGAATAATCAGCATGCCATCAATAGAATTAATTAGTACATTATACAATGTAATAAAATAGAAATGTTATTTTAATATTTCACAATATATACTATGTATTTTTGATCAAATAAATGCCTTTGAGCATAAGATACTCTTATCGACCCTAAAATGTTGAACTTTTAGTGTACCCTATATTATGACAAAAGTTGTGATGTATATATTTATTTATTTATAATTTAATTAAATATTATTACAGCACTATAATCCTCTATAACCCTAAAATAAAAAATGTTATATACATTGTATTATTTTAAATTAATAAATATGTTTGTGATATGAAGTTTATTTATTTTTATGTAGAAAATAAATTTGGGGTTTGAATAATTATATGTTAACTCCACATAGATTATTTGAATAATCTTAAATCTGTAGTAAAGTCGCAGTTGAATATCAAGTCTCTTAAATTATAGATCCTACAAATTGCCACCTAAATGTGGTGAAATGGTATATTACAGTACCAGAGTTTCAGCAGAACTGTCATTAGTCCAGGTGGGCTCTGGTGTTGGCAGATACGCAGGAACCAGAAGTGCAGAGTAACAGCTCAACAACAGAACAATGCTAAAAATGAAGTTGTTCCTCCTGAAATCATAAAGCAGCAGTCTTATGAAGCGTACAGTCTTATGGTGTTTTAAAAGCTCATGCTAAGTGTGCTTCATTGGTTTTAATGGAATGCGACTAAATCCTAAGTGAAGCATGTGAATAGCAAGCATGTTTCCGTCGTGTCACAGTACTTATCTCGGGCAAACTCACCGGCTAAGGAAGAATTCCCTGGACTCTGCCCTTTGGTCTTGGGTGGTTGGGCTCTCCAAGCTGCTGGCTTCCGGTAACAAGGGAACGCTGTCTTCATCATTATCATTAACACTCAAGTGTTTCAGTGTCACCATTTTTCCAGTCAGTTCAGTTCCCAACTGCGCCTGTTAGTTATGAAATAAACAGGAGTCATACTTTGCTTGCTTGTTCTTTAGAGTCAATGTGATACAGCCTTCATTCACAGCACATTATAATACTTTATGCCTTTATAAATGTTGTTTCTTACCTCTTATTTCAGGTACTGTCTTCTTCCAGGTGTAGAGATAGAAACATGTCTGTGTTGTACTGAATTTGAGCTGTGCTTTTGTCCCTTTCATCTGCTGCCGTGTTGTGTGTTTTGTCTCGCTCTGATCCCTCCTCACAGTTAATCATTCATCTGTCTGAGAGGCTTCACATTGTAGCCTACACCACAGTTCTTTATCTAGTCTACTGTTTAAACAACCACACACTGCCATTTTATGAATATGTGTGATATAATTAACATCAGAATTTCAAAAGTCCTTTAGACAGCATGTATAGCTGTTGCTCAAAGCACCAAAAAAAAGTTAAAGCATGACTTTCCTACTCAATCTTAGCTTTAAGATATTTGTTACATGTCAAATAAATCTGATGGAACTCGAGGATGTGAAAAAACACGTTTTGAAGCCTTAAAGGTTTGAGAGAGTTTACTGAGGCACAGTGTTGGTGAAGCCTCTATGTTTTATTTATTTTTTTTTGTATAATTAATCTCTCGAAATTAACAAAATAAGTTAATTAAATGACACACACGCACGCACGCACGCACGCACACACACACACACACACACACACACACAGTACACCAAGTTTGGGATCAGGAAGATTTTTTAAATGTTTTTGAAGTCTCTTATGTTCACTCATTTGATCAAAAATACAGTAGCATTAAGAATATTATTACAATTTAAAATAATTGTTTTCGGCCCACTTTATATTAGGTGTCCTAAACTACTATGTACTTGCATCAAAAAATAAGTACAATGTACTTATTGTGTTCATATTGTATTGTAAAACACTTTTGCTGATATTGAGGTGAGATACGGGTAAAGTTATGGACAGGTGTGGTGGTGTGGGTGAGTTTAAAGGTAGGGTTAGGTGTAAGGGAAGTGTCAACAGTGTAATTATACATGTAACTACAGAAATTAATTACAGATGTAATTACATGCAGCTAATTTTAAAAATGTAAGTACAATGTAAAAACATGTATGTACACAATAAGTACATTGTATCAAATGATGAATTAAAATGTGCATAGTAAGGCCACCTAATATAAAGTGGGTCCCTGTTTTGTATTTGAAAGTTTCAAAATGTAATTTATTCCTGTGATGGCAAAGCTGAATATTTAGCATCATTACTCCAGTCTTCAGTGTCACATTATCCTTCAGAAATCATTCTAATATCCTGAATTGCTGCTCAAGGAACATGTATTATTATTATCAATGTAGAAAATATTTCTATGTATTCTTTGATGAATAGAAAGTTCAAAATAAAAGCATTTATTTGAAATAGAAATCTTTTGTAACAATGTATAATTTTAATTTCACTTTTCATTAAGTATTAATTTATTTCCAAAAGAAAAACAAAAAACAAAAAACCTGCTGCCCCCAAACTTTTGAATGGTAGAGAGAGAAAATTCCCTTTCGATGCGGTTCACTCACATTACGTCAGTTTCTGATGCTTATGGGGAAAACTCAGTTTTTCTCAGAATACTGAAGCCTGATTGGTTCACAACTTTGCACTTGCACTGACAAATGGCTTTTCAGTCTGCAAAAGAAGCGGGCCGACTGCCTATTTAAGTCTTACTGAAAGCCATTTTTGTCCAAATTTTTCTCCCTCAAGCGCGAAGATCATCTCTGTGCTGACTCCAAAGAAGACAAGACAAGAAGCCTTTTTGCTCGAATCAAGCCCCAGCATCGGATTAATGCTGACAGCACTGACAACTCGGCAGCTGAGAATGTTGCTTCTCCCCTGTGGCTATCCGGTGATAATAGAGCCATATCCCACGTGCCTTACTCTCCCTGCAGCTAGTGGATTCCCCGGTGCTCTTCTCCTGTGAAGACCAGCGCCCTCATACAAGTGTTTTGGTCTCTTTTAAGAGTTCCAAGGAGGAAAAGCTGGATTCGCTCTCCATATGATGGCGGTCCTTCAAGTGTTTCAAACCAAACGGCCGGCCCAGACCCTGCTGCTTTCAAGGAGCTGCGCAGCACAACCGACCTCACTCTGTGATCTACTTAGACAATGGCCCAGGAGATCAGCCGTATGATGGTTAAACTTGGAGATTAAGGACACCGACGACACAGCCCTCCTTAACGCCCCTGTCTCTCCCTCGGGCCTATTCGGTTCTGCATGACTTGCTATCCGCCGCTTCCTACCGAAGCAGGCAAGTTCTTCTGCTCCTTCTATAGTCGCCCTAAGTCATCATCCACTCAGCAACACACCAAGCCAGCTCCCGTGCTGACTCAGCCCAAGGCAGAACCTGAGGTAAAGGAGCACTTCTGCCCAGCTAAGCTCAACCCAGTTCTAGCAGCCCAACATGTTCAGTTCCGGGCATTGAAGGCGCTGTGCTTGTTGTTGGTACTGGGTCTGGGTCTGCCCACCAGTAGAATGCGTCCCCAGACCTCCTTCCGCTGTTAAAATGAGTCAAGTAATTCACAAAAAGAGCATTCCTCCTCTTCACTGTCCTATTTCGAGCATCAGCCCCCCGCCACGTCCCCCGAGCCAAAGTAGAAACTCTGCTTGCGAAGGGCACTGTGGAGAAAGTTCCTATGGCCCGCAGTGAGTTAGGCTTTTGCAGACACTACTTCCTCGTTCCAAAAGCCCATCCTTGATTTGAGATGTCTGAACCACGCTCTGATAATACATCCATTTGAAATGCTAACTTTGAAACAAATCCTCTCATAGATTTGCACTGGGAACTGGTTTTTCAGTGGATCTGAAAGACGCATACTTTCATATCCAGATAGCCCCTCATCATAGATATATATATACAGTATATACAGTGAGGAAAATAAGTATTTGAACACCCTGCTATTTTGCAAGTTCTCCCACTTGAAAATCATGGAGGAGTCTGAAATTGTCATCGTAGGTGCATGTCCACTCTGAGAGACATAATCTAAAAAAAAACAAATCCAGAAATCACAATATATGATTTTTTTTAACTATTTATTTGTATGATACAACTGCAAATAAGTATTTGAACACCTGTCTATCAGCTAGAATTCTGACCCTCAAAGACCTGTTAGTCTGCCTTTAAAATGTCCACCTCCACTCCATTTATTATCCTAAATTAGATGCACCTGTTTGAGGTCGTTAGCTGCATAAAGACACCTGTCCACCCCATACAATCAGTAAGAATCCAACTACTAACATGGCCAAGACCAAAGAGCTGTCCAAAGACACTAGAGACAAAATTGTACACCTCCACAAGGCTGGAAAGGGCTACGGGGAAATTGCCAAGCAGCCTGGTGAAAAAAGGTCCACTGTTGGAGCAATCATTAGAAAATGGAAGAAGCTAAACATGACTGTCAATCTCCCTTGGACTGGGGCTCCATGCAAGATCCACCTTGTGTGGTCTCAATGATCCTAAGAAAGGTGAGAAATCAGCCCAGAACTACACGGGAGGAGCTGGTCAATGACCTGAAAAGAGCTGGAACCATTGTTTCCAAGGTTACTGTTGGTAATACACTAAGACCTCATGGTTTGAAATCATGCATGGAATGGAAGGTTCCCCTGCTTAAACCAGCACATGTCAAGGCCCGTCTTAAGTTTGCCAATGACCATTTGGATGATCCAGAGGAGTCATGGGAGAAAGTCATGTGGTCAGATGAGACCAAAATAGAACTTTTTGGTCATAATTCCACTAAACGTGTTTGGAGGAAGAAGAATGATGATGAGTACCATCCCAAGAACACCATCCCCGCTGTGCCTTCTACCAGGCACCTTTATGCCTTAAAATTTTTGGCTGGTGCTCAGTTCGGAGTATAGACCCTCTGTCTTGTGAGATCGCTTCTATTCTCTCATTCCTGCAGGTACTGTTGGACAGCAGATGCATCTCGTAGACACTCAAGGTATGCACGGCAGCTATCACGCCAGACCATGCTCCTATAGCTGGCCAGTCAGTTGGAGAACACAACCTGGTGATCAGATTTCTCAGAGGGGCCAGTAGGCTAAACCTGCCGTGCCCCAACATGGTTCCTTCCTGGGACCTGTCTATTGTCCTGCTCATGACTGCCAACCTTCAGCCTCTCTCACTAAAGACCGCCCTTCTGCTAACTCTGGCATCGGTCAAGCGAATTGGTGGTATGCAGGCTCTTTCAGTGGATGCTTCCTGCTTCAAGTTTGGACCAAATTTAAAAGTAAAGTCGTTCCTAGGCCAAGGCGAGGCTATGTGCCGAAGATGCTTTCCACACCCTTTAGAGCACAAGTCATTTCACTCTCTCCCCTGTTTGTGTGCTTCGGAGGCTGCTCAAAGGGGCTCCCAGTTACGAAGCAGAGACTACCCCACTGGATAGTGGATACAACAGCATTAGCTTTCAAGTCTTTGGACTTGCTGTGCCCTATTGGTGTGAGGGCCCACTCCACCAGGGGAATGCTTTGTCTAGCGAGTGTCTATTGCTGATCCATTGCTGGACCCGAGCCATCTTATTGGACACATTTTATGTCACTATCTTTGATAAGCTGCCTTTGGGCTCTTGTCATCAAGCGTCCCCAGGCTACAGCTTCGCAGGACGGCTTCTGTTCTGCGCTAGCAGCATGCCTCTATTGAATTGCATTCCCATTAAGCATCAGAAACTAATGCAATGCAAGTTAACCATATCGAAAGAGAACGTTCCACTTACTAACTAACTTGGTTATGAGCTATAACCTTACGGAAATGAGCTACTGCCACTCCTCAGTCGAAAATTTCTGGCAAAAATGGTGCGACTTAAATAGGCAGTCGGCCCTGCCTGTTTCAGCGGGCTGAAAAACCATTTGTTTGTGCAAATGCACAGACGTAAACTAATCAGGCTTCAGTATTCTAAGAAGAAAAAAAAAACACTGCTACTGCTTGAAGTATTAAAAAAGTCTGGGAAAAGTACTTTGTTTTTAACAGTTTAACTACTAAATTCAACATTCAGTAAATTTAGTAAACTTAATTTTAAACAGATTTTGGAACAGATATTGTCAACTTTTAGTTCTTTCCTGTTACATATTTAAATAAAAAATAGTTAGGGGTGACTCTTAGCATTTAACGACTGGTCAGTTGAAGGACTTGAACAGCATGACTGCACTGTTATGAAATCAAACAAACCATTAGGAGTATTTACACATGATTATTTGCTGTTGCTCAATGTTGTTCAGTTTGTTTTATTGGTCAGATGATGATGGTTTTATTGAACATTTCAACTTGATCTCACCTTCACAACCATTTTCTTCTGTTCTTCCTTCAAACACAAACTGCTTATCTCAAACACTTAATCATAATAAGACATTTGTGTGCATTTGTGCGAATGTACAACTAACAGGATGTTCCTGAATGCCGTTCCGTGATTGGACATTGTGTGTTAAGAGGCGTTCTTTGAAACTAGAAGGTATTTATAAGGTATCACTTGACACTAATGAAACACTTATAAATAACATAATCTCCATAACAGGGTGTTTATTGGGTCGTGATTCTTGTAAAACTGGATGCCCAGAGTGTGGCAGAGGGCAGGCCTCTCGAGGTGGATGGCACCGAACAAACGGTGAGCTCATGGGCAGCAGCATGTTGCGTGTTTGTGTGTGATCCAGCTCCTGTCCACAGCTGTCACACAGGGCCTGACGTGGCTTTACATTCCTGCTGTGAGCTATAAGACCAGGTCAGATCTCATAGAGTCTGCTATTACCGGCGGGATTTTTACACTATTATTTGTGAAAGTTTGCGACTTGAAAATACTCTGGGTTAAGTTCTTTTTATCTAATTTTTTTTTTCACAATGGACGAGAACATCCTATGGGCTACGGCTGTGGTTGATAGAAGAGCAGCCCTTGATAAACGGGAGGAGGTACAGGATTTTGAACCGTCTTTAGCTCTTTTACATCTTCTCATTCTGATCATTTCTATGTATTTTATTTGTATTAAGTCTGGGTGACCATGAGTACCTGTCTGAGAAAGTTTGTTTGTCCTTTATTGATATTGTTTAGAAGCGTCAAGCTAGGGCACGAAAGTTGGGGATTTTGGTCGTGGATGCATCTTCTGTGGGTGCAGAACAGGGAAAAGAATCTATCAATCAAAGTGTTGCAAACATTCAGGTGAGTGAAAAAAAAATCACAGCAGAGATCAAAATATGGACTGTTAATGAAAAGATACAAATTTTACCAGTCTGAGATGAACTTGATATTTGAAGCATAACAGATATCTCCATTAAAGTCTTTTAAAAAGTCGGATAAATCATATATAAGCACTGCAATATTAAGAAATGAGAATTGTCCATTTTGATTTCATTGTGACTTATCTCCTGATCTGTGGAAGAGCAACCACGAGAGATAAACCTCAAGAGATAAACACCCAAGGGGTGTTGATCCAAATAAAAGGAAGATCAGAAAAAAATGACATTAGGGCATTAAAAAATGCCAAGAATTAAGAAAAAACAACACAGCTATTAATATTTAGCTGTTCAAAATCTATATGAAGTGTAGATGTTTGTTTTTTGAGTGTCACTCCAGAATAAAGGCCAGTTTACACCAAGAATGATTGCTATAATAAAGCGTCCACTCCAGCAGATGATCTTCTGTTTATTCAAGCGCTGCAGTTTTGTCTTCTGCTGCTTTAAATACTCAAGCTTTTTAAAGTCTGGTAGATTCTGATTGCCTGTCATTGTTTTTATTGTTCATCACCTGGGAAAAAAAAATAGTTGTGACTCCAACGATATTGTTTCTCTGTGTTATTATGTGCAGACTCTGCTATTCTTTTATATTTAGAACGATTTTTAGAACTATATCTTTAATGTTATCTTTATAGTCATCGTCCTTGGTGTGAACAGGCCTTAACGGGCAGTTTCTAAACTCAACAGGCAGGCTTTGCATGTTCACAAGCCCAGAGCTTCTGTCAACAGTGACGTCTTCCATTAATGAGCGCTGTATGAAATTACATGCAGTGTGATCTTGATGCTATAGAGTTATGATGTATCTGTTGTGGAATGGCTTATGAATTTTGCTACCTAAACCTTTAACATGAAACCAAGCTTTTAAAACATTGTGCTGTACCAGTTTATACCAATTAATTGTAATTATCCTTCCTATAGTCTTTATGTGAAGCTCAAACAGGCATTAACAATGAAAAGGTCATAGGATCAATTCTCAGGGAATGCATGATTTTAACCAAATTGTATAGCTTGAATGCAGGGAAATAAAAGTGTCTGCCAAATGCGTAAATGTGACGTTGATTGTAGGAAATTATTTAGACCAGGGGTTCTCAACTCTGGCCCTTGAGGTCTACTTTCCTGCAGAGTTGATCTCCAACCTTAATCAAACTCACCTGCCTATAGCTGTGTCCCAATTCAGAGGCTGCATCCTTCGAAGGCCACATTTGAAGGCAGATTGTGTCACTGCCGTGCAATGGAGGCTGTAAAATTCCAAAAATCAAAAGTCCTTCGTTTACCATGAAATGAAGGATACAACAGATGGATCCCTCAACGCCTTGCTTACCCTCAGAATTAATTTTGAGAGAAATGGTCGAATTACACTTTTAAATGCAAGTATTGGGTTTCAGCTTGCTCAAATATCTAATGATACAAATGTAAAAATAAAAAAAACCTTTAAAGAGATTTGAGCGATGACTTTTATCTTACTGAGATGTGATTTATATATAGTTTATATACAGAAATGAACCATGGTGAACATAATTAGTTTGTGAACCATGTTTTGTTTTCAGACAGTTTAATATAACTTTCAAAAATTTCCTGTACAAACGTTACTGACACTCATCAATGGCAGCTCTCACAGTTGCTAGGCGACAAGAACAGTCTTTTGTAGGCTAGACCATTCCATTTAACAACACTTAGTCCGATCTTCCCTTCAGTCCGAATCCTTCGAAGGATGCAGCCTTTGAATTGGGACACAGCCTATAACTGGTAATCCTTAAAGGAACACTCCACTTTATTTAAAAATGGGCTCATTTTTCAACTTCCCTAGAGTTAAACAGGTTGAGTTAAGTTGAGTTTTATCGTTTTCGAATCCATTCAGTCGATCTCCGGACCTGGCGGTAGCACTTTTAGCATAGCTTAGCATAGATCTTTGAATCTGATTAGACCGTTAGCATCTCGCTCAAAAAATGACCTAAGAGTTTAGATATTTTTCCTATTTAAAACTTGACTCTTCTGTAGTTACATTGTGTACTAAGACAGACGGAAAATGAAAAGTTGCGATTTTCTAAGCCGATATGGCTAGGAACTATACTTTCATTCCTGCGTAATAATCAAGGAACTTTGCTGATGTACCATGGGTGCAGAGTGAGATGCTAACGGTCTAATCAGATTCAATGATCTATGCTAAGCTATGCTAAAAGTGCGACCGCCAGACCCAGAGATCGGCTGAATGGATTTGAAAACGGTAAAACTCAACTGTTGAACTTTAGGGGAGTTGGAAAATGAACCTATTTTCAAAAAAGTGGAGTGTTCCTTTAAGAACTTGATTAGCTTATTCAGGTGTGTTTGATTAGGGTTGGAGAAAAAGTCTGCAGGAAAGTAGACCTCGGGGACCAGAGTTGAGAACCCTTGATCTAGACCAAATAAAACATATAAAAATAAAGAAATACAGTGAACAAAGTTTATTAGTATTTTTGAGATTTGAGATTTCCCCGAACCAGCGGGTCAGGGTTTTGGCTGGTTGGCTTTAGCAGCCTCTGGTGGTAGATGCCATAACTACACCATTATTTTATTTATTTTGAATGAGTAAAACCTATTTATAACTTCTTTTTGTATTACTTGCTTTAAAAAAGAGGAATTGGTTGTAAATGCTGTAAAAATAAAGTTTATAAGCATGTTAATCCCCCAACAACGCATGCACACTCATATACATTCACAGAATGCTGTACTGGTCATATCAAAATTGGGCATCTCATATCAGCTGGACAAGATTATCCCAATCCTGTCAATTAAAAAACATATGAGCCAATTTTATTGTAAGAATACTCCATGTGCTGTAAAGTCCAGGATCAGTCAGTGAATTCTTCATGCAGGCAGAGGAGCGAGTGAGATGTGAGGTCGTTGATCTGGGGGGTGCAGAGAATATTAGTGAGCTGCGTATGAAGAATAAGAAAATCAAGAACAAGCCCACAGCTTCCAAAGGCCTAATGGATGTTCCTGTGGTGAGGGGAAGCCCATTTGTCTTTCTTGTCTGTATTATTGTTATGTGAATTGGAGTATTTCATTAGAAGACTTACTTTTGAGTGTTTAACCATCGAAATTTGTCTCTGGTGTTTGTCAGGGTCTTGTTGAACCAGAGGAGTTTTTAAAAGCAACAGCTCAGGGAAAGATGGGAGTAGTTGAGAAGTTTCTGGAAGATGGAGGAGATCCAAACACCTGTGATGAGGTGCCGCATGTCTGAAATGACGTTCTCTCCAGTGTTATTTTAGTATCAGTGAGATAATATTATAGTTTTTTTTCTAGCTTTCATTTTAATTTTAGTTAAAGCTTTAGTAATTTTGTAGTGTAACTAACAATGAGCAATACATTTTTTACAACATTATTAATTTTTGTTAGCTAGTTAATTAATAAAATACAGTTGTTCATTGTTTGCAACCTTTGATAGTAAAAATGTATAATTAAATGTTGAAATTAACATTACCTAAGATTAATACAAGTTTTAGAAGTATTGGTCATTCTTATTTAAAAGTATACTATGTAACTTTGTGGTTAAAAAAAAAACATGCCTTTTGCGGAAGAACTTTGTTTTGGTTGTGCTTCGACTCTGCAGATGAATATGGTTATCATATTGCTCATAAAACATTCACTAGGCTTAAAGGGATAGTTCACCCTGAAATTAAAATAAAACCATCTTTAACTCACCCTGCTGTTGTTCCAGTGCCCTATGTCCTTCTATCTCTTTCGGACCTCAAAAGCAGAAATAAAAAAAAATAGTCCTGCACGCGCCCCTCCATATAATGGCAGTGAATAGCAACCAGGCTAAAACATTACAAAAATTATACAAAAGTATCACGTAATGATACAGTGAGACGTGCGCCGTATATATGGAAAGTGTTCAGGAGGCATAGAAACCGTATTATTCAGTCAAAATACTGAGCTTGATCGCTACTATGTGCACATTCCTGTGAGTGCGTGCGAGCCATCAGCAGCCCCACACGCAATGTTGTCATGTCAACCAGTACACAACATTCAGTTCAGGATGTTTACCTTATTATTAGTATAATTGTATTATTTCTTATCATATACTTTATAGAAAAGACAAGAGTCGTGTTTTTTTTCTATAGAGCCTGATTTCTCAAAATATATATGTGTGCTTATTCTGGGTACCATGACAACAGTGCGGCTGCTGACGGCTCGGACGCACTCACAGGAATGCGCACAGAGTAAGGCTGTGTGTCCCCCAAAGCGTTTTTTCATGCAGCTGGCTGGCGTATTCAATTGTTTTTAATGGGAGTGCTGCGTTTTTTAGAACGCCATGAGTGAAACGAGGCGCTGAGCACTCATCACTGTCACTTTTCACCCAGCCATTCAATCACAGTGGAGGTGGGGTGGGACAAATACAACATCGACCAACCACCGCATTCTGCTTGTACAACATCAACAGATGAAAACAAGCAGCATAATAACATAACAAAATAATTTAAAACAGGAGCCATAGGAAATGCTCTCAAACACCCACAGCGAGGTGTTTTCAGCAGAGCGCCTAGCGTGTTCAGCTGGATAAAAACGCTTTGGTGGATGCACGCGGCCTAACGGCCGAGCTCAGTATTTTGACTGAATAATACGGTTTCTTTCTCGCCAAACCTTATTGTATGCCTCCTGAACCTATATGCCCTATATGCTCCTATATGCTTTCCATATATGGCACGCATCTCACTGTATCATTGCGTGATACTTTTGTATAATTTTTGTAATTTTTTAGCCTGGTCGCTATTCACTGCCATTATATGGAGGACTGCAGGACTATTTTTTAAATTTCTGCTTTTGAGGTCCGAAAAAGATAGAAGGACATAGGGCATTGGAACAACAGCAGGGTGAGTAAAAGATGGCCTTATTTTCATTTCAGGGGGATCTATCCCTTTAAGAGATATAACCAGTTTAGATCTCAAGCTGATTATATGACGACGTTACTGTAGCTATACATTAATAGACACGGTAATTCCTTCGAAAATAAATTCCAGCACATCATTACAACAATCATAATGAAATGACCCTTCACAATAGATAATGTTTTACAATGAACTCTGTTAGAGAGCTACATATGGCAATTTATCTGTTCAATAAAATACCTTATTCACCTGTTGAGTAATAAAAACATCATCTGAGCATCGCTTTTAAAGGATTAGTTCACTTCAAAATGAAAATTCCCTGATATTTTACTCACCCCCATCTTATCCAAGATGTTCATGTCTTTCTTTCTTCAGTCGAAAAGAAATTAAGTTTTTTTGAGAAAAACATTTGTAACAAAGCTGAAATACAAAAAAACAAAAACAAATGTAATCTCCGCCCACTTCCATTGCCAAATTGGAAAAGGAAATGAGGTAATCAGATAAAAGTAGGAATTTAAATGAAAAAAGGAGAGAAAAAAGAGAGAGTTTTTTGTGGAGAGAGGTGTTAGAGGTTGTGCCAGAGTGCAGGAGAAGTGAGAACCGGAAAGCCTCAATCCATGTGCGCTGAGAAGCCAACAACTCTCGCGTTAAATGGAAGAACTGTTGCTGTGGTGTTAAATCGAAATCGTAAAAGAAAGGTGAAGGTGAAGGTGAACGTTATTCCTCAGAATGCTGGTTGAACGCTGGGCCGTTGCTGGAGTGGACGCGGGAGTGTAGTTCCGACACTCACACTTCCAGAGTGTTTCTAGCGCCGAACGTTTGCAACAATCTGGTTTAACGATCGTACTCGGTTACTTAACGTAACCTCAGTTCCCTGAGATAAGGTACTGCGTCGAAGACGCCATGGGAATTCTCCTATTTTCGAATATACTGAAATAATTTGTAAAATCACGCAGTGCTACTGCCCAGTCAAAACAGTGTCGAGACATCTCGCACGCTATTGGCTGGCCAGTGGGAACTGCATGAACCAATGGCAGAACAGCGTTATCTGAGCAAACCAATTGGCACAAAGCCCAAAACTGAGCGCAAGAGCCCGCGAAAGGGGCATATAAAATACGCTGTAACTGTCAAAAACGTCAGGTTAAGTCGATTGAAGTGACGATCACCCGAGTCAGCACCATAGCACGGCTGTCTACGCAGTACTCCTTCCCTTATCTCAGGGATCTGAGGTTACGTTAAGTAACCGAGTATGTTCCTTTTCGAACGGTCAGTTCGTACTGCATCGAAGATGCCATGGGAACCTGTAAAATCCCACCGTGCTATGATAAGCGCAGTGACATGTACTCCTCAAGTTTGAACACTTATTAGAAAGGGCTCAAGACTAGAGTTATTGACACATCATTTATATATATAATATATATGTACACATTATATACACTGTATATATATAAGCCTTATACTACTGGGCTCATAGAGGCCGGTAACTATAAGGAATGTGTAAGCATTGAAGCATATGAAGGCCCCAAATGCCAATTTATGACGAGGACGGGCTTACAAGGCCGTCAAATATTTGTTTAGCTTAGTATTTTTCTATACAGCAAGGACTTGTGCCTGCAGTGCAGGGACATCCAGACTGTAGAATCTGGTAAAAGTAGATGGTGAGGACCAACCTGCCGATCTACAAATGTCACCCATAGAAGCTCCACTAGACCACGCCCAGGAGGAGGCCATGCCTCTGGTGGAGTGAGCTTTGACACCTATGGGACGTTGGAGGCCCAAAGTGTCATATGCTAACACTATCACGTCCACTAGCCATCTGGCTAGGCTTTGTTTGGTGACCGGAAGTCCCTTAGCTCGGCCACCAAAACTTACAAAGAGCTGCTCCGACTGTCTAAAGTGGGAGGACCGCTCAATATATGCTCTAAGCGCCCTAACAGGGCCGAGCAGGTGTAACTGTCTCTCATCCTCCGAAGGGGGGAGTGCAGAGAGAGTGATTACCTGTGCTCTGAACGGTGTTGAATGCACTTTAGGTACATAACCATGCCTTGGTTTGAGGATGACTTTAGAATCGCCTGGGCTAAATTCTAAACATGACGCGTTCACAGATAACGCTTAAATGTCACCGACACGCTTAACAGATGCCGGTGCTAATAGCAGGGCAGTTTTCAGCGAAAGCGGCTTAATTCAGCCGTCTGCAACGGCTCGAAGGGAGGTCTTTTTAGTGCTCTTAGGACCAATGAAAGGTCCCAGGATGGCACTGTAGGAGGGTCGAGGGGGGTTAAGCCTCCTGGCTCCTTTTAAGAATTTTATGACCATGTCCTGTCTACCCACTGACTGGCCCGCTATCGGTGCATGGGATGCGGCGATAGCTGCCATGTAGAATTTGAGTGTGGATGGAGTGTGTCCTGCATTCAACATCTCTTGTAGAAAAACGAGAATCTTTGATATCTCACATGACATTATAGTTCCTGACTGAACACCAGTCAGAGAACACTGACCATTTAAGGGCATAGAGACGACTAGTAGACTGAGCTCTAGCTTCACTGATGGTGCTCAAGACACTCACTGGGAGATGACTCACTCTTTGAAAAATAGATTGGGCAATGACAGTTGTCTTCGGAGGCAAAGAGGTTGACCTCTGCCCTCCCAAAAACACTCCATATCATTTGAACCGTTTGGGAATGGAGGGCCCATTCCCCCAGGGACACGAGGCCCCTGGAGAGCATGTCTGGTTCAGTCTACCTGGCACATGCACTGCTTTCAGTAAATGTAATTTGCCTTTTGCCCATAGGAGGAGATGTCTGACCTGTTGGTTGAGCCATCTCGACCTGAGCCCGCCTTGGCGGTTTATGTAGGAGACCACAGTCGTGTTGTCCGTGCGGACTAGAACATGGTGAGCTGAGAGACGTGGTAAAAAAGTCTCGAGGGCTAGCACTACTGCCAGCATTTCTAGGCAGTTTATGTGCAACCGTGACTCCGTGCTCGACCATGAGCCGAAGGCCGGTTTGCCCTCGTACAGAGTGCCCCAACCCGAGTTGGAGGCGTCCGTGGTGACCACCATCCGTCTGGAAACAGTTCCCAAGCGACCACGGGGCCAGAGCTTTGACACAGCCGCGGCCCACTTTGATCCAAAGCTGGCCTGAATGCCACGCTTGGGAAGGAACCCGTGATTTCAGCCAGTACTGCAGGGGGCGCATGTGCATCATACCCAGCAGAAGTACTGGAGAAGCTTTTGCCATTAGGCCTAGTATTCTCTGAAATTTTTTTAGGGGTCTGTTGGTTCCCATTTTGAATGAACGTGCAAGCTGCTGTGTAGTCAGAGCGCGTTCGTCCAATAGCCACGCCCTCATTTGGCCTGAGTCTAAAATCGTTCCCAGGAAGGAGGTTCGCTGCCTGGGAAGCAATGAGCTCTTGGCTGTATTTATTCTGAGACCCAGGCATTCTAGATGGCTGAGTAGCACAGATTTGTGAGATTTTATTTCTTCCTCTGACTGGGCCAGTATGAGCCAATCGTCGAGGTAGTTCAGAATGCGCATTCCCGCTTGTCTTAAGGGGAAGAGATGATGACATCAAATGGCTATACAGCTTAATAAAATTATGCTGCATTATTTTCCTTTTTAACACTGTAAACACTGCTTTGAAACAATCTACATTGTTAAAAGTGCTATATAAATAAAGTTGAAGAGAGCTGCATCCATGCACTTTGTGAAAGAGCGGGGGGCCAGGGACAGGCCAAATGGCAGGACTGTGCACTGATAAGCCTTTCCGTCGAACGTGGATCTCAAAAACGGTCTGTGACGTGGGATAATTTGGATATGAAAGTAAGCATCTTTCAGATCCACTGAGAGAAAACCAGTCCATCGGGCGGATTTGCGCGATGATCTGTTTTACAGTTTTTCTCCATTGGTTTGGCTCATTTCTTGAAACAGAAATTACATTCTCAAAACAACATGGACAAATCTCCAAACCACTTGGCAATTGTTCACAACAGAATAGCATTTCTCAATCATTTCATCAAATTGCACATGCAAGTACATGTCTCAATGTCTCATTACATCTTTGCAAATGATTAAGTACAGGTAGCCTACATTTAGCACAATTTCCAAGTGAATAGATCTTGTTGATCTAAACTGATTCTTTGATTCTCAGTCTAATGGTCGTTCGCTCCAAAACGTATCAGCGTCATTTCATTGTATAAGTCATCACATGCACAATAGTCTGTTCAATTGTCAAAATTAGTCAAGAACATAATACCATGAATACCATATATGAATCCCTTGGAAATTTGATACATTTATTACAGCAATTGACAGTCAGGTGAAACTAGAACTTGACTAATAAAGGAGGACTTTCACACATCTCAGATGACCAATCAAACGGTATATGTTTAGTTACCTGACAGGTGCTGTCCATGACTGTGAAAGCTGCCAAACATATATGTAAAGAGATTGACCATGCAGGACCAGTACAATTTCTGAACAGGGAGGCACCTGGCCAAGTAAATGAACAAGGGCAACTGCCTGCTTGAGGAAGAGGAAGAGTGAGGATGAGAGGGGGAGCCCGTGGAGGTTGAGGGGTAGAGAGGGGTAGAGAGGGGAAGGGGGTAGAGAGGGATAGAGAGGGGAAGAGAGGGGTAGAGAGGGGAAGGTGAAGAGAGGGGTAGAGAAGGGAAGAGAGGGGAAGAGAGGGGTAGAGAGGGGAAGAGAGGGGAAGGGGCAGAGGGGGGTAGGAAGAGGTAGACCTGGAGTAGGATGTGGCCAAAAAAGACGGGGACCAAATTTATCAGATGCGATTCTACTGAGTACCCATGGGTTGACATTGAGAGAGGCTGGACAGAGACTTCAGCCCAACCTCAGCAGATATAAAAAACAAACCTTTGAAAATGCATGAATGAATCGAATGATTTTACAAATGTGGAGAGAAATACATTTTATCAATATGCAGTACTGGTCTTGTGTGTACTGTTTGGTCAATATATTCATATGCTTTACTCTAACAATATGTCTGAAAAAAATCAAACCCAGATTATTTCATTAGAAAAGTAGAAATGTTTCAAGTGTTTACAGTAAGATTGAGAACAGCAGCGTGTGGATGGCCAGGAGGGTGAGGACGGTAATTTTCATTGTTTTTTTTTGTTTGTGTGTTATATTACAGTATATTATGCTGTATACATTTTCTTTTTACTCTGATGTATGGAAGTTACTTTATATGTGTGAATGATAATGGTTACAATTTCCTTGGCAGTATGAGTGCAATGTGTGATGTCAAACCTTGGAGGCTACTCTTACCCTAAAATCCTATTTCTTTTTTTCAGTTTTATACACAATTGTATTCTGTTAGCTAGACAAAAATAAAGGACTGGGCTAAGACTGAAAGGTGGACATGAGGGATATTTCAATGGTTCTCTGCCATAGTGACAAAACATCTAAACATTTTGACTTGCAGTGCTTACACAATGCCAAAGGGACGAAGCATTTTGGGGGCACTGACTGTTTAAATGAGAAGGAAATGTAGTTTTGACACATGAGTGAACTGTTTTGGGAGAGGTATGAGCTTTTGCAGGTGAACCATGGTGTTGTGGTGAACCATCCACGTTATTTTGGCAAAAGCACCAAGAGTGTTGAGAACGTCCGGTCTGTTTCAAGAAATGAGTCAAAGCAATGAGAAGGATCTTTGCCATTTTCATGGCACTGACTATTTATATGGGAAAGGAATTTAGTTCTGAAGCTTGAGTGAACAGTTTTGGGAGAGATATTAGCTTTTGCAAGTGAGCTATAGTGTTGTGCTGAACTGTAAGACTGTTTTGCCAAATGATCTTACAATTTTGAGAATGTAATTTCTGTTTCAAGAAATGAGCCAAACCAATGGAGAAAAACTGTAATGTCAGCATTCTGAAAGGCCGTTTGATAGAGCCTTGTTCAGGTGTCTGAGATCTAAGATGGGCCTGAGGCCGCCATCTTTTTTGGGAACAAGGAAGTAGGGGCTGTAAAAAAAACCATGACTCGCTCCGAGCTGGAGGCACCGTCTCTATCGCTTTGTAGGAATTGTGGGCGCAGACACATAGATGAAGGAATCTTCCAAATGATTCGATCAGAAATGATTCCACACAAAGCCAACCCGACCACAGGAAATCGACCATCTATCACCAGAGAGGCGTAGGCTCCATTCTGCCCGGAGCTACTACTTTTATGAATAATTACTTGATTGCCTATGAACTTTTGACCAAAACTTAGACAAAGAGAACAAAAGACTCGGTGTGATCACAAGACAAAGAAACAAACCAGATCTCTGTCTTTGCAATGACTGGTAAATGCTCTCCACGTGACACAGCTAAAACTCAATATCTCCAGCAGTCTGAGAGCGAGTAATGCGGGAAGCTCCAGCATTAGTTCGCTCGTCCACTCTGGCATTCTCTGGCGCCGCCCAAGTGAGAGAAGAGGAAGAGCGAGGCGTTAGTAATCGTGCGGATTCGTCTTCCTCATTGCCGCCGAATAATACCAAGCCCTCGGTGTCGAGCGGAGGGAGCAGGTCAGATCGAGAGACCGTCACAGGGGAACCGTCTCTCTGAGGCGAAGACGAGGCACGCAGGCACTGGGCCGACGGAACGGGAGAGTGCGAGGGGCGGGGTGGCACCGCTACCTGCGAACGGAGGGAGGAAATGGGCATACCCTCGCAGTGAGAGCAGCCGGACCCGGTGCGTCCACGTGAGCCTTGCCCAGACAGATCACGCACTCGTGGTGGTTATCCTCCTAGTGCAGGTAAATACTGCACATGCCACACAAGCGTGGTTTTTCTCATATGTTTTTCTCAGTATTGTACAGAAAGGATACACCGTAGTGTTTCACCAAAGAGCGCAGGGGAAAGGCGTGACAGCTCGCAGGATCTAGCGATTTGAGTGCGCTGAAATACAGCAGGCCGCTGACTCTCGCAGGATGTCTGGGCTGGCTAGCTCACTATTCCGCTGCAGGTTCGTCAATTCACGGTGACGTTTTCGACGTGATTGCGCAGTCACAAGCGGTCACAATGCAGCACAAGATTTAGGTTAAGGATTTTTTTTTTTGGGGGGGGGGAAATTACAGACTGCTTCGCTAAATAAGACCCTTTTCCTCATCTGGGATCGCGCAGAGCGTCTGAAGCCCTTTGAAACTGCATTGATTTGGACCTTGAACATTTTGCTTGCAATTGAAAACCATTATGTGAAGAAAAGTCCTGGAACGTTTTCCTCAAAAAAACTTAATTTCTTTTCAACTGAAGAAAGAAAGACATGAACATCTTGGATGAGATGGGGTGAGTAAAATATCAGGAAATTTTCATTTTGAAGTGAACTCATCCTTTAACATTTTAAATGTCTCAGTTCTCGCCATCTGTTGATTCTTGTTTTATTACAAGCTCTGTCGCGTCCTCTTCGTCAGCAGACTCTCCTCTGTTTGGCATTTGTTTAAAACGGGTGATTCCACAGAGGTTGGAGATTTCGATTTAGCATTATCCATTGCTCACACAACTGTTTGTCTTAGTTCAGAAAAACAGCACTCCATCGGGCTGCTCTGGAAAATCATGTTAAAATACTGGAAAAATTGCTGGACAAAGGAGCTGATATCAACTTTAAAGACAGGGTGAGATCATTATAAATGTTTATGGTTACACTTTATTTTACAGTACGTGCACTTACAGTGTACTTACCCAAGAAAGTTAAGGGTAGGTTCAGGGTTAGTACCTAGTTATAACCCAGTTATTGTAATTGCTATAATAGAACAGGACTGTAAAATAAAGTGCTACCATGTTTATTAAGTCAAGTCATTGTTATAATGGTGTTGTGATTGTGTTGGTTTGATTTTGTCGTCTGTGGTTTAGCTGGATTGCAGGGCTGTACATTGGGCTTGCAGAGGTGGAAGTCTCTCAGCACTGAAAGTTCTTCAGGACAGGGGAGCTGATATCAACATCAGAGACAAAGTAATAATGTTTTTACTGGAAGACGAAAATACTGTACAGTAAATATAAAAATAAGCTGCTGTATGCACGACATGATGAAATCTTATTACTCCCTACATACAGCTGCTTAGCTCACCTTTACATGTGGCCACACGGACAGGTCACAGCGACGTGGTCCAACATCTTCTAGCCAGTGGAATCAATATTAATGCCAAAGATTGGGTAACAGATGAATAACTCAACACAAAATATACAGATCGTGCAAATTATAAGTCAGTTTAAACATTTCCTTTCTCTTTTAAAGGAAGGAGACACAGCTCTACATGATGCTGTCAGATTAAATCGATATAAAATTGTAAAACTCCTCATACTGGCAGGAGCCGATATGCAGATCAAGAATGCTGTAAGATCATGCTGGAAGAGAAAACAAATATGATCAAATATAATGCAATTTAAACATTTCATCTAAACAGCTGGATATAAACACTTAATTTGTTTGTTTCAGGAGGGCATTACAGCCACTGAACAGGTGAAGCAATGGCAGTTTGACACTAAGGAGACACTGGAGAAACTGGAACAGATGAGGGAGGTTGCTCTGGCCTGATAGACACATGGAGATGCATTGTGAACAGGTGCATGGCTGAGAACAGCCCACCTCTGCCTGAGTAACTATTTGCTTTCTGTGTTAAATAATGGTGAAACGTACCTGTCCTCACTCAGTATACTGAATGAATGAGGAAAGAGTTGTATTCATTTATATAAAGAAAAAAGGCTTATATTTTTATAAAACACAATTTTTATTTTAATTCATTGCGTTACCTTGATTAGATCATATACAGTATCAAAAACGAAACTGTCAAATTGATTAATTGTTAATTTGCTAATTAATCACATCTAACATAAGTTAAAAATTGTGTGTATATATATATATATATATATATATATATATATATATATATATATATAATTAAGTATGTACGTGTGTGTGTCTATAGATGCAATTAATCGATTTGACAGCACTATATATATATATATATATATATATATATATATATATATATATATATATATATACAGGTCCTTCTCAATAAATTAGCATATTGTGATAAAGTTCATTATTTTCCATAATGTAATGATAAAAATTAAACTTTCATATATTTTAGATTCATTGCACACCAACTGAAATATTTCAGGTCTTTTATTGTTTTAATACTGATGATTTTGGCATACAGCTCATGAAAACGCAAAATTCCTATCTCAATAAATTAGCATATTTTATCCGACCAATAAAAGAAAAGTGTTTTTAATACAAAAAAAGTCAACCTTCAAATAATTATGTTCAGTTATGCACTCAATACTTGGTCGGGAATCCTTTTGCAGAAATGACTGCTTCAATGCGGCGTGGCATGGAGGCAATCAGCCTGTGGCACTGCTGAGGTGTTATGGAGGCCCAGGATGCTTCGATAGCGGCCTTAAGCTCATCCAGAGTGTTGGGTCTTGCGTCTCTCAACTTTCTCTTCACAATATCCCACAGATTCTCTATGGGGTTCAGGTCAGGAGAGTTGGCAGGCCAATTGAGCACAGTAATACCATGGTCAGTAAACCATTTACCAGTGGTTTTGGCACTGTGAGCAGGTGCCAGGTCGTGCTGAAAAATGAAATCATCTCCATAAAGCTTTTCAGCAGATGGAAGCATGAAGTGCTCCAAAATCTCCTGATAGCTAGCTGCATTGACCCTGCCCTTGATAAAACACAGTGGACCAACACCAGCAGCTGACATCTCACCCCAGACCGACCATCACTGACTGTGGGTACTTGACACTGGACTTCAGGCATTTTGGCATTTCCTTCTCCCCAGTCTTCCTCCAGACTCTGACACCTTGATTTCCAAATGACATGCAAAATTTGCTTTCATCCGAAAAAAATACTTTGGACCACTGAGCAACAGTCCACTGCTGCTTCTCTGTAGCCCAGGTCAGGCGCTTCTGCCGCTGTTTCTGGGTCAAAAGTGACTTGACCTGGGGAATGCGGCACCTGTAGCCCATTTCCTTGCACGGTGGCTCTGGATGTTTCTACTCCAGACTCAGTCCACTGCTTCCGCAGGTCCCCCAAGGTCTGGAATCGATCCTTCTCCACAATCTTCCTCAGGGTCCGGTCACCTCTTCTCGTTGTGCAGCGTTTTTTGCCACACTTTTTCCTTCCCACAGACTTCCCATTGAGGTGCCTTGATACAGCACTCTGGGAACAGCCTATTCGTTCAGAAATTTCTTTCTGTGTCTTACCCTCTTGCTTGAGGGTGTCAATGATGGCCTTCTGGACAGCAGTCAGGTCGGCAGTCTTACCCATGATTGCAGTTTTGAGTAATGAACCAGGCTGGGAGTTTTTAAAAGCCTCAGGAATCTTTTGCAGGTGTAATTTTGATTCAGATTAGGTTAATAGCTCGTTTAGAGAACCTTTTCATGATATGCTAATTTATTGAGACAGGAATTTTGGGTTTTCATGAGCTGTATGCCAAAATCATCAGTATTAAAACAATAAAAGACCTGAAATATTTCAGTTGGTGTGCAATGAATCTAAAATATATGAAAGTTTAATTTGTATCATTACATTATGGAAAATAATGAACTTTATCACAATATGCTAATTTATTGAGAAGGACCTGTATATATATATACTGATCAGGCATAACATTATGACCACCTTACTAATATTTAGTTTGTCCCCCTTTTGCTGCCAAAACAGCCCTGACCCATTAGACCCCTGAAGGTGTGCTGTGGTTTCTGGCACCAAGATGTTAGCAGCTGATCCTTTAAGTCCTGTGACTTGTTTATTCAGCACATCCCACAGAGGCTCGATTGGATTGAGATCTGGGGAATTTGGAGGCCGAGTCAATACCTCAAACTGGTTGTTGTGCTCCTCAAACCATTCCTGAACCATTTTTGCTTTGTGGCAGAGTTCATTATCCTGCTGAAAGAGGCCACAGCCACCAGGGAATACCGTTTCCATGAAAGGGTGTAAATGGTCTGCAACAATGTGTCAAAGTAACATCCACATGGATGGCAGGACCCAAGGTTTCCCAGCAGAACATTGCCCATAGTGTCACACTGCCTCCGCTGGCTTGCCTTCTCCCCATAGTGCATCCTGGTGCCATGTGTTCCCCAGGTTTATGGGATTTTAGACTCAAAATGGTTAATACATTCACACACACTTATCCATGAACTTGATAAATGTTGCAGACATGTTTTACTATCCACAAACAAATGCCTTTTACATTGTGTGTGCAAAATACAGAATTACATGAATGTGCAGCGATTTGTACAAATAGAGACATAGTTGTGAATACAAAACTCCCATACCACCCGGCCATCCACGCGATTCATCAGACCAGACCACCTTCTTCCATTGCTCTGTAGAGCAGTTCTGATGCTCACATGCCCACTGTTGGCGGTGGACAGGGGTCAGCATGGGCACCCTGACTGGTCTGCGGCTATGCAGCCCCATACACAACAAACTGTGATGCACAGTGTATTCTGACACCTTTCTATCAGAACCAACATTAACTTCTTGAGCAATTTGAGATACAGTAGCTTGTCGGACCACACAGGCTAGCCCGCCCATGACCCTGTTGCCGGTTCACCACTGTTCCTTCCTTGGAGCACATTTGATAGATACTGACCACTGCAGACCGGGAACACCCCACAAGAGCTGCAGTTTTGGAGATGCTCTGACCCAATCGTCTAGCCATCACAATTTTGCCCTGGTCAAACTCGCTCAATTTTCCTGTTTCTAACACATCAACTTTGAGGACAAAATGTTCACATGCTACCTAATATACCCCACCCACAAACAGGTGCTGTGATGAAGAGATCATCAGTGTTATTCACTTCACCTGTTATGCCTGATCAGTGTATAAATATATATACATTTTACTTGATATTAAAATTTTGAATAGGTTATTATTTTAATGTATTTTAATTCTTGTTATAAATATTGTTTATTATATTTATGCATTACTCAGGTGAACATGTAACTTAAAATTGTGTGGTTAAGAAATGGTTGATGCATTGTATTGTAAATGTCAGGATGGTTGGCAGTGGCACGCACTATAGATATTTTTTGGATGGCATTTTAAATAGTCATTTCTGAAATTATTTTATTTGACTTTTTCATAACATAACTTTCATATGAAACATATTTAACATGTTATAGTTTTGTCAATGGCTTATTGTAGGTACCAGTAGGTTCTGTGCAGTTTCCTGATGCATCAGATGACACGGAGGAAACTGATATGGCACATGTCATCTGAGCTTTATTAAATAATAACAATTCGACAGAGCCTAAAAGCAAACATTTAATATATGATTAACATATGATTGTTTATAAATCAACAGTCCAGCTCTTTTCGCTTTGTAGTTAGTTACTCAGTGTGTGTTTTGCTGCTGTATTAGAGATGTAATCCATGGCCTGGCACATCCAGTTCCCAAACTGATCTCTTGGCCTGGTGTCATGAAGGGTTTCCCCTGTGTGTCACTGGCAGCCTCGCTGATAGAAACATCAGTGTGCCTGTGAATCATTTGTTTAAAACGCCCAGTTGTTCTATGATAAGAAAGCTTGTAGTCACACACTGCAGAGATCTCATTTAATGGTTGAAGCTCTGGATAAGTGCTCTGTGCAATTCTGTGTCCTGTAAATACTGTTTACTTAATCCCCCACTGAGCCTGGTTTCTCCCAAGGTTTATTTTTCTCCATTAGGTCACCTGATGGGGTTTTGGTTTCCTTGCCACTGTTGCCTCTGGCTTGGCGTGCTCAGTTGGGGACACTATATTTTTCAACTAAACATCGAAATAAATCTAATTAATAAACTAATTTAACCATGTAAACTAAATTACTGATCTAATTATTGATCTAAAGCCCACACTGTCACCGTATGGAAATTGAAATGAACTGATGACATCAAATGGCTATACAGCTGAATAAAATTAGGCTGCATTATTTTGCTGTTTAACACTGTAAAGCTGCTTTGAAACAATCTACATTGTTAAAAGCGCTATATAAATAAAGTTGACTTGACTTGACTTGACTAATCTTGAGACATGGGATAATAGGCTAACAGGGTTTCTGCAGGTTTCACCAAGTCAAATTTAAGACTTTTTGAGACCTTTTTAAGACATTATGAATTAAATTTAATATAAAAGGAAATGCAGTCACACAATTACTTGCAAAGTAAATTAATGTATTCAAATTGAACAAATCGATAAACTTGTATTGATAAACTTGCACTTCCTCATAGTTCAATCCCACCAGGATTTCGCAACATTTTTTTTTATTTCTGAGATAAATATTTTTTGCGGTGGTAATTTCCAGAAATTTGCATTTGAATTGTTTTCATAATTAGGATACCACATTTACCATATTATGTTAGATGCACAATAGTCACACATGACAATAGAACAAACAAAATACATCAAATCTTGTTGATTTTGGTTTGGGAATAATGCAGGATCTCCAAAAAATGCATGTTGATTTTTCGTTGTATTTAGTAATCGCAGAAACACGAAAAACTACCACGGAATAAAATAAAAAAAACAGTGCTGCAGGATTTCAATGAGCATTAGAAGTAGCGGTACATGGACGTACGGAAATTAAGACCTATTTAAAATTATTTAAGACCTAAAACAGAATACTTCAGCGAATTTAAGACTTTTTAAGATCCAGCGAAAACCCTGGGCTACATATGTTTAAATATAAAAGGTTATGCTTTCGAATCGCTCTCGCTTTGAAGGCATGCACAGATCGGCCTGCACATGAAGCCGAACACACCTAATGATTTCTGAAGGATCATGTGACACCGAAGACCGGAGTAATGGCTGCTGAAAATTCAGCTTTGCCATCATATGAATATGAATTGCCCTTCATAAGGTTTGAATATACAAATAAAATGTTATCATGGCACAATAAGCATGACAAAAAAAATGTAGATCATGTGAATTTTTTTCTGACTTTTATTTCACATTATTTTTTATGTCAGTCTTTTAATTCTCTGCTCAAATAAATAACAGTGCAAAATTCTTTTTGGTGTCAGTATATTTTATATGATAGTGACTAAGGCTTCTGACACTGCGGATGATGGGAACAGAACCATTAGCGGTCAGTTCGGAAAATAATTAAAACACATAAATCAGTCATCAAACATTTGAAGTGAATGCATCACTTTCTGTAATGTACATGAGCAGTAAAACCATTATTCCACAATATCCTAAAGTGTTAGTAAATATTAGGGGTGGCACGGTACATGAGAAAAACCGAACCGTTCGGTTTGCTTGTCTCGGTTCGGAGCGTGTGCGTCGCACGGTTTCGACGCATGCGCAATGTATCCTCGCGCACGTATGTTACCTCAGACAGTGGGTGTCCTTTTCGCGCGAAATAAGAGGTGTGGACATACAGTAAAATAAAGTAAAAGTGGAGTGCAGGAGGTCACGTCACTTGTAGAAATGCAAATTGAGAGATAAGGAAGGCTGCCCGGAGTTGGAGGATGCGCCAGCGACGTATAGCAGGCAGGGCAGATGCAGTGCGTATGGAGAGCGGGAGCCGCGCTTGCCTGTTGTGCATTTACACACTTGCAGTGTTTGTCTCGCGCAGCTGAACCGCGGCTCTTGTATTGCAAATACAGACAAATATTGTCCATTCTGACACATTTTCCGGTGTTCTCCTCCGAACCCTGTCTGTCTCGTGCTTTGATTTATGATGGGCAGCATATATCTGCTGCAAATGTGACCGTGTTCCCCTCTGTCTCATACACACATGCATATAACATGTTGTATATAAGTAGTTCATATGATAAATGTAACATTTAAAAGTTAAGATATGCTTCTAGTTCTAATAATTTAAACATGGGCAAAAACTTCTGGCAGTGTTGTGTTTTTGTGTTTTTTTTTTTTTTTTTTTTTTTTTTCACAGGGCTGGATGTCATATGGTGATTGTGAAACACACGGAACACTTCATGGTGAAATTTGTTAATCAGGTCAGCTGAATTAAAGCCACAGTGCATTGTTCTGATCAAAATTGACACGATTAACATGAGAAATGTTATTACGCCAATGTGTTAGACTCAGTAGACAGCCAGTTAAGAAACAACTTCTACATGATATAACAATTTTTAATACTGTATCCTAAATTGTGGATGATTAAGCTATATATCATATGCTGAAGTAAATTTCTGGAGTGTTAACGATTAAAAAAAACAACAACCGTACAAAACCGAAAACCGTGACCCTAAAACCGTGATACGAACCGAACCGTGGGTTTTGTGAACCATGCCACCCCTAGTAAATATGTACTCATTTTAAATTAATTAAATTAACAAATAAATAAACAATTAAGAAAAGTTGCTGAAAATTTTCCCTCGCCGCTGTTGTACATCGGTAACAAGAAAGATTTGAATCCAGCAATACTGACATTTAATGCAATAACTAAGGCAAATGTGCAAAAAAAGTTATTTTGTAACAAACAGCTACAAAAGTCAAGATAAAGTCAAACATATTGTAAGTGATACAATCGCAGACAAAGTCTCACAAAGGCAAATCGAGTTAATTTACCAAAAACATCTTCATCTGACCACACTTCCGCACCTGCAGTGCCTCCGATGCTGTCTTGAGTTTATCCTTGCCTCCATAACAAACGTCCATAATTTTGCGATGTTTAAGCCACAGAGGAAACCAAGGCAGAGCAACAATGTGAGCGAAATAGAGACGCGAGGAATGGAAACACTTTCATCCGTCCCTGAGGGTTTGATGGGTCTCGCATATTTTTGAGCTCTGTTGTGTGGTGAAGGCAGAGATCACCCCTGAACACAGATCCACAATCGCTTTACTTGTGACTCAGGGGGGGGGGCCTGAGTAAGGGGTGCTCTCACTGAGGTCAGTTTGTCATACAGCAAGGCCGCGGGCAGTGGATGCTGAGTTCTTGGCTCTCTGCACCACAGCCTGACACTTTTCACGTTTCAGAAGCTTGTTGTTCTCAAACATTCCCTCATTCCGTGGAGCACCATGGGAACCATCTGGGAAAGTCAGCAGCCCTATAAGGAAATACAACCACATTTATCCACGCTATAAATCTAAACAAACACAGGCACGTTCCAAAGATGTCAAAAGAATGTAAACCGATTAGGGATGTAACGATATATTGTATATATCGAGATATCGCAATATAAAAATGTCAAGATATGCATTGTTGATGTAAGCGATGTGATTCGCTAAATAGAGTTTGTTTTATCCAAGGCTCAGCTTACTGTATTTATAAGGTATAATTCACTCAAAAATTGTAATTCTGTCATGTACTACTACTCACCCTCATGTTGTTTCACTTCAAAATACAAATGAAGATATTTTACAAGAAACCAGAGAAAGATTTCTGTACCTCCATTTAAAAGGTCCCATGGCATGAAATTTGGCATGAGGTTTTTTTAAAAATTAATATGAATTCCCCTAGCCTGTATATGGTCCCCAAGTGGCTTGAAATTTCGATAGTTGTGAACCAAGTTCTGGGTGTCCCGGATTGCTCATTTTTTTTGCACGTGACACATGCAAATTACACATTTCTGAGCGTGAAAGAGAATGACATATAATATTTTAAAAATGATTTTATTTACAACACGGAAACACCCTGGAACTCAAGGAAGTGTTGTGACACATGACACAAATAAAAAATAAAAGACTTGACAGTAGGGGTGTAACGGTACACAAAACTGACGGTTCAGTACGTACCTCGGTTTTGAAATCACGGTTCGATACGAGTTCGGTACAGCAGTTTTACAAAATAGCTTTTTATTTATTTTTATATTTAACAGTGGTTTACTGAAGAAGAAAAAAAGTGTCTGTCCTTGAATGAATTAAATTATATCTAAAAGTTTATTGAAGATATTTCTGTAAACTATAGTATAGCCAGCCCTTACTTACATATAGCTATTAAAGGTTAACAACAGAGCCCAAACTATTAGCCTAAATTCAGTTGCTATTTATTTTTAGGTATAATTATCAACACTCAAATAACACATTGTATGCAAACATTTAAACTTCACATGAGGCAGTTTTTGCATTAACTTCTAAATCTAATTATAAAATATTTTTTTCTCCAATTCGTTGTTGAAATATAATAATTTATACACAGTGTCTGTCATTTTCATGACAGGTTTATTTAACATGCATGAAATAATCAAGACATCACTAACAGGTTAAGTAGAATATAATGAATATAACGGCTAATATAGTGCATATATTTATTGAAAGAGTTGATTTCTCTAGTGAATATAATTCTGTGGACACTGAATGACTGCCTGAGGTCTTTCCGCCGTTGAAATACTGATTTAGCGATTACACCACATATATACATGACAGTAAGTTGTAATGTATCCTCAGCATACCTTCAGATGGTCATTCATGTTTATTCTTTAGGAAGAGATGATCGATCGCCTTCACAGATGATCGCGTTCACGAGCGTGTGCCGCTTGAACTGTGATCAGTCACGCCACATAGAGCGTCAAAACAGCATTTATCGTTTGAATTTCGTGATAAAATGGACTGAATACTTAATATGTTTGTGTGGGAACTCGGATTGAAGTGTGTTCCGCGTTTACAACAAGCCATATATACATTTATTTTTTTATATGGATTCGACAGCACCGCCACAAACAGTGAGTAAAAATGTTCATTAATGCCTAAACCACACCCCCTCCGCCACATAATCTAATATTCATTTAAAATGCAAAGATGTCATCCAATCACAACAGGGGCATATTCACTGAAGTCTCACAGTAGACACGCCCCTTCAAAAAGAGCATTCAAGCCAGAGGGCTAACGTCAGGATAGAAAAAATGCTTTTTATTTCTAAATTATGACATTTTGTGATGTAAAAATCATACTAACAATATATGTACACCTCAGGAAACATAAAATAATTGTAAAAAAATCCACACCATGGGACCTTTAAAGTTCCTCTCAAACTTAAAAGATCCCAAAAAATATAATAAAGGCATCTTAAAAATAATCAATCTGATCAATCAGGTCTAATCCAAATCCAAGTCTTCTGAAGAGACAGTGGCTTTATATGATGAACAGATTTAGAACGACACGCATGGCTACTGTAGTAAAAACGGACATTCAAATGCTTGCATGACGCGCAAAAACAACATGAGGGTGAGTAAATGCAGAACTAACCATTTACAGTTTGGGAATAGTGATTTTGACTTGCTTTTCTTGCGATTAGAACTGTGATTGATTGCATTGACCATCTGAAGTGCACACGCTGCCGGGATAACACTCCTCAACGTGAAAGCGCAAACATCATTTAACCTCCTTAGCTCTGGGACCATTTTTGGGGATTTCCGCCTGGATTTGGCCTAACCAAATTGAAAAGCTTCCCATACCCACATACAATGGTCTAAGTACAGATTTTGGTGTCATTTTACAGGAAACCCTTTAAAGTTGCATTAAACACTACTAAAAGTGATACAAAATTAAGTATATGTTGTCTGAGCTTTTTTTAAGTATAAATTCATTTTTGAAAGTGTGCAACTCAGGCCCTGTGTGCTCTAGCACCCTGCAGACAGTTTGGTCTGTTTCCGCTAGATGGCAGCAAATACTGGAAAAAATAATTTTGTCTGTATGTTGTGTGCAAGATTTATTCAAATGGATAAACCTTTTTTTTATGTAATTTCCGCTTACCCAAATCCCTCTACTTACAAGTCTCCCCATATACAGTGGTATAAGTGCCATAGGCCCGGTTTCACAGACAGGGCTTAGACTAAGCCAGGATTAGGCCTTAGTTCAATTAGGACATTTAAGTAACTTTTATAAACGTCCCCATGAAAAAAACATTACTGGTGTGCATCTTGAGAAAAAACAATGCCACTGACATATTTTAAGATTTGTCAGTGCAAGATTCTTTCAGTTAAAATAGCTCAAACATGCATTTTAGTCTAGGATTAGCTTAAGCATTGTCTGTGAAACCGGGGGATAGTGTCACAAAATATATATATATATATCTTTTTTTTAATTGTTTAAAAAGTGTTTGCTGACATATGCTGGAAACATATGCAGGGTGCTAGAGCACACAGGGCCTGAGATATACACGATGTAACTTCAAAGGGTTTCCTGTAAAATCTGAACCAAAATGTTGTACTTAGACTACTGTATGTGGGTATGGGAAGCTTTTCAATTTGGGTAGGCCAAATCCAGGCAGAAATGATCCCAGAGTAATTTAGTGTAAATAAGTTACTTTGTGTAAAACAAATGCCAAAGTGATGCATATATTAAGCTTTCAAATGGTACTACATATGGTCCTCCACAGACATTTAACATTTATTTATTATTATTATAATTATTATAATATGTATTATATTATTATATATATTAGGGGTGTAATGGTACACAAAACCGACGGTTCGGTACGTACCTCGGTTTTGAAGTCCCAGTCTGGTATAGATTCGGTAAAGCAGTTTTACAAAATTGCTTTTTATTAATTTTTATTCAACAGTGGTTTAAAGAAAAAAATTTTTGTCTGTCCTTAAATGAATTAAATTATAACTAAAAGTTTCTTAAAGATAATGCTGTAAACTATATAGGGAGCCCTTACTTACATATAGGTATTAAAGATTAACAACAGAGCCCAAACTATTAGCCTAAATTCAGTTGCTATTTATTTTTAGATATAATAATCAACACTCATAAGCTTCACATAAGGCAGTTTTTGCATTAACTTCTAAATCTAATTATTTTTATTCGTTGTTGAAATATAATAATTTAGTGGCTGTAATTTTCATGACAGGTTTATTTAAACATACATTAAATAAACAAGACATCACTAACAGCCTAAGTAGTATATAATGAATATATATAGGCTAATATAATGAATATAACGGCTAATATAGTGCATGTATTCAGTGAAAGAGTTGATTTCTCTAGTGAGCTAACAGCTGTGGACACTGAATGACTTCTGAGTAAACGTGATTCTGCATGACATTGTTTACAAGCTGTTTTATTGTCTTTCCACGGTTGAAACACAGATGAGCGATTACACGACATATGATACATTTCAGTAAGTTGTAATGTATCCTCAACATACCTTAAGATGTATTAATTTATGTTTATTGTTTAGGAAGAGATGATCGCATTGACTCGCGCGCTGCCGCTTTAAGTTGAACTGATACGCGTCTATCAGTCACGTCACATTAAAGAGCGTTAAAACGGCATTTATCGTTTGAATTTCGTGATAAAATGGACTGAATACTTAATATGTTCGTATGGGAACTCGGATTGAAGTGTGTTCCGCGCTTACCACAAGCCAACTGTTAACTTTTGACGATTACATTCATAACCGTTCGGTACACGCGTGCACCGTACCGAAAGCCCTGTACCGAAATGGTTCAATACGAATACGTGTACCGTTATACCCCTAATATATATATATATATATATATATATATATATATATATATATATATATATATATATATATATATATATATATAATATGGTTGTCAATAGATTACAATTTTTTATCACTTATCGTGAAATTAATCATACAACATGTATCTCATTAAACATTCATTTTGTCATAATTTGCTATATCCAAAGTAAACAATCAGATTTAAGGGTGATTCTCACAAAACTGTATTCTCTGCAAGCTTTAAGGATCATTGGAGACTCCAAAATGACACCAAATATAAGGAGTCCATATACTTCTATTATATAATACATTTATACACACCTAAGCACCCATGAAAAAAACATTACAGAATTCACAGTGTATAGTGTGTTTACAGAGCAACAACAACAAGATTGCTTTCATTTTAGACGTCAAGCTGCGATACCGAACAGGACCACATGGAGACGCCAAAAAAACTCCTAAATCAACCACTTTGACTGAAACGTCTCGGTTACGGATGTAACCCTCGTTCCCTGAGGAGGGAACGGAGACGTACGTTAGTGACTAACGAATGGGGGTTTCGCCTAGAAGCCTATCATCTTCGAGCATAGAGAAAACGCCCAATGGCGTGCCAATGCCATGGGGCATGCGGAATTTGCATACGTAACTCCGCCTCACCGCGTGAGTATATAAAGAAGTACGTGGCAATACAGCATTATGTTACCTGCTTGAGGAGCCAAGACTGAACTCCTGCGTTCCAGGTAGCACAGCTGAAGTGGCAACGGAACGTACGTCTCCGTTCCCTCCTCAGGGAACGAGGGTTACATCCGTAACCGAGACGTTCCCTTTCGTTCAGTCACTACGACGTACGTTAGTGACTAACGAATGGGGGTTCAATATAATCTCGCCACTCAGCTGTCTTCCAGTGCCCTGCGTAAGTGTGAGTTCCCTGTCGTAAGACTAATACGGACGAAGGACTCACGCTTAACACAGGAATACCAAGGTACACTGGGAAGCATATCCCAGTGAGGGAATGCAAAGATGCCTGCCCGTAGGGAGGACTTAAGAGTACACATATGACCCGCTAAGGGCTGCATATGGAAAACTCTAGGGTACCAGCCGCAGGTGGAATTTTTAACCCTAGGGTGGCAGGGGCTTGCCAAGGGAAAGACACCTGCTCGCAAGGGAGGCTAACTACAATTACTAAACACAACAACTTACACATGACAAATCAAACATTATCCTCCCTGAGTGTGTGTGGAAACAACGCGAATGTACATGAATGCAGTGTGCGATCAGTGATCGAGAGCGCGCGCACACACACGGTTTGTTGCATCAAACACTTACTGTACAACTCCGTATATTCTCTCTGATATCTCTGATGTAATAAGCCTGGCCTTTACATAAGCACTGTTTTGGACTGTTTGAATGAATTCGATTACTGGATCACTGAAAACTTTCTGAGAGTTTAACGGCTTAAAATGGCCTGATCACAAACAGAGAAGCAGAATCGGGTTAAAGAATACTTCTCTACTATATAGTATGCGAAAAACAGTATGCCAACAGAGTAGTATGTCCAAAATCATAATACCGTATTTCCTCAAATAAAAGCCGGGGCCTGTATTTACCTGAACTGCAGAAGGTCACCGGCTTTTATTTGCAGCAGGCTTTTATTAGGGGCAGGCCTGTATTTCGAATTCCATCTATTTGAAAAAATAATTGTTTTAAATAAACCCGTTTTAAATGAAAAGCGATAGCGCTCCAGAGGACAGATATCATCAGGGGCGCGGGAAGTGGGGGGGGTTCAAAGGATTGCAAATGCAATGCAAATTTTGTTCATTTTTAGAATTACTAATTTATTTGTAATAAACATTTTAAGTGGCCCATTAAAACGTATTATTTATAAGTTGAATTATGTTTTTAAAACATACATGAGGTCATATTGTGACTGCTGCGGTATGTGCGTTGAAAGAGCGGTATTATTTCCTCCAGAGTGAGAGCGTCTTTCTGGAGATTCCGCTCATTTCTGAAGCTCATTCCGCTCAGCACCGCCGCTCAACCCAGAACTCCCTTTGTGACATGCTGTATCAAATATAGGCCTAGCTGAAATAAATTGTAATGGCTGTCCCTGACTAAAGTTTTTTTTCTTTTCTAGTTGTTCATTTAAGCCTTTGATCGCGCTGTGCATCCACCTCATGTCATTGTCTGTTATAGCTATTTGCTTGTTATTTATTAAATCCGGGCAATTTGGTTGATAAAACATAGATTAAAATTAAGATACAATTTATACAAAACGAAATTCATTTTAAAGAAAGGTTTTTTTTGTGATATATTTGTTGTTCTTTCGTGTTTTATAGACTCAACCCAACTAATGTGCTTTCTATATTCCACGTGAGGGAAAAAATCTTCCTTCCACTTAAGAAGAGTTGTGTTCCTTTAAGCACTTTTTATTTTAATATATATCTCTTTACATAAATATTATTTTCTACTTAAAAAAAACTATAATTTCGTTAATTATATTAAGTTTATAATTATAATTATAAACTATAATTTTTTCTAACCCAACTAATGCGCGCACTTTTCTGTTATGGAGCTATTCAATTTTGATTTTGCATATTGTTTTTTAAATGTTCGTTCGAGTATTTCAAATGACCACTTTACAATATTTCAATAACATAATTTATTTTGAAGCCTATGCTGTTTTCTTGTACAAAATAAAATAGTTTAAGTTAAATGCAGAGTAAGATGTGTAAAAAAGACGAGAGGCTAAGAGATTGTCCAGATCATTTGTGTAGCTTTCACAGACTAACACACGTCACATCTCTCATAGACTACAGTATTTAAAATAGCAGATATGCATCAGTTATATTCTCTATTTACAGAGCAATCCCTGCAAAGTGTTTAGGTTAAGTATAAAAGAGAGCAGGATTGTGTCGCACTCGCAAGACTCCCAGCAGGGGGCGATGGCCACGATGGTTTAGCTCCTTCTGCATAACCCTACTGTAGCCTACATTACGCTGAACTTGAATGCACATGAAATGAAAGGAAATATTTTTTCCCCGGCCTTAATTTGAGACCGGCCTTTATTTGTTCGTGCTGGCCACGCCCCCGGCCACTATCAGAGGCCCGGCGTTTAATTGAATACAGGCTTTTATTTGAGGAAATACGGTATTTGAAAAACAGTAGGCGAAACGTACCCGGATGACCTACTACTTCCAGCAAGATTCTGAAGTGTGTATACGATGGACACTTTACCATCCCATGAGGCCATGGAAGACGATTTATGAATGGAGGTGAAGCGCCGCAACTGACGCTGGTAGGTCACATGATCATGACAACATGGCAAATGTAGTACGTCCGGAATACATTCATACTACATTCATTCATACTATATACTATAGTCGCGAAGTTCGTTCAAATTCAAATGTAGTACCTTCTCACACAGTATGCGATAGTGGAAATTTCATCTTACCAGGGTTACAGGTGCTGTAGATGCTCAGTGATTGTGATAAACTCCCGACTTCTAACATAATCTAACTCTGTGACGAAAATTACGTTAATGACGCAGCTTCACATACTTCTGTAATTTATAAGCGTTAATTGTGTTAAATCACGTATATATATATATATATATATATATTTAGGGGTGTAACGGTACACGTATTCGTATTGAACCGTTTCGGTACAGGGCTTTCGGTACGGTGCACATGTGTACCGAACGGTTATGAATGTAATCTTTAACAGTTAACAGTCGGCTTGTGGTAAGCGCGGAACACACTTCAATCCGAGTTCCCACACAAACACATTAAGTATTCAGTCCATTTTATCACGAAATCAAACGATAAATGCCGTTTTAACGCTCTTTAAAGGGGCTATATGCAACTTTTTCCCCAAAATAAACGTAACTATAGCCTTTTTATTTTACCATTTATGACTCAAACATCTCCTGATGAGCATACTGACACCTTGTCCGCTCACAGTGGGTGCACCTATAAGCCTGTATCCTATTTTTCATATTTTCTGACGGGTCGTCTTTTCCCGCACTGTCTGCGGATGTCACGTCAAGCGCGTTCATGTTAAACGTTTCAGATCACTCTGCCACCACCGCTAATCAGCAAGTAGCCTACACTCGCAAGCAGTGCAATGGATTTAACGAATACACAGAAGAGACCCAGGACAACTCGGACACCAACAGTAACTCCACAGAAGACTAAAAAAGTTAAACCCCTGACAAGTGGCCAAAAAAGGTCGAAGATTGAGAGAGACCGGCGCATTGCAAGGACTAGAGTGAACATTGGCTTCGCATTTGACTTCGCATATATATATATATATATATATATATATATATATATATATATATATATATATATATATATATATATATATATATATATATATATATATATATAAAAACTAGGGATGGGGCCGATCCGATCCAGTATCGGTATCGGGACCGATACCAGCTTAATTCACGTATCGGATTTTCCCGATCCAACCTGCGGAGAAATCCGATACCCATGAGCCACGTCTGCGCTTTCCAAAAGTGATTCCCGCCGGCTTGTCTGCAAACTATGGAATGGATTTTCTGAACGGAGGCACGGCTCAATGAGACACAGAGTTATGAGACACGCCCCACTCAGGAAATCCATTCCGCAGTTTGCAGCAGGATAGCATTGAGCAGCATTGTGGCTAGCCAATGTCAGCTGTGTGGAAATACTTCACACTGGAAACACCGCAGAGAGAGCAAGACAATGTTTACTAAACCGTATTTCAGAGAGGTGGAAGCTCCATCGCGTCGTACAACACAACGAACGCAATCAAACATTTAAAAAAGCAGACAAGACTAGGGTGACATTTAAGAGATAATAATCAGGGCTTGACATTGACAATCGCCATCTGCGGTTGTATTTCGGCTGTGTAACACTCACACCAGCCACTTTGAACTTATTATGGTCTTCTCAAAAGCCATCTGTTATAATCACGTTGCGCATTATAACCAAGCACACGTGTTTATATTGAGTTTATTAATATAATAATCAGAGGCGTTCAGATTAGCGGAGTTTTGTTCAGAGCGCGCGCGGTTTTCACGCTCGCTGAAATCTACACTCAAAGCAGAGATAAACGTGCGATGCATGCAGGAGATTAATTCATCATACAGTGATTGACAGTTTTTGTTCTATTTCAGCACCGAAAATAGTTTCAAACAAAACACAGCAGAACCACAGCGCATTTTATGACTGGCATTAGGCTGGCTTGACGTTCGCGAATCTAGGGACCGTCTCTAAAGTTACATACAACATTGGTAGGCTATACACGTTTCTAACTTAAATGGCATTTGAAGAGAATGACTTAGTCATAAAACTGACTGTAAAGTGTTCATCTAGGTGTCAGGTATGATGCTCACCTTTTGGATTTTTTAAATTTAATCAAATAAACTGTCAAATCATATGAAAATGCTTTATTTTACTAGAATACTGTATGGGCTCTTACACAAAATATGCTAGATTTAAATGTGTCATAGCTGATAGAACACTGATGAGAATATTGCTTGAGAATATATTTACAGAGATAACATTAGAGATTAGAGATATAATATTAGAGATTTATGCATTATACGTTGCCATTGACGACAGCCATTATAAGGAAGGAAATCCCACAGAATCTAGCTTAAAAAAATGCGTAGAGCTGCTTGATTTATTTTTTGTTTGTTGATTTTCAAATATAAATTGATAACCGTGATAATTTGGGTCACTATTATGTTCATATCATACTTGCCTGTTGAGTGGAGTTTATGTCAGCATCATATAAAATCAACAATAATGATAATAATAATATTAAAGCAAACACAGCTCTGGTATCGGAATAGTATCGGTATCGGCCGATATCCAAATTCAGGTATCGGGATCGGATCGGAAGTGAAAAAATGTGGATCGGTGCATCCCTAATAAAAACAAAAATAAATATGAATAGTGCATCAGTAATGTAAAGTCTTTTTGGGTGTCTAGAAAAGCGCTATATAAAACTGATGGATTATTTATAATATATACATGTAAAGCTACATTATATTGTTTGTTGTTTCTATATCTTAACAAAAAATAAGAGGTAAATGAAGATGTAAAGTGTGATGCATTTTATTTCACATAAGACATGTAGTCAATAAATATTGCTAAATAGTATTATGTATATGTGTCTTTCATACTTGGTGATAGTAAGCTACTTGTGTATAATAAGTGGTCAAGGACAGTGCTCAGTCGTCAAGGACAGTGCTCAGATTTGTGTTTTTAATATTCTACGAAAGTTTCGGTCTGTGCGCCCTTCATCAGCGTGTATGCCAATGGCGAAATGGGTTTATTTATTTATTTAATGTATTCATTTTTTGTGTAGTTTGTCAGCTACACGTTAGGCTTGCTACGATAGTCGGTGTTGCCGGTGTTACCGGTGTTCAGACTCAACACCGCTTACATCACTTGCCCACCGTGGCACCGCCCCACCGTCGTTTTTTTTATTTTTATTTTTATAGTAATAAAATAATTTAGTTCAGTTAGAGAACAGACAATACAAATTAAAACTGAACGTGTCTTCTTAATAAAGCATGACCCGACCGTGAGTCTCGGCAGGAGTCATTCATCAGATTTCATTCATCAGAGAATGAGGAGCTGACTGAAATGATCGAGGAAGATTTGGTTTCAAAGTGAAACGTAAAAGCGCCTATTTAAGGGAGTTTGTCTTTTGTTTTGTTGTTGTGTTTTTCATAAAAAAATAATAGGCTAATGAACCCACAATTCAAGCAACCCACCACCGAATTGGCGCTAATTCAAAACCGAAAGTAAAATGTGCACCGCCACAGAGCGCGCATTGTTTACTTTCGTCTGACTGCGCGCGCGTTTCGTCTGCTTGGCACTCTGCGATGACGTCATTTTTGCCGCGCACACCCTCACGCTCGTGCGGACGCGTCGAGTATAAACAAGGGTTCACGGACGAATTGACATTTATTCATGGCGTGCGTCTCAAACATAGACCGATCAATGCCTGATCAGTGCCCTGACTACTAGGGAACTGATTGAGACACACCCATGGCCTCACAGAGCGCGCATTCACGGACTAACTTCATTCATGGCCTCACAGAGCGCGCATTTACAGACGAATTTCATTCATGGCCTCACAGAGCGCGCATTTACGGACAAATTTCATTCATGGCCTCACAGAGCGCGCATTTACGGACAAATTTCATTCATGGCCTCACAAAGCGCGCATTTACAGACGAGCAGTCATTCACGGTGTGCGCGCACTGGCGCGTTTTCAGTTCCGTTTTCAGTTGCGTTATGAAAGCCCGAGCGGTCGAGTGCATTTTACTTTCGGTTAGATAGAATTAGTGATTTAAAAGCCCCCGCCGGTGATACCGGTATTACCGGTGTTGCCACACGTCGATTAACCGGTGGGAAAATTTCCTCACCGTCGCATCCCTACTACACGTTTGACGTTTTGATAAGAGAACACTTATCTCAAACATTATATGTATTTGACTGTTCTTACCTCTGTAAACATAATGTTGACCTCCTTGCAGCAGATGACTTGTGAAGTCTGCACGTAGGAGCGCGCGCTGCGAGAGCGAGCAGAAATGAAGAGCAGTTCTGTTTTTTGGCCACAGGTGTCAGTCGCGAGTTTAAATTTCAGAAAAACGCATATAGCCCCTTTAATGTGACATGACTGATAGACACGTATCAGTTCAACTTAAAGCGGCAGCGCGCGGCGCGCGAGTCAATGCGATCATCTCTTCCTAAAGAATAAACATAAATTAATATATCTTAAGGTATGTTGAGGATACATTACAACTTACTGAAATGTAGGCTATCATATGTCGTGTAATCGCTCCATCTGTGTTTACTAGGGGTGACATGACTGATAGACGCGTATCAGTTCAACTTAAAGCGGCAGCGCGCGAGTCAATGCGATCATCTCTTCCTAAAGAATAAACATAAATTAATACATCTTAAGGTATGTTGAGGATACATTACAACTTACTGAAATGTATCATATGTCGTGTAATCGCTCATCTGTGTTTCAACCGCGGAAAGACAATAAAACAGCTTGTAAACAATGTCATGCAGAATCACGTTTACTCAGAAGTCATTCAGTGTCCACAGCTGTTAGCTCACTAGAGAAATCAACTCTTTCACTGAATACATGCACTATATTAGCCGTTATATTCATTATATTAGCCTATATATATTCATTATATACTACTTAGCCTGTTAGTGAGGTCTTGTTTATTTAATGTATGTTTAAATAAACCTGTCATGAAAATTACAGCCACTAAATTATTATATTTCAACAACGAATACAAATAATTAGATTTAGAAGTTAATGCAAAAACTGCCTTATGTGAAGCTTATGAGTGTTGATTATTATATCTAAAAATAAATAGCAACTGAATTTAGGCTAATAGTTTGGGCTCTGTTGTTAATCTTTAATACCTATATGTAAGTAAGGGCTCCCTATATAGTTTACAGCATTATCTTTAAGAAACTTTTAGTTATAATTTAATTCATTTAAGGACAGACACAATTTTTTTCATTAAACCACTGTTGAATAAAAATTAATAGAAAGCAATTTTGTAAAACTGCTGTACCGAATCCATACCGAACCGGGACTTCAAAACCGAGGTACGTACCGAACCGTCAGTTTTGTGTACCGTTACACCCCTATATATATATATATATATATATATACATACACACATGCACACGCACACGCACACACACACACACAGGTGCTGGTCATATAATTAGAATATCATCAAAAAGTTGATTTATTTCATTAATTCAATTCAAAAAGTGAAACTTGTATATTTTATTAATTCATTACACATAGACTGATATATTTCAAATGTTTATTTCTTTTAATTTGATGATTATAACTGACAACTAAGGAAAATCCCAAATTCAGTATCTCAGAAAATTAGAATATTGTGAAAAGGTTCAATATTGAAGACACCTGGTGCCACACTCTAATCAGCTAATTAACTCAAAACACCTGCAAAGGCCTTTAAATGGTCTCCCATACCCCTTTTCCACCAAGGCATTGCTAGAGCTAGTTCAGAGCCAGAGCTAGTCCCAGTTCATAGTTGGTTCAACTGAGGAGCCTTCTAAGAACCGTTTGCTTTTCCACAGGCTAGAGAGCCACAACAGAGCCAGGTCTTACGTCACTGTATATGTCTCATCTTTCTCAGCAATGCTAGCGAGGCAGCGGCAGTGTTGCCAAGTCTGCGGTTTTCCCGCGGAATTGGGCTACTTCATCACTGTTGGTGGAAAAGGGGTATCAGTCTAGTTCTGTAGGCTACACAATCATGGGGAAGACTGCTGACTTGACAGTTGTCCAAAAGACGACCAGACACCTTACACAAGGAGGGCAAGACACAAAAGGTCATTGCAAAAAAGGCTGGCTGTTCACCAAGCACATTAATAGAGAGGCGAAGGGAAGGAAAAGATGTGGTAGGAAAAATAGTGTACAAGCAATAGGGATAACCGCACCCTGGAGAGGATTGTGAAACAAAACCCATTCAAAAATGTAGGCGAGATTCACAAAGAGTGGACTGCAGCTGGAGTCAGTGCTTCAAGAACCACTACGCACAGACGTATTTCAGCTGTCGCATTCCTTGTGTCAAGCCACTCTTGAACAACAGAACAACAGAGCATCAGAAGCGTCTCGCCTGGGCTAAAGACAAAAAGGACTGGACTGCTGCTGAGTGGTCCAAAGTTATGTTCTCTGATGAAAGTAAATTTTATATTTCCTTTGGAAATCAGGGTCCCAGAGTCTGGAGGAAGAAAGGAGAGACACACAATCCACGTTGCTTGAGGTCCAGTGTAAAGTTTCCACAGTCAGTGATGGTTTGGGGTGCCATGTCATCTGCTGGTGTTGGTCCACTGTGTTTTCTGAGGTCCAAGGTCAACGCAGCCGTATACCAGGAAGTTTTAGAGGACTTCATGCTTCCTGCTGCTGACCAACTTTATGGAGATGCAGATTTCATTTTCCAACAGGACTTGGCACCTGCACACAGTGCCAAAGCAACCAGTACCCGGTTTAAGGACCATGGTATCCCTGTTCTTAATTGGCCAGCAAACTCGCCTGACCTTAACCTGAGATACTAAATTTGGGGTTTTCCTTAGTTGTCAGTTATAATCATCAAAATTAAAAGAAATAAACATTTGAAATATATCAGTCTGTGTGTAATGAATGAATATAATATACAAGTTTCACTTTTTGAATGGAATTAGTGAAATAAATCAACTTTTTGATGATATTCTAATTATATGACCAGCACCTGTATATGTATGTATATATATATGTATGTGTGTGTGTATATATATATATATATATATATATATATATATATATATATATATATATATATATATATATATATATATATATATATATATATATATATATATATATATATATATATATATATAAGACTGGGTAAACCCAGCCTGATCTGCCGACGATTTGATTTCGCCCTGCAACTCAGTCTGGAAACTTGTACATTCATTTCTACTGCTTCTGTTACACTTTTGCGGGAACCAATCACAGAGTGGCTTATCCACATGACACGCTACTGGCGGGTTTAACACGATGACGGATAGAGAAGCGATGGGTCATTGCCTGTTGATCACGCCTCTTGTGGTCTGATTGGTTGAAGGACTATCCAATTGCGTAAAGAGTCATTTAAATTATGCACGTTTATCACGCCTCTTGTGCAGTAAAAAATACAGAGCAGACTCCCCAGACCAATGTTCAATCTTAAATTGAGCTTGGTCTGGTGATAGCCAGACAATATATGGGTGATTCTTAGACTATGGGCACTTTTATGTTCTTTGGTCATATTTTTAAAAATACATATAATTTTGGACAAATTCCTCTTTCTTTGTCAAGCTAACAATAAAACCACCTTCATTTTTTTTTACTACCTTTCTATTATGTTTTTTTTTACATACTTTTCAACCTCCTTATAGGTGTCAAAATCACTGTTTTCTCCTTGTTGCACACCCAGACTTTTTAACTTCAACAATGAAAATACAGTTTAAAAATATAACTTATCTGGTAACTATTAATGCACCTGAATTAAGCCCTAGTAAAATAATTAAGATACATTATAATATTTAATGTGAGACCACTATTAATATGACTTTTTATACAAAATATAGCTGTCGCACAGTATTGGTGTCATTTCCACCACAACACAGTAATGTCCATTTAAAAAGTTTGTGTGAAAGATTGTTTAAGTGGTTTCTATGGAAATGTTCAGTGACATCAGAGCACATGTTGGACATGGAGGGAATTACAATTTTCATCAACAACAAATGAAGAAAAATCAAGCTAATATTGCTTGAACAGTTATTCTACATAATTTCCAAACATGCTATACCTTCAAAGGTGTTTTTAAAAAGCTAAACATTTTAAGTTAAATAAGAGTATATTGCATACATGAAATGCTAAGTATTAATTCAAAGCTAATCAGTGAAGCTATCTTCTGTTTTTTCAAAAAATTTCCATTGTTTCCATGAATTTCCATTCCAAATGACATTTATGATTACAAAATACAATTGATATGGATTGCCAGAGTAGATTTGTGAAATATTTTTTATATTATAATATATCAGTCCCTCCAGAAAATCGCGTGATTTAACGCATAATCAGCCAAAGTCCGCATATTTATGCGGGGGCCGCATTTTTTCAAATACGCTGCACTTTCGCCGCATAAATTGCCTATTTCCGGGTGCAAAATATGCGGGGCTAGCATGATTTCATAATCCCCGCATTTTCGTTGCAAAAAAAGTAATATATATATTAGCAGAAAGTTGAAAAATGTTTGTTTACTTCACACAAGAGCCCCCATTTCCCCCTATTGCCATGGGAACGTTTTGAAGTGACGTAATTACCCGAAGTGAGCATCATCGAAAAGCTGCAAACCCCCGTGGTGAATCCATAGATATCAGTGAAACCATGATGAAGCGCAAACTCCCATTTGCCAACAAAAATAACAGCAAAAGACAGCGCAAATCAGTTTCCCGGTGTGTTGACCGATTTCAAAACACAGCATCATGAAGCTTTGAAGCGTTATGAATCAATGAGTCGATTGAGCGGTTCGGATCGCCAAAGTCACGTATTTCAGCAGTTTGACACGCGATCCGAATCATGAATCGACTCGCTGATTCATAGCATCATGATGCTGTGTTTTGAAATCGGTCATCACTATATAAATATAATATTGTTATTTAGAGACGAACGGAGGTCTTACGGGTGTCCAACGACATGAGGGGACGTAATTAATGACAGAATTTAAATTTTTGGATGAACTAACCCTTTAAGAGATTGCACTTTGTGCATTGGAAGCACTCAAATGTCTGTTTTGTATAGCTACCTCTGTAAAACAGGAAGTTATTTATTCATTTTTCAGAAGTTGTAGCATATTCCTTTTGTAAAGCTACAGAACGTTTGACTAAATGTTTTGTAAATTTGAGCCATGTGTTTATTAAGGTCTTCAATAAAACAAGATGGGAACTTAAATATTCCCAGCACTTTCTGTGATGTAGTGCTTTTTTTCTCTTTTTCATCAAACTGCAGTTTTTGCAAGTTCCCGCAATTTCATCGCATAAAATTGCATAAATATCCCGCATTTTCCATCGCATTTTTTAAGAAAACATGCCGCATAATCAAGGATTTTAGCGAGCACCAGGAGAGTCTGTGCGCGCGAGGCGCGAGTACTGCATGATACATTTTTTTTTTTTTAAGTTTACAGAGTTTCAATGACATTACTACATTAAACTAATATATATAATGTATAGTAATGCAATGGGGGAATATTTGTATATCCTGATAATAATGTAATAACAATAATATTTAAATAATACTAAAAAAGTAATAATAAAAAAACTTCCCTTCTTTATTTTGGCTTAAAATATTGCGATAAATATTGTATCGTGAGTTTAGTATCCCGATAGTATCGAATCATGACACCAGTGTATCTTTAAACCCCTAAAACCGATTGAGAAAATAGTCTGATTCTAGCGTTTACACATGCTTCATTTTTTTTCCCCTGTTGACTAGATTATTTCAGGTCTGCACCACCATCAATCCGATCGGAATTTCATTCGGATCAAGCTCAGTCTCGCTATTGTAAAATGAAGGTGGAATATTTACCATATCCTTCTACACGGCCACTTTTGAATTCTCCTTCAAATTTCATCCCGTCAAACCTGCTGAAGATTCCGACGCCTTGGAATTTTCCCTGGGCAAATTCACCCTCGTACCTGTTGTTAAGAAATGATTTTGTTTTCCATGTAGTCTTACAGTCTCACTGCAAACGTGTTCATCTCAGTTTAAGTAGGTACACTTTTTAATCTGATCACACGTTCACTCACCTGGATCCATCGGGAAAGACTAACACCCCTGATCCGTGGAACAGGCCATTCTCAAAGTGACCTTTATAACAGGTGCCATCAGCAAACTTCAGCTCGCCCTTACCGTGCCTCCGACCTGCACAGCAGACACATTGCTTCATAACTTAACACTGAGTTTCATCCAATATACTAGATCTATTCTTTATATCACCACCATTTCTACATGTTATGTCAGATTTCATGTAAAAAAAATAATCTTTTTTTTTTTTAAAAAGGTTTCACATCTGTGTCCCTTGTCAGCACTGTCAGATCTACAGTACTGAAATCAATCATGCTTACATTTTCCATAGCAATCATAGTGTCATCCAACACCCAAATTATATATATAAAAAAAGACAATTTCCATAATTTTAAGTCAATTGGTAGCTGGCAATAGAATGATGAAAGAGTTGCCAATATTGTTATAGAATAGAATATTTAGATATAGATATATAGAGTTGTTTTCATACCTCTCAGAGATGACCCATATAAGAGCAATCTAAAACAAGTCCATAATACATAACCTTTTCATTAATTTTGAATGTAGCCTGTATTATTACATAATTATGAATAAATTATGAAAGCAAAAATGGAAAATTTAACATACTGAACAAAAAATGTAATTGTTTTGGCAAATATAAATACATATAAGGACATTTAAACACATGTGGCGACCTGCCCCATTTATGAAAAATGCAGTGAGAATTCAAAAGTAATGCAAAGTGTGCAAGAAATATCTTGCCTTCCTTCCATTCTCCGGTATATTCTTCTCCACTGGAATAGGTGAAGGAGCCCCTGGTTAATGTCATACCTCCACCAAGCTGCAGACAAAACAAATGAATATTAAAGAGGCATAATTAACATTATAGAATCAAATGATGATAAACAGAGGAAGACCAAACCAATTATTTAACATAACGTTATTTATGTACAATGCAAGTAATGAATGTACATCACCAATGCCCACACACAAACCTAGCTATCGTGTGCTGTATAATAATACTCAGTCTAATGAAGTAGAAATCATGGTTAATCCCTTTCAGCCAGCACTGTATCATTAATAGTGTAACGCATAATTTACACTGAACACGTTAAAACATTTACGGACTGAAATAAAGCAGCGGCAGCGATGACGTCACCCCGCCTCTTATTCGCGGCCCGTGTAAACCCGCGCGCTGTGCTTTGACGCAATTTCATTAGAGGGAGATTTAATTTACCTGTGATGTTTCTGTGCAGTCTCAAGAGCATGAAAACCCGTCGCTTTGTTCAGCGGATTCGCAGAGAGAGAAAATCGGGTTCTGGTTCGCAGTCGCCGGTCTTACGGTTCCTCTCTCCAGTCTCTCTCCCCTTGAAGATCTCGCGTTGCTTCTCTCAGCGGTGGATGTGGACTGAGCGCTGATTGGCTGATCAATGACTGGGAATGTGATCTGTGAAATGTGATATGGACGCCCCTTCTCACTTCTCACTAGCCATTAAATTAGCAACATTTCACCAACAGGTTTCATTATCGTGGTTACTGGTTTAAAAACAATTTTTTTTTTACCTCACCGTTGTTTCATTTGGAACAATCAGAATATTAATTATATAAATAATTAATTGTTTTAGAGATGGTATTTAAATAACATATAGGGGCGTAATTTCCTATGGGGACAGGGAAGTTTTTCAAAATCCCTTTTCAAAATCCCGTTCGTGCCCGTGATTTTGGGGCTTTGTTAAATTAATATTGTATTCAACACCATTTAGGGGTATACAAACTCTTGAAAGGAGAGCAAACCTATAGTCATATTTCTTTGTATAACACTTCTATTTCAATTCAAATGCAATAACCATTTTATTTGTAATCTTATGAACAAAAAATCTATTCCAGCATCATCTTTCAAGTGGATGGCATTATACAATATTAATTGGAGAGTGGTCTGGTCTCTTCCACACAAATATTTGTTAACAAACAAGATAAAAGAAGTTACATTTAATATAGGCCTATTACATAGATGTTACCCCTGCAATAGTGTACTCAATAAGTATATCCAAAACATAGAAGATAAATGCACTTTCTGTGATGTAGAAGAGACAATTGTACATTGTTTTTGTGAATGTGTTTGTGTTAAAGCTTTTCGGAACGAGTTATGTAGGCCTACCTATCTCTGAGGGAAAACAATGCCAAAATATGTACCTTTATCATAATCCAAATTCTCATATTCAGTACATTGTTACATCTGTTTATGATTCTTGGTAAATTTTTTATTCACAAATGCACATTTTTGGGTAAGATCCCGCTACTGTCTATTTTTCTAGCAGAATAATTCCTATGTTTTGTCTTTGATGGGCATAAAAAAACAAAAACAAAAATCTTTGAAAAGTCTACTTTTTTCTTCTTTCCTAGGTGCTCTATTTTGTTTGTATATTTTTCGTGATCTATGTCTTGTTTTTTTTTTACTGGTCCTGTTGTTATGTACTTGTGATATGGATTCCTCAGTGTGGTTCACTAAGGCATGTATCACTGTTGTTACTTCTCATATAGATTTAGTATGAACAAACCACTTGTTTTTTTACTCTACACAGTAAATAGCCATACAGAACACCCTGGCAACCGCTTAGAAACAGCCTGTCAACCACCCACAACAGTGAGACGGTGACAGGACCTGTAAGAATGTAGTTTACATTTTGATAGAAGTAGCAGTGTCTTATACATTTGTAACAGGGTCATTCCTGTTATCCAGTAACATTTTTGCTTCATAATTCTTTGGGAAAATAAGGCATTCTGTTTTTAGCATTCTACCAAAATAGGGACATGTTTAACTATTAGGAATACATATTAGTCAAGCGACTCAAAAAATATAATTATGAGTAGATTGTTCAGACCAGGCACTGGCCGGGAAGGTATTCCACCCAGTTAGGAACATATACATAGTTATCACAAAATGTTATTTGTCCATGCCCTCCACTCAGACCAGGAGGAGATAGACAGCCGGGTTGTGCTCTACCTGCATCATGCCGTCAAGCTGGGATTCAAGTCGGCAGTAGTGAGGACCCTGGACACCGACATTTTCTTCTTCCTCCTGCATCATGCTGACACCATCAACCTCGTCATCTGCCTTGACACTGGCATGGGCCGGCCCGGCACCGTCAGCTGGTCAATGTCACTGAGCTGGCCGTTCCTCTTGGGCAGCCGTACTGCAGCACCTGCTTGGCTACTATGTGTTTAGTGGTGAGGACTGTACCGTCACCTGCAAGGGCAAGGGGACACGGCTTAAAAATCTCCAGAAGAACCCCAAATTTCAAAAGGCTTTCAGGAATTTTAGACAATTGAATTTGAATGTATTGAATAGAATATTTGGAGAGAGCAAACTTAGCAATTATCCCAACAATCTTTTTCCAGTCAGCTGGGCGATGAGTGGAAGGTCAAGTTGGAAGTGCAGGAGCAGCTGGAGGTCTTCACGTGTGTGATGTACAGTCAAGCATGTGAGACATCAGTCAAGCACGTCAGGAGCAAGATGCTCAAGAAGATTGTGGGAGAAGACGAGACCCCCAGCATTAAGTGGAGAGTCGATTTTGCTTGTCTGCCCCACTGCCAAGACTCACTCTTTCCTCACATCTAGCGGGCAAGTGGGCAGCTGAGCCGATCTTCTGGAGGCCTAAACCCTATGACGAGGGTCAGGGGTGGGAGAAGACGGACGGAGGGATTTTGGAGCCTGTCTGGTCTTGTGGACCAATTCTGGCCCCATCTCTCATCGACCTGTTTGCTGCTGGTTTTCCCAGTGATGATGGTGAGGGGGAAGAGGATGAGGTGGAGATTGATGATAAACAACGATGATGATCATTGATCCATTTAATAGTGATCAATTTACTAACCTTGCAATTGTTATAACAGAATAAATTAGATTTATAAGTCTACATTTATATGGCTAAAACAAAAAAGCAAAGGTTACATCATTATGAGCCTAAAATGTGTTATTTGCCTGTTTTTCACTAGAGGTTGTTCCATGTCAATGACCTTTCCATTTAATTTCTGGTGTCAGAATTATATTAACAAGTGGGTTAATTTGTCTTTGTATGTTGTGTGGTTTAGGAGTTATGAAAATCTGTGTTTTTCGCCACTCGCATTGACATCAATTCAAGATGGCCGCCAAACGAACCCCATGGGACATTAGTTGACCTCGGCAACGTCAAGAATACTTAACAAGAAACCATTAGGGTCCCAAAAAAACAGGTTACAGAAAACTGCCAAGCAGATACATGGGAACCTATTTCTCCTGCTAGACAACTTGATTAATCAAAGTTTAACAAAGTTAAAAATGGGTTGTAACTCGTGGCGAGAGATTGCTCAAAACTGCGCATGTGTGAAACACCTGTGTAAGTGTACGAGTCAAAAGTAGTATACTTTGCAAGGCTGTGCATTCAACAAACAAATTATACTTTTATTTAAAGGGGTCATATAAACAGATCATATACAGGTCACATATAAAACACTATATAAATAAATTAAAATTAAATTAAACTTGTCCAAATTATACTTAATTTAACTAGGTCTAAAGTAAGTTTCAACTTCCTGAAAGTCTTATTTGTTTGTCAGTGAGCGGAATATTTTGAGGTACATGCTGTATTGGCAGGTATGCATTTCATGGTATTAATTTAGCACTCTGACCTGTGTTTGCTAGAGAGGTGGCCAAGACATTCATTTATTAGTAAGCAATTTGAGCAAGAAATTGCCCTGCCATTTGTTAACAAGTGACACCGACAGATTAATTACAGTTACAGCAGCTTCCCCATGCCTTTTGGCATTTTAATTGAGACATTATTTGGTGCTTAATGAACCTCTTTTTATTAGTGGACTAGCACAGATGTTTTATTATTTGTCTGAGGAACTTGGTCCTCACAGTTAACACAGTTTTACTCCATATTTCTCAGCCTGGATTCAATTTTTGCACAAGCACATGCTGTGTAGGTTTAAAGATGACAAGGCGCTATTAAAAAAAATCCACTATTATTGCAAAGAAAAATTATACAATTAATTCACTACTGTACTTTATTGAACATCATGTTGGGTAAGTTGTCACAGTTTGAACCTCTGCTGTTTATTGACACTGATTCAAGACTGATGCCTTTTATTGAAATATATTTATATTTATTTACAATTTATCTACATGTTTAGTCTGTTTTGCTTGTGTTTTGAGTTGTCACACGTTCCTTTGTTCTTTTCCCCGCCATTTCTGTGTTTCCATGGTTACCGTCATTAGTTCATTGTCCCAGCTGTGTCTTGTTAATCGTTTCTGTTCACTTAAGTTACTCTCGCCTTCAGTCTTTGTAGTCACTGTTATGTTATGTTGCATGTTTTCCTGCATTGCCTGTTTTGTGCTCTAAGAAGCATTACTAAAGTTTAAGTTTGCATTCTGAGCTTTGGAGTTTTTTGGGGGGTTTTTTCAGTCAAATTAATGTAATTTTTGTTCAATAATATTTTTTTGGTTCCACTTTATATTAAGTTAAATATTTTCCATCTCCCCTAGAGTTCAACAGTTGAGTTTTACCGTTTTTTAATCCATTCAGCAGATCTCCGGGTCTGGCAGTAGAACTTTTAGCATAGCTTAGCATAGATCATTGAATCTGATTAGACCGTTAGCATCTCAGGTTACATGCAGGTATTTTTAAAATATAAGTACAATGTAAAAACATGTATGTAGACAATAAGTGCATTGTATCAAATTATTAATTTCAATATTAGTAAGGCCACCTAATATAAAGTGGGACCATTTTTTCTTTTGTATTTTGTTTGTTATACTAATTAATAATTAATATGTATGCAATAATTATGATTATTTTCAATTAAAGCTGTATTTCATGTTAAAATAGAGACAAGGCCTTTAAAATCCATATTTTGAAGGAGTAAACATCTGTAATGCCATGGTGTAACCACTAGATTCCTATATAGCAATATATAAAGAGGCTTGTAAGTTCTATAGTTGTTTTTAGACATAAAAACTTAATTTTATTAGGTTGTGGATTTGGATATTTATTTAGACATTCGCAAATACTACTTTTTGTCAAGGTTAAGATATATATATTTTTTTAATGTTGATTTGAAGTGTCAGTTTTTCCATTAATTTTACTACAGTCAAACCTGAACACAGAGAATGTCTCGGTTACATATGTAACCCTCGTTCCCTGAGGAGGGAACGTAGAGACGTACGTTAGTGACTAATGAATGGGGGTTTCGCTTAGAAGCCAATTACCTTCGAGAATTTAACAGTGCCCAATGGCAGTGCCAATGCCATGGGCATGCGGAATTTGCATGCGTAACTCCGCCCCACCTCGTGGGTATATAAGGAAGTACGCTGGCAACATCGCATTATGTTACTGCTGAGGAGCCAAGACTGAATTCCGCGTTCAAGCAGCACAGGTGATGTGGCAAAGGAACGTATGTCTCCATTCCCTCCTCAGGGAACGAGGGTTACATACGTAACCGAGACGTTCCCTCGTCTCGGTTACATACGTAACCGAGACGTTCCCTTTCGTTCAGTCACTACGTCGTACGTTAGTGACTAACGAATGGGGGTTCCAATATAACAACGCCACTCAGCTGTCTTCCAGTGCCCTGCATAAATGTGAGTACCCTGTCGTAAGACTAGTACGGACGAAGGACTCCCACTTATCACAGGAATACCAAGGTACACTGGGAAGCACCGGGGCACCTGGCCGGACATGAGGGTCTGGCCTCGAAAGTGCAGACTGATCTGATGTCGGCGTCAGCAGTGCTGGATGAACTCAGGGCTCTCGGGGAGCTCATTTGAGAAGAATATCGCACGTATCCAATCCGTGGAGTGGAACGGCGAGCAAGCGAAGACACCTGAGTCTGGTCCATTACCGGCCACTTGTAGAGGCGAGTACAAAGTCGGACACTGGCTCCACTCAGAGATTGTAGAATCTGGCAAATGTGTTAGGTGTCGCCCAGCCTGCAGCTCTGCAGATGTCTGTTAGCGAGGCGCCATGCGCTAGAGCCCAAGAGGAGGCCACACTCCGGGTGGAGTGGGCCCTAACCCCAAGGGGACATGGTCGACCTTGCTGCTGAGAGAACAACCTCTTCTTTGAGAGAGCTCATCCCTTCCGCTCTCCACCATAACAGACAAAGAGCTGGTCTGAGGTCCTGAAACACTGCATCCTGTCTACGTAAGCGCGGAGAGCGCATACTGGACAGAGCAATGCCAAGGCTGGGTCTGCCTCCTTCAAAGGCAGCGCTTGCAGGTTCACCACCTGGTCTCGGAACGGAGTGGTGGGAACCTTGGGCACATATCCGGGCCGGGGTCTCAGGATCACGTGAGAGTTAGCCGGTCCGAACTCCAGGCACGCTTCGTCAACCGAAAATGCCTGCAGGTCCCCTACCCTCTTAAGAGAGGCCAATGCGGTCAGCAGAGCCGTCTTCATAGACAGAAACTTAATATCAACCGACCGCAAAGGCTCAAAGGGAGGCCTCTGCAGAGCACTTAAGACTACTGAGAGGTCCCAAGAGGGAACGAGAGGAGAGCGAGGAGGATTCAGTCTCCTATCGTCCGGACGAACGCATTCGAAAAGGCATTTCGCTGTCAACATCTTGAATGGAAGCCTGTGAAGGTATCGGTTCAAGATGGGCAGGTCCAGGATTGGCCGTAACCCACCGGTTTTCTTGGGTACAATGAAGTACGGGCTGTAGTGTAGCGGACTCCCCGGAAGCAGGGAGGAACCTGCGCGAACTGAATCGCGTAGCCACGCCTGACGGTCTTCGCGACCCAGCGGGACAGACCCGGAAGCTGAAGCCAGGCTCCCAGGAACTGCACCAGCGGGGTCATTCGGACCACAGACATACCCAGGGTGGGGCATGGGAGGCTGTTGGGCGTCCCGGTGCGGGGGCACGGTGAACTGCTGCGTCCTGACAGAGGAGACCAGGGAAGGATGCACGTTCCACTGGGGTCTGCTCTGCCAGGAGGCTGGCAACAGAGAGGGATGCGAGTGGCGGGACCCGGGGGTGGCGCGCACTGTCATCACCGATCTCTGGTGGATCAGGGATGGGAATGTTAATACTTTCTTTAACCAACATAGGGTGCTGCTGACCCGGGGGCCAGCAGCTGAACAAAGGATTCTGAACAAAGGAGTGGTCCTGCTACCATCTCCCTGAAAGAATTTCCCATCCCTGAGCCGTCCGTCTCAGGAGCGCCACTTGGCCTGGCGTTTAGCGGGGCGCGGGGCGGGCTGAGCGGACTGGGAAGCCTTCCTACGGCGACCTCCACGACCCGGCCCGGGTGAAGGCTGCTGCTGGGACCGGGCGGGAGGGGCGGGAGCCTTAGGTGGGCGTCCTCGGTGGGGAGCAGGCTGAGGCGACTGTGCCGGCGGCTGGGTGGAGGCAGCAGCTGGCCGCCGGGGCAGTATATGTTTAATAGCCTCAGTCTGCTTCTGAGCGGTTGAAAACTGTTGGGCAAAGCTTTCAACCGCCCCGCCGAAGAGGCCAGCCTGGGATATGGGGGCATCGAGGAACGGGGTTCGCTCGGTGTCCCGCATATCGGCCAGGTTTAGCCACAAATGTTGCTCCTGGACCACATTTGTGGACATCACTTGACCCAGGGAGCGTGCGGTCACCTTCGTCGCCCAGAGAGCGAGGTCGTTGGCGGCACGCAGCTCGTCAATGAGCCCCGGATCAACTCTACCCTCGTGCATGTCCTTGAGGATCCTGGCCTGGGACACCTGGAGGATCGCCATGGCATGCAAAGAGGCGGCAGCCTGCCCCGCAGCTCTGTACGATTTCGCCACCAATGTAGATGTGAATCGACAGGCTTTGGAGGGGTGCTTAGGATCACCACGCCAAGTCGAAGCGCTCTGCGGACACATTTGCATCGCAACAGATCGCAATTTCCGCGCAACTTCCTCATGCAGCTCGGGAAAGAAAGGTATCGGGCCGGGGACTGACGGGTGTCAGCGCGCACCCCCAAAAACCAATCATCGAGCCGCGAGCGCTCGGGACAGGGCGGAGGGTTCCACTTTATCCCCAGACTCGCGGCTGCCCGAGACAGCATGGCTGTCAGCTCTGGGTCCGACTCGGGCAATGCTGGCATGCCTGAGAGGACCTCATCATCCTCAGAGGACTCGAGCCCACCTTGTGATGCGGTGACCGACATCGCATCCTCCTCTGGAGCGCCAAACGAGATGCGCGGGGGGGCGGAGCAGGCCCCGCGATCTGCGTCTGGACACTCGTGGGTTGCAGTGTGCTAGAGGGGGGTGTGGCCCGAGGCATCAGCGTCGGGGCTTTGTTCCACACCGTCACCCTCAGGTCACCCTGACCACCAGCCGAAGTACTGGCTCTCGGGGAGTCAGTAGATCGGGGTGTGGTAGAGGGGACTCTCACTTCTTTACGAAGGTCATCGAGTCTCGACCGCAACACCGCGATGGTCATGTTCCCGCAGTGGGAACATGACGCATCCACAAACGCTGCCTGGGCATGCTGAAAGCCCAAACATACCAGGCAGTGATTGTGCCCATCGAAGGAGGAAAGCGACCGGCCACACCCAGAAGTACACGGACGAGACATCCTGAAAAGGACGCGTCACGTGTAAGCTCTTTTATTAGAGGAAGCTTCGCAGAGACGCCGAAGCGCCCAGGGACCACACACCAGCTGTCTAGCAGACCACTGCGCAGATCAGCAAGCAGGCAGTATGCAATCACTGGAACGCGCCGTAACACCAACGCCTCTGGAAAGCTGCTCGTCTCGAAGGCTGACAAAGACTCAGTTATCAGGCTTGAAGGAGTGAAGAGATCCTCTTGGCTCCAAAGCAGAAACATAATGCGATGTTGCCAGCGTACTTCCTTATATACCCACGAGGTGGGGCGGAGTTACTCATGCAAATTCCGCATGCCCATGGCATTGGCACTGCCATTGGGCGCTGTTAAATTCTCGAAGGTAATTGGCTTCTAAGCGAAACCCCCATTCGTTAGTCACTAACGTACGTCGTAGTGACTGAACGAAAGGGAAAGACATTTTGTTATAGACATATATCTTAAAATATGTCAGTGCCATTGTTTTGTCTCAAGATGCACACCAGTAATGCTTCTTTTTCAAAGGCACATTATAAAAGCTACTTAAATGAGATGGTGGTCCAGTGGGTTAAACCATGGAACTGATATGCAGAAGGTTTGCTGGTTCGATCCCAGCGGTCACCACCAGTGTGTCCTTGAGCAAGGCACTTTACTCCATGTTGCTCCAGGGGGATTGTCCCTGTAATAAGGCCACTGTAAGTCGCTTTGGATAAAAGCGTCTGCCAAATGCATAAAAATGTAAATGTCATAATTGAACTAGACCTAATATTGGCTTAATCTAACCCTTAATGTTTTAAAGTTTAACCCCTTCCTTGCTGTACTTTTTTTTGAACTGCTTTGTGGCTGAATTGTTGATTTTATTTAACCTATTTGCAAAAGCTTACTTTGTGTTACTGTCACACCAGTCCATAGATGTTTGGGGGTGGGGTGTTTCTATTTTGCACTCTTGATATTTTAGAGTGTCACACCCCTTCACTGCTGTGTGCTTTTTTTCTGCATCGTGGCTGATTTGTAGATTGTACCCCCAAAATAATTATTTTCATGTTTTCGTATTTCCCATTTATTTCCTATGGCGTCATTTCTGATCATGAACAACACAAGTGTGACAATTTTTTTATGACCATTTAGCTTTTTCAATTCAAGTCCAAGTTTTTTTTGGTCACATTGAGTTTCGTACCATTCTGATGAAGTAGTGATTTTTTTAAATTCTAAATATATATATATATATATTGACATATATATATTGATATATAAAATTACAACACATTAAACACAACATTTGAAATAAGAATTCTGAGAATACAACCTCTTTTCATTTAAATGCATATTGCCTGTTTTTGTATGGTTTTATTTTTACCTCTTACAGTTACTGAGAAATAATCATTGTGACAACTAGCCCCAGTTTCCCCTAATAGTGAAGTACTCTCTCTCTTTTTCCTCTCTCAAGTCATTCGTTCTTGACCTGCGTCATTGCATCCTGCAGAGATTTGAACGCATATGCCCTGACAGCTGATCTCTTCATAAAACACAGCACCACAGGGAGACGTTTATGACCGTCGCTATAAACACAATAGGTTGGTAATGAGAAATGTCGATAAAAATCTCACCCAGGAGATCTATTACCTTTAATGTTAAAGATGAGTGGTTCTCGCTTCCAAACAACAAGAATCCCATTTCTTAAATATGGTGCGATATATCAAACGCTGTCAGCGCAACATGGACAATTATGACCACGCATTTGTGTTTGCATGTAACATAATGTGTATATTTTAAAGCAATATGGAATGGTAGCTAAAACTGCACTAATTGTAAGGTAATTGATTGCCTATAGAAGTTTTCAAACTTCATTGCTTTAACCTAAAGACCATGAACAAACACTCACACACCGTATAATGGGGTATAATTTGGTCTCTGATGATTGTCCTTCACTGGTAGTAAATCAGCATGGCAATAATGCCCCAGGGAAATGGGCAGTAGAGTCCATATGCCCCAGAGTCACAGGATGGGCCCTGTAAGCATCACTACACATGAGTGCCCATCCAGCACAACATGAGGACTGACCACACTATGCGCACACATCATTGCGATATAGAGTCTGCTCTCCTTGCAAGAAAAATTGCAAAGGTCAACTTCTAAAGAAGGAAGGATGGTGGAACAGAGGTTGTTGACGAGGGTCGTCTCATTGACCGAGCCTAAATTGACCTATAATTCTCTGCAAGCCATAACATATGAGGAAAGTTTGTCGTACGTGATCAGTGCATCCAACATCAAGGTTAGAGAAGTCACGCTATTACACTCCAGTTCTAAATCTCCAGTCCCCAAGTAGAGAGAGGCTTTTATTTCATAAGTAATTGCATTATCCATTAATCTTCCCTCTTTGTGATAAAAAAGATAGGATTATTAAAGGACGTATTTTTCTCTGCAAATCAAAATTTACTTTCATCTGTCAAGGCCAGAGCCAATTATATGCATTATTTTTTACTTGGGTGTCGGTCATTATTTATAGCTTTATTTCTCAACAATTATGGTGCGTTCACACCGGACGCGATTCGCGCGAGTGATTTACATGTTAAGTCAATGCAGAGACGCGAAATTCTGCGGCGCGATTCACGCGATTGAGGCGGCGAGATTTGCGCGATTCGCGCGATTGAGGCGGCGCGAATGACGCGAATTGACCGTTTTGAACTCGCGATTGGCGCAAATGACTCGAATTGACCGTTTTGAACGCGCGATTCGCGCGAATCGCTCAAGTTGAAAAATCTGAACTTTGGCGGATATTTCGCGCTGCGTTAACCAATCACGAGCTTGCTCTAGTAGTGACGCCTTTACAAGCGGAGGCAGAAATCTGAACAACAATGGAGGACAAGATAATCGTGGCCGTATGTGGAGACCCGGAGCTGTATTATACATCATCCTATCACTACAGGAACAGGAATAAAGGAATAAAAAGGATCTTGCTTGGAAGAAAGTGAGTTATTGTGAGCCAAGTGAGCCATTTCACAACGAGACAGGAGCAGAAAAAAAGAGCCAGAGCCAGCGGCAAATGTGAGAAGGACTAGCCGAGGAAAGGTTGGTCTCGCCGGGTAAACGAGCGCTGAGCGCCGCTGATCCCCTGGATCTCACAACTCCGAAAACGCCAGATAAAACGCTCAAATAGTCACTCTTTTTATAAAATAACCACAGATTTGAGCTTTAAACAACTATATTATCGCCTGAAAAAGTCTTTAAACTACATTTTGTCACACATTAATAGTAGTATTTTTTACAAAAAAGACGAACTGGCTCATATAGGGCAGAAGCCCCTCACTTGACGCGAATTCGCGTCTGTGGTGTAGTTGTCACACGCGAATTTCACGCGCGATTCGCGCGAATTTCACGCGCGAATGAAGCGAGTAAACTCAAAATGTTCAAGCGTCCACCTTCGCGCGATAAGCGCGAATTATTTGCACGAATCGCGTCCGGTGTGAACGCAACATTAGGCAGTCTAGAAATTAGGAAATGTTGATGTCATAAATGGGTTTAAGTGATATTTGACCTCAAAGGATGTTTGGTTTTACATATTACTATATACACTATATTGCCAAAAGTTTTGGGACGCCTGCCTTTACACGCACATGACATCCCATTCTTATTCTGTAGGGTTTAATATGGAGTTGTCCCACCCTTTGCAGCTATAACAGCTTTAACTCTTCTTGGAAGGCTTTCCACAAGGCTGGCTCACAGTCTCTGCACTAATTCATCCCAAAGGTGTTCTATCGGGTTGAGGTCAGGTTGAGGCCAGTCAAGTTCCTCCACACCAAACTCGCTCATCCATGTCTTTATGGACCTTGCTTTGTGCACTTGAGCACAGTCATGTTGGAACAGGAAGGGGCCATCGCCAAACTTTCCTGCAAAGTTGGGAGCATGAAATTGTCCGAAATTGTCCAAAATGTCTTGGTATGCTGAAGCATTAAGAGTTCCTTTCACTGGAACTAAGGGGCCAAGCCCAACCCCTGAAAAACAACCCCACACCATAATCCCCCCACCAAACTTTACACTTGGCACAATGCAGTCAGGCAAGTATCGTTCTCCTGGTAACCATCAAGCCCAGACTCGTCCATCTTTGCCAGATTGCCAGACAGAGAAGCGTGATTCGTCACTCCAGAGAACACGTCTCCACTGCTCTAGAGTCCAGTGGTGGCGTGCTTTACACCACTGCATCCAACGCTTTACATTGCACTTGGTGGTGTAAGGCTTGGATGCTGCTGCTCGGCCATGGAAACCCATTCCATGAAGCTCTCTACGCACTGTTCTTGAGCTAATCTGAAGGCCACACAAAGTTTGGAGGTCTGTAGCTATTGACTAAAGCTATTGATAAAGTTGGCAAGTTCTGCGCACAGTGCACCTCAGCATGCGCTGACCCCGCTCTTTGATTGTATGTGGCCTACCACTTTGTGGCTTAGTTGCTGTTGTTCCCAGTTGCTTCCACTTTATTATAATACCACTAACAGTTGACTGTGGAATATTTAGTAGTGAGAACATTTCACGAATTTACTTATTACAAAGGTGGCAACCTATCACAGTACCCCGCTTGAATTCACTGAGCTCCTGAGAGCGACCCATTCTTTCACAAATGTTTGTAGAAGCGCCTGCATGCCTAGGAGCTTGATTTTATACACCTTTGGCCATGGAAGTAATAGGAACATCTGAATTCAGCGGTGTCCCAATATTTTTGGCAATATGGTTTATACTCTTTTTTTATACACCTAAATACACATAACTTTATAGAGTTGTGCGTAAATAAAGGATGTGTTAGTGCTACACTCTAAAAAAAATGCTGGATTAAAAATAACCCAAGTTGGGTTGAAAATGAACTAACCCAGCATTTTGGTTGTTTTAACCCAGCGGTTTGGTTAAATGTTTGCTTAAAACAACCCAATTGCAATTGCTTTGCTTAAAACAACCCCAGCATTTTTTAGAGTGTATAAAGGATTAAATTGATAATTTTTATTATTTTATTAATATTTATTTGATTATATCCAGACGCACTCTCAGACAAAAAAACACTGGGGCAGCACCCTAAGGTAGCCTATAAAAGTGAAAAGGTACATTTTTGCCCCTTATACCCATAAATGGTACATATTAGTATACCTTTTCGCCTTTACCTTTTTTTGGCAGTCTCGTATCTTAGTGTAATTAAAAGAGTCATGTTTGGGACATTTTATCAGAGTGATATATCATCAAGATTAGAGATTCCTTTTAATACTATTTATGTAAGGAATTTGCCTACTAAAATTTAGAAAAAGGATTAGCATACTATGGTACATTACTTTGTTTTTGCCTTGTAGACGCACAGACCACAAATATAAATGTTTGAAACATATGATTATGAGCACAAGGTCAAGAGAAGAAAAAAGAATGTGTGTAATGCTAAGTTCTCATCTGCAGTGTTGTTTTAAGTTTACATTCTACAGTACAGGAAACATGCACACGTTCGCACACCTTTTGCTTGTGGCATAGCCGTAGACCTTCCTGGGTGAAAAAGAACAATTAGAGGAGAAATGAGGGCAGAATCACTGGGGGAAATGGCTGGTGAAGACTATTGATTAGCAAGGACTGCCTGATCTAGCGCTCAGTATAGCAATTATGCTGGTGTCAACAGAGAGGAAAGCTATGAAAGACCTTCACATCAGCCGTCTAGTGTCTAAACACAGCATGTGATCATACATGTAGAATGATTCGATTCTCCATGATGGTATTTAACGACTATTGAAATGAAATGATTCTTGAGTACTGGGACAAAACATACTAAAGGGGGGACGGGGTTGAATAGAAGGTTATGAATTAGGATGTTGTTGTTGTTTTTTTGTTGTTTTTTTACTATTTAAACTAGTACTGTCAACCGATTAATCGCATCCAAAATAAAAGTTTGTGTTTGCATAATAAATGTGTGTGTACTATGTATAATTATTATGTATATATACATAAATACACTCACATGCATATTTAAGAAAAATGTGTTATATTTATATATAGAATATTTATATAATTTTAATTATTTTTATTTATATATATATATATATATATATATATATATATATATATATATAGTACAGTATATACATGCTAATATTTCTTAAATATAGACATGTATGTGTGTGTATTCAAATAAACAGTACATAATTATACACACATATTACACACACATCATGTAAACAAATGTGTATTTTGGATGTGATTAATCGTGATTAATCGTTTGCCAGCACTAATTTAAACATATTAATTTACGTGTTGATGCAACCTCCTTATAATTTAATTCATATTGCCCTTTTGAAAACAGAATTTGAAACAGATTTTATAACTATTTTCACAAATATTGGAAAGTCTCGGAAAAAAGGCAGCTGTGAAATATTATTAACATATATGACTCGGGACATAATTAGTTAGTAATCTTTATTTAAACTCAGTGAAATCAAATCTCATTTACACGTGTGACGGTCAAGAATGCAGCAAAATTCATTAAGGCTAACATAATAGGACAAGTCAAAATAAATAAAGGTAGAACGGAATGCATAATAACATAAAGTCAAGTAGGCTATCACAGAAGAAGAAATGTTGTAGAAATGTTTTATTTAAAGATGCAGATGTTTTGTTCATCTTTAACATATATATTTTAATCTATATAAAGTAGTATTGAGTTAAGTTTGAGGGCAGCTGGTTTTATGGACAGTGAGTCATGACAATGAGTGAAAAAAAATATAATAGAAAATTGTTCTTTTACAAAATGCTAGTTATCATTTCTGATTCATTTCAAAATGAAAATGTTGCCTTAATTTTTACATAACTGCAGATAAGATTGTGGGGACACGGTGTGCCCCATGTCTCGAGAAACAGTTCTTGCCCATTTTTAGCATCACCAACAAATCAGTCTGAAGGTTAGGGAACTGTTGGATGATTCGGGTGTGTGTTGAAGGGACAAACACAATCTGTTTCCTCCACAAATAGAGATGAATTCAGTTCTGCCTCCTTCCACTCCATCAGCCATGCCTGACCAGGTCTGCCCAGTGTCTGTCTCTCTCTCTGTCTGTCTCTCTCTCTGTCTGTCTGTCTCTCTGTCTCTCTGTCTCTCTGTCTCTCTGTCTCTCTGTCTCTCTCTCTCTCTCTCTCTCTCTCTCTCTCTCTCTCTCTCTCTCTCTCTCTCTCTCTCTCTCTCTCTCTCTCTCTCTCTCTCTCTCTCTCTCTCTCTCTCTCTCTCTCTCTCTCTCTCTCTCTGAACAGCCATAACCATTAATCCAGACACCCTATTTATACTGCCTAATTGTGATGAGTATGAATTATCAATTATAGTGAGTATCTAATTGCCCTTCATAAAGTCAGCCTCCTCTGGCTTTAAAGAGGGCTGTTTAAATGTTACTAATAGCTCTCTTCTTTACATGGAGAATATATCTTCATTTTTGAGCTCGCTGAGCGTGAGAGTCGCTCGTAATTTAAAGGGGCAATTGAGGAAAGGCGTGCAGGTGGTTCCAGGGGGACTCGTTAAGATTTAATGAATTATGATGCGACCTTCTGCGAACAATGAGCAATCAATGCAAGCGCTGAGTGACAGAACATCACATCGACTGTGGCCCATAACCTCACATTGTGTGTAATTCTTTCTTTTACACTCTACATTAGCAGTGCACTAACCCAAGTGTCCATTCACAGAAGACTCTGTCTCTCTGTATACCATCTGGGGTTATGCCTGATCTTAGCTGATGAAGTCTGGCACCTCTGCGTACATTTAGTATGTGCATCTCTAAACATCTGACACAAAACATAGATATGTGTACATAGTGTGTGCATTTTCGGTGTGACAGACGCCGATAGAAATATACACTGCTCACAGAGTCCTGTCATTTCTACTGACATCGAAAGACCATGGAAGAGATGGTGGAAGGCAGAGGGAAATTCAGGTTTTCGAATAAGATTTCTGTTCAACCACCCTCACATAATTAAGGAATTACATTTTAAGGAAGATCATTTTATTTGATGGCCATTTTTTAAACAGCATCTCATTTTTCAATTCAATTGTTTGGCATTCTATACTATTCTATTCTATTCTATTCTATTTTTATTGACAATTTTAAGAATTTTCTTATCTCAGTTTGTTTCTTTCACAAACAGGAATTTAAGGAATTTTAACCATAATGTAATATTATGTCCTTTGGTTTGCAAACCAAACTCTATTCTATTCTATTCTATTCTATTCAGAACCGGTGTCAAACTTTTACAGTCACCACTTTTTCCAAACCCAATTTGTATTTTTATTGACAATTTTAAGAAAATGATTTTCTCCATTTGTTTCTTTCACAAACAGAGACCAATTCAATTCAGCGTAGGTTAAGATTCAAGTTATTTCATTTGTTTTATTTATTAAAGGAATTTTCATTTGAACCATAATGTCATTTTATGTCATTTTCCACCAGCCCCAGTTTGGAATTCTATTCTATTCTATTCTCTTCTCTTCTATTCTATTCTATCAGAACTGGTGTCAGACTTGTGTTTTTATTGACATTTTTAAGAAAATTATTTTCTCCATTTGTTTCTTTGACAAACAGAGACCAATTAAATCCAATTTAGGTTAAGATTCAATGTATTTTATTTGTTTTATTTATTTAAGGAATTTTATGTTTAACCATAATTCAATTTTATGTCATTTTCTGCCAGCCCTGGTTTGGAAATCAATTTTCTATTCTATTCTATTCTATTCTATCAGAACCGGTGTCAACCCTTTTTCCATTCGCCACTGTTTCCAAACAACACTTGTTTTAATTGACAATTTTAAGAAAATTATTTTCTCCATTTGTTTCTTTCACAAACAGAGACCAATTTAATTCAGACTGGGTTAAGATTTGATGTATTTTATTTGTTTTATTTATTAAAGGAATTTTCATTTGAACCATAATGTCATTTTATGTCCTTTTCCAACAGCTCCAGTTTGGAAATCAAATCACTATTCTATTCTATTAAATTCTATTCTATTCAGAGAACTGGTGTCAAACTTTTCCATTCACCACTTTTTCCAAACACCACTTGTGTTTTTATTGACAATTTTAAGATTTTTATTTTTATTTGATTTGTTTCTTTCACAAACAGAGACCAATTAAATTCAGCTTAGGTTATGATTCAAGGTATTTTATTTATTTTATTTTTTTAAGGAATTTTATTTTTAACCATAATGTAATTTTACTTCATTTTCTGTTTTAGATTCTATTCTGTTCTATTCTATTCTCCAGAAACAATGTTGGACTTTGTTTCAGCAATACATTATGGCTGGATTCTATGTAGTTGTCACTTCTGTCCTTTTGCCTGTAGTGTGATAGCTGCAGTGTAAACATATAACGTATAACATATAAAGTCTAGAGTGAACTGACCTTTACCTCAGGGAAAGAGTGTGTATTTTTAAAAAGGGGGCCTGGTGTCCCCTGGTGTAATTGCCCTCTTTTGCTATGATCCAGGCAAATCAACAAATCACCCAGCCACTTTCCACATCTGCTGCATGTCAGCATCTGCCAGACGCGCTCACCCGTCCCGGACGCTGCCAGCAAGCCTTCATTACGCCTGCTGCTGAACAGGTAGAACCGTTTGTGCAATTACCAAACAATGCTACCGACCTTGTGTTCGCCTAGACGTCCTAAAACATCACTCTCACATAGTGTCCAAAAGTTTTAGTGTGAGGATTTCTGTCCATTGTGTTTTTGACACATATGTGCACAGTAATCGGTTTCCAGTTCCTTTGTTACTATTTTTAGATACATTTGAACAATTCTGCAAATTGGATGCATTTAAATGACATGCAGTTAGTGCACTTTTATTGTAGATTTGTATTTTCTAAAGAAATAGGCAGCAGCATGAGGCAGTAAAAGGATTTATAAAGTTTTAGATAAGATCCAGTTTTAGGCTTTGGTTCTGTATGAATGAAGTGACTACACAAGAATCAACACATAGTTGACTAGTCACAATGTATACGATAATAAGACTAATAACAAATATGTATGCAAATATTATGATGATTGTTAACGCTGAACAACTTTAATTTCAGATTTACTTTAAATTAAAAATAATAATTTACAAAACCAAAAAAGCACATTTCAGGCTGAAATTATCTACAGAGCAATTTTTTATGGAAAATCTGTAATTGGTTCGGGATAAAATAACTGTAGAAATGTACCTGGACAGAAGGCTCAAGAAATATCAAACCAATGCTGCTTTAAAACCCTGTAACGTGCATCACTTTCCAGAGACAGATAAGTTAAACTCTTTACACCCGTCGTAAGATTTTTTAAGTCTCTTTTCCCCATTTAAAGAGTGGAATCCACAGGCTTTTAGTGCTCTGAAGTTGTAATCTTCAAAAGAGTGACATTTCAGCAGTTTCCCATTCCATTGTCCATCTGCACTCTGGATAGGATAAAGGGACAAAGTCGAAACAAAGAGCACATGCCCATCCGTAAACAGAGCTCCACCTCAAGACACGACTACATGAATGAATCGGCATTTAGCAGACCTTCGTGGTGCTCTGATGAGTTTATTGGCCAGGAGGCGGAGACGTTGGAACAGTGGGGAGGTTTGTCTGGAAGTGTGCCCCTCTCCCCAAGCAGTGCACCCAAAGTTTTCCTCTTAGCCCCAGCAGCTGCTGTCCTCAATTTCTCCACCTAGGAGAATGTAGTCTATGTTGTGCCCCCTGGGCCACACTTTTGTGCTTCGGTCCTGTGTAAACAGATGTGATGTGCATAGTGTCAGGCCTACAGAGAGGAAGTTGTAAACTTGCAGGAAAGACTTCAGCCGCCATTCTTATGGAGCTCACTGAGTGCAAGCCACTGGCCTTAGACATGCTAATGCAAGCAAACAGTCCCTGTTCGGACAGTGATCGTCTGAAGTTTGACCAGCCGCAAAACATACACTGCAGGCTGCCAGCAAACAAGCAGAAATGCAACTCAATGGCAGCACAGGGAGGTGGAGTCACTCTGTTTCATAAAGGAGAGGAATAAACATCTGTGATCGAAGGTTTGGATATGGTGTGTGTGCATTTGTGTGTGGTATTCTGCAAATGCTCTTTGTCTTTTTGATCTACAGTGAGTATTTGCACACTTAAAGCCACGTAAAAATGTTGTATGGAGATGGGCATTTTTGCAATTCCCTTTGTTTTTTGGACGTTTGAAGTTAGTTCTAAACCTAAGGTTTACACAGTAGTTAATCATCATAGGCATACTTTACAATAAATTAAATTTGTGTTGATATTTTGCTATCTAATGCAATGACATTCATACATTCACTCACCATATCATGAATGGTTTTCTTTCTGCTGTGGAAAACAAAATGAGATATAAAAAAAAAAAATAGATTGGTTCAAACAGGATTGAACTCCACTGACTTTCATTGTTTAAACAAGAAAAATGTTCAATTGATGGCAGACCTGTCATTGTTATGTTAATGATCCCTTTAAGTGTGGCCAACGTAAATATCTCAGGCTTTTATATATTGTACTGCTGTTCTGTCTCGGGAAATGAATCGGTAGCTTTATTTTTATGCATGTATTTTGGGGAACAGAATAAGAGAAGTAAATCACTAGCAGTAACAGTAGCGCCTCATTTATCAGTGTCGGACACACGTTTATTGATCTATCCCAAGCTTTGGCAGATTGATGCCCCGTAGTGAATGTGAAGATACTGCATGGCTTAAGCTATTGACTCCATAAGCCAACACACTGTACTGACCCCATATAATACATAATCATTTATTTGCCAGAAAAAGTCTTTATATTGGCAGTTTTATTGAGGGGTGCAATGATAATATTTCTCATTTGTTACTGAAACTGTTGCTTTTTAAATCATTTTTGACAGAAATCACAATACGAATCTCTAATAAGGGTGAATTCAGGGTGATTGGGACACTTTTTCCAAGTCATCTCAATGGCAAAAAGTGTCCCAATCACCCTGAATGCACCCAGCTCACTCAAGAATACTGTGTAAAAATTTTATTGTAAGGGTTCTTTGCTAAACATGCAGTGCAAAGTGTAGGCTATACGGTTTAGATGCAACAGTTTCTTTGAGTTATGCTACTTGTCAGCTTGGGAACTTGTCCATGTTGTATTGATTGAAATGAGCGCAGGTTTAAGTACCGAATGCTCTCAGCCAATCGAAAGGGATCGCGTTAAACGCTCGTGTTCACGCGTCTCCTCTAATGGACCTGTTTAAAGAGCTCAGGCACACACCTTCATCCGCTGACATCTGACCGAAGAGAAGCTGCATCCACTTTGTGTGCCTGCTATACTGAAATAAGATATCAGAAATACTACTGGAATTGGCAAAATGCTTGAATATCAGGAGTCCGCGATGAAAACAACACCAGGTCATCGGATTCCCTTTTCCATTATTGACATATTGGATCCAAAAAAGTTCACAAGTAAAAGGACAGCAGCAGTGGCAGAGAAAGAACGCACAGCGTCCTTAGAAAACACAGGATTTGGAAGTTTGGAGGAACAGCGCAACGGGGAAGTCAGTCCTGTGCACGGAGAACCGCGTTCCATCTGCAATATAGGTAAGGAAATACGATTCATAACAAAACCAGAGGGAGAATTATTAGGTGACATTTCTGTTTGTAGCTTTTTTTTTTTTTTTTTTGGCCGCAAACGATTGAGCTTCATCTTGCGTTTTAAACAAAACACTATAGCCTATTATAGCCTATCTCTGACGTGTAACTAAATTATGTTACAATTCTTACGTGATACAAACAGAGATTGAGCTGCTGTTACTATGGTTACCTTTTGACAATGGCGACTTGTATTCGCGCACTCTGGCGAACTTAAATCCAACTTTTGTAGTTACCGAAACATTGTTCTGAAAGCTTATATCATAAACAATAGCCTACATATTTTTTAGACATTCACAAACTTGTCTTTTTTGGGGTTACACCTCAGAGGTGCCATATCCTCTATAATTATGGGGAAAACACTACATTCTTATTATTTTGTAAGGTTTGTATGATTATTTTCACATAGCCTATATATTCACTGATCTCCTCCAGACAGATCTTTTGTGTATTGTATCATTAGATGGTAGAATTTGACCTTCCCCTCATTTCCAAGACCACGTTTTCTTTAAGCAGCCGCAGCTGAGTAAGTGATTGCCATTGGGACAGTCAGGGCAGATAATTGTTTAAATCGTCCCATTGAGGATGCCTGCGCTCACTTTGATCGATATCCCATTACTGGATACTGCATATCTCCCTCCAGCAGCTTGCGGCTCCAAACTTCATACCCCTGCCATGTCTGATCCCAAATATCGTTCGATTAAAACTTCCCTTTAAATAGATGACATTTATTGATCTGCCGACAAATATGAAACTCCATTAGCGCGTCATGGCATGGATTGCAGAGGTGGATTTAACTAAGGTTTCTTTCCGCAACATGACATTTGAGGCGATTTGTGATTTAGAAATTGTTGAGGGATTATGGCCCATTCCACGCCAGTCTTTCCTTGAAATCCACACGGTTACAGCCTCCCCTTATTCCCGTACAGTAGGCCTACTTTTAGTAGCTTGTACAGCGCTCCTCACATAGCTGCCATTTACTTTCTTCAGCTCATCACTGCATACGATTTAATTAGAATTTCTTATTTATAGCAAATCTCGTACCTTTATTTATTTTTAGCATTTTTAAAAATATTTATTTATTTATTATTATTATCATGATAAATTATTACTGTAGTTTTCGATACGCCTAATCAGTTGAATTCTATATGAATTTTATAGGCTATTCTAGCCTGTAGCTACTGTACTTAAAGGCCCTAGGTTAATGAACTAGGCTACATTAGACCTAAACTTGAATAATTGGGAATTCTGATGAATTCAAAACAATTCATAATACAGAAAAAAGCTTTCAATTATTATCCATGTTGGGCTATTTTCTGTATCACCTTTTTATTTCTTTAGGCCTACTAAATAATATCTACCCAGATAGCAAACAGACGTTGATTCTATGTCAGTTTGCCATCTGGGTAATTAATGCTAGCCAAAACACCAAACACCCTAGCAACCCCTAGCAACCAGTCAGAACACCCTAGCAACACACTGTCTATCTGTAATCAATTTCAAGCTTTTAAAACAGATTTAAACTTTCAGATAAGGCAAGGTCAAATGTGTTAGTTTTGTTTATTGGTAATAAGCTACTAAAAATAGGTCTAATATTCCCACTCTTATCTGGGGTTCTTCGGTTTTACTAACATGTCTACAATTAGCTACCAGAAAGACTCTTGACATATTGATTTTTACTGACAGGAGATCAATCAGCTGATGGTCATCAAGGTTGCATCAGACTGCATCCTCCTGATCCTGATGTTGACTTGGACTCATCAACCTCTCTCAGAAGCTTAAGATCGGGCTTTTCTCCTTGTGAAGATCCGGAAGAAGCAGGTGAAGAGAGAATCACTCCAGTGCCGGATGATGTGTCGCGTCAGCGGCGGCGCCGGTCAGATCACAGCTGCGCGAAGCCACGGCGCGCCAGAACTGCCTTCACCTATGAACAGCTGGTGGCTTTGGAGAACAAATTCCGCACCACACGTTATTTATCAGTATGTGAGCGACTAAATCTTGCGCTGTCCCTGAGCCTGACTGAAACCCAAGTCAAGATTTGGTTCCAGAACCGAAGAACCAAGTGGAAAAAGCAGAACCCTGGTGCCGAAAGTTCTCTGCAACCCTGCACAAACTCTCTGCCCAACATCAGCTCGACCTGTGGGTCCACATCTGCACTCCACCCATTTAGCACCGGGAACATGATCTTTCATTCTGGACCGGTGCACCTGGCATCTTCCGGCGGGCTCTTGCATCCGTTTTTGCCTGATAGCTTTCTTCAGCCAACATTCTTCCCTCCACACTTATGAAGTGTTTCACAAAAAGACTATGTGTAAATGTGAATTTATAAAGTGGATTATTTGTTCAATGATCCTCAGAAGGATGGGATTGTTCTGGGCTTGATGTAGCCTAATAATTAATTAGGCCTAAAATTAAGATATCACTTTTTTCACTGACTTCTGTGAGCAGAAATATAGTTAAGAGGGACCAAACCCGGGCCTCAAGAATGATAAATCTGAAAGATATGCTCTCATAAATGCAATTAATAGATGATCTGAGAATCGAATCATGGCCCACCCTGGCAACCACCCACTTTAAATCTTAGAGCTGGATTGTATCATGTGTATCTTTCTTTTGTATATATTGTTTGTGTTAGCAGTTTGATACGTTACTGTAGATTATAGCATCAAATTCTTTAAATAACTTGAAATTAAAGACAATGATGTTCATCACAATGTAAAAACATGTTAATGAGGTCATTAGTAACAATAAAATATTTCATCAAAGTCAAAGCAAAGTCATTTGCTTTTTTTTTGTATCATTCAGATATAGACAAAGAGCAAGAGTGTATTGATCACTCTGAATATCTGTACTAGATTATTTGGTTGCACTTTATTTTACAATGTACTTACAGTGTACTTACCTAAGAAAGTACTGGTTCATAGCCTAAGGTAACTACATGGGTTAAGGTTAAGTTTAGGGGTATGTTCAGGGTTAGTACCTAGTTATTACCCAGTTTTTGCGCTGTAAACCCGAATAAGTTGGGCTAACTAACTTTTGTTATGATGTTCCAAATGTTAAGTAAGCAGAACTATCATGTTTTTGAGTTTGTATGCTTGTTAAATTGCTCCTAACTTGAAGTACTGAGTTAGATAAAAATATATATATTTAATTAATTGACTTTTTTATTTATCTTGAAAATCAAATGAGTTATTTAAAAATTTTTTAATAAAATGTCTGATTACCTGTGGCAGTTGTTTCACTAGTTCACTTACAAATGATCGGATTGAGTAAAAGAGTAAAATAAGTCTATTTATACTACGGGGCCGTTGAATGCTTGAATCTGATTGGCTGATGAACGTTCTGAGGTGTGCAATTATTTTCTGGGAGATGCACAGCGAACGTAGTTCCAGGCAGCTCTCTTGACCGCATTACAGTTCCATATCACTTCGCATAGTTAACTGTAATAACGGAAATTATAGGACTAAAAAACAACATGACAGACGATTTTCCTAAAGTAAATCTTAATATTTACGGTGAATATAAAACGTTCAACAACTGGGCGGCAGCAGTATTAGACAGTCCAGATGAAAACCAACAGACGGAAGCGGACATCAAAGGCAAGCTTTTCTGTCTCATTACTGAAATCACACATGCTCGCACACGCACTACAGTTTACACAAAAAGGTGTCAGCGCTGCCCTGACGATTTGATCAGTTAGCCCATAAAGTGGAGCAACTTAAAGGCTACACGTGACATTTTTTCACTAGTGAGGTAATAACAGCGCTGTTTAGAGACGCACAGAGTCAGCCTAATTCACACAAGCACTCTCTCTCTCTCTCTCTCTCTCTCTCTCTCTAATAACTTTATTAATAACTGCAGTAGAATGCTATCAATGGCTCAAGCCTTTGTTAACAGCTTTAAAATGACGTTTCGGAACTAGCAAAAGAGCCGTTGGATGAGACGCGGAAGAAATAGTCCTACTCACAATAGCGATTTAAGTACAAAACCCGGACGAATCCCTTTAAATATATCTTCGGATCGATGTCTTGAGGTGTGGTAACCGTAGTATAAGCGGAATAATTGACTCCAGGGCGTTCAATTATTAGAATAATAATGCACACCCGAGGTGTAACGGCCACTCCGCTTCGGGTCGTGACCGCATCACCACCTCGGGTGTGCATTATTGTTCTAATAATTGAACGGCCCGTCGTCAATTATTCCTTACTTGCCCGAGGTCTCCGAGCCCAAACCCAGAGTAGGCCTACAATCCTGCAGAAAACTGTCGAGGTAACTATAGGTGATTCGGTTGTGTTAGGTATACTGTATCCTCTCATGCTGATTAACTTATTTACGCTCCTCCTATGTGAGATGGTGGTCCAGTGGGTTAAACCATGGAACTGATATGCAGAAGGTTGCTGGTTCGATCCCAGCGGTCACCACCAGTGTGTCCTTGAGCAAGGCACTTTACTCCATGTTGCTCCAGGGGGATTGTCCCTGTAATAAGGGCACTGTAAGTCGCTTTGGATAAAAGCATCTGCCAAATGGATAAATGTAAATGTCCTCCTGAACTTTGTTTATAAAACATTTGTTGCTTGAAAGGCTGATTATATTAGTGACACTTAGCCTACTTTTTAAAACCTTTATTTGAATATGTAAACATTTTTTTAAATCTTTATTTGAAAATGGCAACATTTTATTTTTAAAATCTTTATTCGAATATGGCGTTCTACAATATTTCTATCACTGACTCAGAGCCGTTGAAAAACAGAGTTACGTCACTTCCATAGGAACTGAGGAATGCGGAAGTAAAGCGTGTCATGGAGAGACCAATAGTTCCAAACAACCAATAGTTCTAGCATTGAACCCCATTCATTCCAGTGTATCTCAAGCACATTCGCTAGCAAACTGACGAAATTACAGCATATTTTGAGATTTTATGGCATTAGTTGACCTCTCAGGAATATTAATAGAAGTGGTATTTTATGAAGCGCGTTACAGTTAATGTTTATTGTTGTATAATAGATCGTTAGACTCTAACTGCAGTTAGATATCGTGAGCAGCACTGCAAAAGCTATATCCAGATGCTATGTCATATTTCAACCGTTTTTAGTCTCTAAAAAAGACACTTCTGACTTCTGTTGAGACTTCTGTCAAAAAAAGCGTTTCTATGAAGTCAGCCCATTCAAGGAATAACGTATGACGCCTATGAATAATGAATATGAATAACGCCTGGATAAAAATAGTTGAATTTAATTGGTTGCCCTGTTTTTTTAAACATTATTTAAAACTTATTTCTTGGGTTAAATTCTGTATGCTAGAATCATTCATGTTGTGTATCGAGTATCATAAAATAACATTCAGACTTAACAACATTTAGATTATAAAAGAAATTACCACTAACCAGTAGATGGCGGAAGAGGAACACTTATTGGCTCATTAGCCATTTTTTCCTCTCTTTTTTGGAATGAATTTTTATAGATCATCAAATCACCATTATAACATTAAAATGTCATATAGGCCTCACCGAGCTTTCGGATTTCAACAAAAATATCTTAATTTTTGTTCCGAAGATGAACGAAGGTCTTACGGGTGTGGAACGGCATGAGGGTGAGTAATAAATTACATTATTTTCATTTTTGGGTGAACTAACCCTTTAAGACTTCTTGTTCCTTAGTAAAAGTTGCTCTCAGCGGCTTTGTGAATAGATTTTAGGAGAAAATTCTTAGCTAAGAACTTTTACTTCTATGTAGGAGAGCTCTTAGTGCTAAGATAAAATGTTTTGTGAATACGGCCCCTTGACTGTAGATAAAGTGCTACCGATTATTTATTTTCTCTACACCAATCGGCTACATAATACCCAGACAGGTTACACTGTCTATTCTCTTCATACACACTAGATGGCGTCACCTGAAAACTTATAGAAGAGATCGAGTCATTATTTTAGACATTTATGAAATTGTTTGCATAAATGGTGGTGCATAAAACAAAAAGTAAACAGCTCTGTGAACTAAATAAAAAAGTAAAATATATAAAATATCCCCCAGAAATCTACATTTGATAAGTATATATTTTGAAGACAAAGCACACTATTCAGAATAGCTTATTATTCATACTTGCTGCAGTATTTAGTTTGTATTTGTGTTGCAATTGAATAGCGTATACAGTACTGTGCAAAAGTCTTAGGCACGTTAGTATTTTCACCCCCAAAAATGGTTTTAAGCCAGTTATTTATAACTTTTGTAATAGTGTGTCAGTAGGTTATATCAGTTTACATGTTCAAACATTAATTTTGCCATTAATTGTAATAATCCATTCCAGTGAGATTTTTGTACGCAGAAGGAGTCTGACAACAGAGCTATGATCCACACAGAGATCTGATCTCACCATCATCAAGTCCGTCTGGGATTACATGAAGAAACAGAAAAAACTGAGACTAAATCCAGAAGAACTGTGGCAGCGTCTCCAAGACGCTTGAAGAAACCTTCCTGCAAAGCTCCCTAAAAAAACTATGAGCAAGTGTCCCAAAACAAAAGCTGTTTTCAACGCAAAGGGTGGTCACACAAACACTGATTTGATTTAGTTAATAGAAGTTAATTGATCAAAAAAATGAACAGTCTACTTATGTTATTATTTTTGAAAACTTCCTGACTTTACAGCATTTTTACACAAGTGTCTAAGTACTGTAGCTTTGCAGGAAGGTTTCTTCAAGCGTCTTGGAGACGCTGCCACAGTTCTTCTGGATTTAGTCTCAGTTTTTTCTGTTTCTTCATGTAATCCCAGACGGACTCGATGATGGTGAGATCAGATCTCTGTGTTGATCATAGCTCTGTTGTCAGACTCATTCTGCATAGAAAAATCTCACTGGAATGGATTATTACAAATAATGGCTAAATGAAAGTTTGAAAATGTAAACTGATATTACCTACTGACACACTATTACAAAATGTATAAATAACTGGCTTAACCAATTTTGGGGGTGAAAATACTAGCGTGCCTAAGACTTTTGCACAGTACTGTATATTGTGCACGGTTTGCAGATTTTCTGTCTAGATCAATGAAGCAGCATGAATAACAGCTTTAAAAGTGCATGAGATCAAGAGGGCCTGGGAAATATTGATCTGAGGTGCACTGCAGGCAACTACATTATACAATACAATACCATAACACAATACGACCACTAGAGGCCAGTGCTGAACCAGAAGTCATTGATTTGAATGAATTTAATTTAGGACTGTGCTGAATGGTCTCAGAATTAAACACAATCACAGTTTTTCTCAGTCGCTTACATTCTTAACATTCTTTAAACTGTAATGCAGTTTTCATAACTGTTTGTTGGAAAATCCGAACTCTATAGCATGTCTACAGAACGTAGGTTAGACCGAGTACAGTTGGTACAGGGGTACAGATTTGAGACACCTCAAATAACTTGAGTGCTCAACAAGTCTGATCTGTGATATTTGCTTCGCACATGCGTATTAGCGCCCTCTTCGATCGTGGGAAATTTGAAGTACGTGTGTTTCTCCTGTCCGAAGATATCGGTGAAAGTGTTTTTTCTAAGGTAAGTTTTTTCATTTCACTACCTCCCTTCCACATTGAATAGCTTCTCATCCTTACATGACTTTTAAAGTTAACTTACATTTTCGTAAACCTTAATCTGTGCTCTGAAAACTGGCATATTGAATGACTGTGTGTCATGCAAGACCATCGTCAAATCCAGAGAAATGTGCGAGGTGGTCAGGTGGGTACAGTTGAGACACAGTGTATCAATTGTACCCGCACTAGAATCCTATTGCGGCCCATGCAGTTTAGTTGCACGATATTTACTCTTATTATGTTGAATATGTTATTTTTGTGCATTTGATTGTTTGCAATTGTTCAATGTGCTTTACTGTCACTCAACCCAACTGTTAGCCTAGCCTACTATTAAAATTATAAACTGAAATTAAATATTGTATCTGTTTACCATTACTGTTCAATGTTTTACTAATTAACTATCTTTAACTTAACAAATAATCAAATAAAATACTGAATGGAAATAAAAACTGTTGAATTCTCATTTTAAAGGTATTTTACAAATTCAATGAATTGGTTAGGCAGCTTTACAGCATTACGGATGGGTGTCTCAACTGTACTGTCGGGTACAGTTGGAACGAAAAAGCTTCTTGTGTTTATAAGCTAATTGTGGTAAATATGACCTATTTATGGATGGTAATAATTATTCATATTTTAGTAGACAAGTAAAGGAAATGTCATATGAAAAATCCCTTCTTTTCAGTCCTCAGTTTTGGTGTGGTAACTGAAAAAGCAAAAAGTGTAGGCTACCAACTGTACTCGGTCTACCGTAACATTTAATTCATGCTTCAAAATCTAGTTATTGTGTTGGTCATCGTGTGAGCCACACTGGTCAAAATGTTTAGATGTTTTTCAACATAGAAATGTTAGTTATTTAATTAATTTTTTTTTTTTTTTTTTTTTACTTTTTTTGCTGCCATTGACTGCTTTGTCTGAGGTTTTTAGATACAGATTTCAACAGTATACAATTTTACTTGGGAAAAGTCTATAGTACACACAAATAATTTAAGAAATACATTTATTTTTGTAGAAATGTGTTACATGCAAACAAAAAATTCACAGTTGTTTGTTAATTTTTACACACTTAGAGAATTGAGAAAAAGTGTCCCATTCAACCTGAATTCACCCCTATGTCTTCCCCTAATACCACATTTCTAAATTTCTTCATATTGCTCTTCCACGACAAGCAACTGTGAACTTAGATGTAACACATTTCTAAATAAATGTAGCTTCTGCTGTTTAGGGTTGTGAAGTTCCTTCATGTTCAAAAATGGTAGTGATTGTGCAGGGAAATCTCCATATGCTTCCAAACGTGAGATTGTGATTCCTATATTTATTTGGAATGGCAGGTCATTTGCCAACTCCTGTCAGATATTTATGGAATATACATGCATGTCTGATAGATTTTGATAACTGAATAGATCCTTTTTTCACATGATGAAAGAATGTTCAGAGGTTGTGAAGAGTTTGACAATTTCACTGAGAATCAAAACTCATCAGTTGTGATCAACAAGCCATGGTGCATTTAGTTATTGTGAAAATTGTTGACAATTGTACTTTTGCACACATGCAATTTGCTTAAAGGGTTTGTTCACCCAAAAATGAAAATTATGTCATTAATTACTCACCCTCATGTCATTCCAAACCGTAAGACCTTCGTTCATCTTCGGAACACAAATGAAGATATTTTTGATGAAATCCAAGAGCTCTCAGGCCCCTCCTTACTGTTTTGAGAGAGAGAAAAACAATTAGAATTGAGCCAAAGTTTTGAGAAAAACTGTAAAGTAAAATTATTGGATGGTTAGTAATGTAAGTCTGCATCAAACTTAGTCTATGAAAGTTCCTTCATTTCACCCTTCAAATCATGTGTTTTCTCAGCATAGATGCATACAAGTGTGATCAGACATTGGAAGTGATTGTTGCACGCACTACAACTTGTTTTCCAAGTTTATGTTTTGATTTTCTGAGTGTGATATCACGTGGGTTGTGTGTGTGTGTGTGTGTGTGTGTGTGTGTGTGTGTGTGTAGGAGTGAAGTAAGAGCCTAATCCAGCCCTTATGGCCTGTGTGTTTCTCTGGCTGAGTGTCATTCTGTATTGTCCTGGCTCTTGTTTCATCAGCCTGTTCTCCAATCTGGAGAGATTTCATGAGATAGTCCATCACTTTTACATTCTTTTACAATTACGTGGTACATGGCTTCAAAAATATTAAACAATTTCAACAATGAACCATGAACAAAGTTTGTGGACACATCGTGGATAGTGTTTGGTTGATGTGTTGGTATTGTTTTACATACAGTGGTCTAAATACACAATTTTGGTGTAATTTCAAAGGAAATCCTTTGAAATTACATAAACCACTGCTAAAAGTGATAAACATGTAAGTATATGCGGTCTGAGCTGTAATAACCACTTTTTGAGTTTTGAAAGTGTGTAAATCAGGCCCTGTGTGCTCTAGCACCCTGCAGACCGTTTTGGCTGTTTCCACTAGATTGCAGCAAATACTGGAAAAAATATTTTGGTCGTATCATGTGTGCAAGATTTATTCAAATGGATCTGAAGGGAGAAATATTGCATTTTTATGTCCTGTTAACACACACATATACAGTGGTATAAATGCAATATCCCAATGTCACATGACGTCAGAGCTGCTCCACAGACATTTACAATTTAAAGTATATAATTGATGATGTCATTCCGGACCCTGGGAATGGGTACTACAGGGTCTGCAGAGTTTAAGAGGTTAAGACAATATTGTCAAGTAAAGTCTCCTTTATTTTTATAGTGCTTTACATAATACAGATTCAAAGTAGCTTTGCCGTGATCAACAGGAAAATAATGATGCAAACAGAGCTTTAAAAAGAAAAAAAAGTGTCATCGTTCAGCTGAAGTCAGTTCAGTGTAGATTCAGTTCCGTTATAAAGCTCATCATTTATGGAGAGATGGTGGTCCAGTGGGTTAAACCATGGAACTGATACGCAGAAGGTTGATGGTTCGATCCCAGCGGTCACCACCAGTGTGTCCATTGAGCAAGGCACTTTACTCCATGTTGCTCCAGGGGGATTGTCCCTGTAATAAGTGCACTGTAAGTCGCTTTGGATAAAAGCGTCTGCCAAATGCATAAATAAAATTATTAAATTGTTCAATTAAATTGTTCAAATTCTCAAACGTTGCAGAAACCAGGCTCAGTCGAACAAACGAACGAACATGGTGTGGTTTTATTCCAGGCTGCATCACAAGATTGCTATCATATTTCATCCAGTTTCTTCTGCTTGAAGATCGGATTCATCACGCCGGTATGGAGCCGAAGCTGTTCATAGGTCTGTGCAGAGGTCTTGTGTGGTTCTCATGGTCTTTGCTGAAGATCTGTGCTGATGGCTTTCATGTCAACAAGGTCTTCACAAGGGATTGTCTAGTTGACATGGTCCCATCCAGGGCTGCGGTTTGGTCATGTCTAGGTCCACCATTTGATCTGGATACCGACCAGATCTGGCTGACTATGGTAACCTCAGGATAAGGATGAGTCAGACAGACTAATATTAGCGTAGATGCCATTCTTCTTACAATGTAACAAGTACTTCAGTGGTGTTATGGGAAGTTTTCCTGATTCTGATTGACCTACTTTATGCAGCCTAACAATCCTTTAACTTGTTTGAATTTATAGAAATGTGATAGTGTGTTATGTGTTTGCTAGGTTAAAGAGATCTGGATTTAAACTCTTTTTAATCTGGATTTAAAATGAATAAAAATGGAAAAGGATCTACCGCCTGCAGTCAAATTTGATTGTAATACTCCTGAAGTTTTCTTATAAAAAAAAGCGGTGAGATGCTTAACTAAACCTTCTAATGCAAATTTGAATATTTATATATTAATAATAACTATTTCTTGTCCTGAATGTTGATTGGTCAATAGGTGCTGTGTTCTATCAGAAGGTTAAGGTTTGGCTGGTTTGCTGGTAGAGGCTATATGTTTTTGAAAGTCTCTGATGCTCAAAAATACAGCAAAAACAGTAATATTGTGAATTTTTACTACAATTTAAAATAGCTGTTTTCAATTTGAATATATATTTTATAATATAATACATATCTTAAAATGTAAATTATTCCAGTGATGGCAGAGCTGAATTTTCAGCAGTCATTAGGCTTCTTTGACTTTTACTTATGGCAAATTTAGTTATTGCTAAAGGTACGCTATAAACGGACTACACCACAGTCGCTCAACTTCAACGTCACCATCAGTAAAGCTTCCGACAACTCTTTCAGTTTTTATCTCAAAACATTTTCCCACAACGTTTGGGTTAGACTAGTTTATAAGAGCAGAATTATAAACATAATGAAGCTGTAAAAGCGGACTGAGCTTACCTGTTCGCCGTGATGACATTTAATCCCCCCGACAGCCTCTGTAGTCTCATTTAACCACTTGTTAGCAACCGCATTTTTCAAGACACATAACAGCGTAAAAAAATCACAAGTGGGGTAATACTGATGTATTTTAAGTCGTAGAATAAAACGTTAAAGTGTCTTAAGCTTGTGTTCACCACAAACCTTATTTCAGCCATTTAACCAAAACCCCATTCAAAAAAACCACTGACTTCGGGACGAGGGAACCGGAAGTGGTAAAATGCTTTCTCGCTTCCGCGTTTTGGCCTACAAAGTGATGTCATACCTGCACCACTCTAAAACTCCAGTCTTCAGTGTCACATGATCTTTCAGAAATCATTAAAATAGAAACGTTTTTTCATGAATATATTCACAATTTTACTGTATTTTTAATCAAATAAATGCAGCTTTTTAAAGTTGTATAATTTTAATTATTCCAAACTTTTGACAAGTCGAGTCACATGACTGGCAGCGGAACTCCACTGAGATGAATGAGGATGCTTAAGGATTTTCTCTCTTTATTAATCGGATGCTAAAATGAATGGGGAAAGTGTTGGAAAGTGTTTGATAACAGTCCTTATTTATGCATTTCTGTTTAGTTAGGATACCGGTACCAAATTATACACTTTAAGAACTAGTATATTCTCTTGAGAGTGTGTGAGTATATAGTGAATACTGTGAGCAGTGTGTGAGAGAGATGGTGCGGTGGGAGATTTACTGTGCGCTCTATTTTGGGGCAGCTGGGAAAACAGTGAAGTGTTTTGGTCAAGGAATAGCTTGTGAGTGTATGCCAAGGCCTTCTCTAGTCACCCTGCTCCTCTCCCATTGTTTCATGGAATGCCGGGATATGTGTGGCCTAATGTGGGGCAGTTCAGTCGTGCACAAAAATCTGAAACAATAGCCTTCCAATAGCTATTTCCCTAAAATGTGAGTTCTGAGAGTGCAGTACATTCCATTTGTGGCCATCTTTAAACACAAGGAGGACTACTTTATGTGGAGGCTCTTACACAAACATGTGCAGACTGAGATGAGACCCAGACTCTCAGGAGGAGTTTGGCATTTTTTGTTTTGTCTGAAGAGATCTTCATACATTAAATCACGCTTTTATTTTGGTCTTTTGCCCTAGGGCAACGTTTACTCTCATGTCTAACTTGCACATCTAGTGTTCTTGTTTCTCATTGTGAACGACTACACAGTCTGCCACAGCGGGGAACAGTAAAAGGACCATTAAACAAAATATGAAAGTCTCCCTCTCTCTACGTGTGTGTTTCTCTTCTGATTTTAGCTTCGGTCTTCCTTTTAATTCTGTTTTTACTCACCTCAATAATAACTCAAGCTGGGTGTTTTTATGAGCTTTCCTATATTGTAGCTTTTTATGATGTGACCACAGTGGCATCTTGGGTAAAAGCCAAGGCAGACTTCGCTACATCAACTGTCTTTTGTCAGAATTTGCGATTATTCATCTTAGTTATTTACAGTTCTGCCATCCTAAAATTCATGCAAAATTGAAATGATTCTGACAAATGCACACTGTAAACCTGCATAAGTTGGCAAAACTAAAAAAAAAATCACATCACATTTTTTAAGTTAAGTAATTTTAAGTTTAAGTAAGCAGAGCTAGCATATTTTTTTATTTGTACTCGTACATTTTAATTGCTCTTAACTTCAAATATTTGCGTAAGCTAATTCATATAATAATACATTTAACTTAAAATTAGAAACTTAAATATTTGTAGTAGTGGAAACTTGGCTAACTATAACTAGCTAATTCAATAAATGATACCTTGCTAATTGGTGACATTTAACATACTGTATATCTGTTCTCAAACTAAGCTCATGCTCCACTCGACACATGACTCGACACTTTGATTGAACTAATTTGTTTAATTTGAGTTGGCGCTACTTAAAAGAGGTTGTAGACTCCTTCTTCAGAGTAGGGATGCTCATTTCAGTTAATTTTCCCGACCGACAACCGCCGGTCATTATCCGAATATTAACCGTTAACTGATAAGATTATAATATTGAATTGGCATTAAATAAAAATACAACTGACGAGTGACTGTGACCCGTTAAAAAGACACCTTTTTCATGGGTTTATTTTACCGTGCAAACAGCAGCAGAACAGATCAACAACAGAACCTGGATTCACATTATCAAATTTTTATGTACCTGCAGCATTTCTGACAACAGAGAAAAACTGAATAAAATATAAATAAAAGCAGAAAATAAATAGACCTACACTAAATATTTGTCACTTAAATAATTATCAAATAAAGATGACAAATTTTGAAGAAAGTTTGAAGCTTTGAAGAACCAGAATAATTTTTTTCCGTCAGACTAAGATTTTTTCGTCAAATAAAAATAGCAGGCCTACCTCAATCCACACCTTGTATGTTTTTTTTGTTTTTTTAAAGTAACATGTCTAAGTGATGTTGGTTAGACTGTTGACAGTTAGACCCATGGCAGAAAACACCCTCTTCAAGCCTTGTTTATACTTTTGTCTAGCTCCGCACTCAACGCGAGCCTCTGCTGACTGCGCACGCAGCGCGCGCCTTGTCCGTCTGGGGTGGTTTTTAATACTCTACGCGCACTCCGTTGTGCTATTATTTGAAACGAAAGAGGGCGACTCGGAGTAATTGTTCTATAAACCATCAGGAAACAGCGGCGAGAAGAACATACATGACAATGTTTCATTTAGTAATCTTTACCAAAACCACACTACGAAAAGTCTTAAACAAGGCTTCAGATGGCACTGAATACAGAGATACAGCCTTGCCAGTGTGGCCAGCCTTGGGAAGCGCCTTTCATTTGCTTTCCACCAGTCAGTAGCTTGTACTACTGCTGTATTTTAATACCGCGTAGCATATTTTGCAAGTAACTTCGTCGCCCACAAAGTAGGCCTACTTTTTTTCCATTGGTTCATTTTGCGAAATATGTCTGTGTAGACACGTGTGGTTGCACGTGTCAATGCGCCCCGTGAGTTAACAAATACAGCATATTTTTCTCTAACCATGCAGCAAACAAACAAAAATAGCATCCCTACTTCAGAGAGAACTTGAGGTCATTTTGATTTGCTCGATAATAATGTTAAAGGAATGCTAAATAACTCTTAAACAAGTTTTTTGTTATTGGCTTAAAAAAATGAGCAAATAGTATATTATTAGATGTCTGTAGGAGCAGCCCGTGACCCAAAATATCTGCCACTATCAGAACATTGTAGCAGGCTAAGATTCATCAAATAAATGCAATTATTCGCCGTTGGTAAGCATGTCACACTAAAGAGTGCTGATTCTGCCCCACCGATGAAAGAAACTCTCTAGGATCCTTCACATTGATGAGGCCTCTTGTCTTGATATCTCATAAATTGCCTTCCGTAAATTAACTTTGTATGAGATTAACTGATCCTGCACAAGATATATTTTTAGTAAATTATTCTTCCTCATGTGCCCCGATGCAGCTCTTGCTGCTGTGTGCTGATGCTTCTCTGAACGAACCCTGATTGAAAATCTCTTACTGTTGGGAATCACACTGAGAGTCAGATCGCTTGATTTTGCCTGTGTCTTGTTACGCAACATGACACTGCATGATGTGGCAGCTGAGAGAGGATGGAATGCAAAATAACTGCACATGTTTGTTTGAATACAGGTACGTATAATGTTCACCTCTCTCTAGCAATTAATATTCAATCTTTTTATAAATACCAGGAAAAAGGTAAATATATTACATATATTATTACATTATTACATATTATTACATATTATTACATTGCTAAATATCAACGGTGTTCTTCTGGGTGAGTTCATCCACAACAAATCTATGATATTCCAATCTCTGGGATATTAAGTCCCTTCTTCAGTGCAAGTCAGAGAGATTTTAACACTCATTTTAAATGGATAGTTCACCTAAAAATTCTGTCATCATTTACTCACCATCAAGTTGTTCCAACCCTGTATGAATTTCTTTCTTCTGTTGAACACAAAATAAGATATTTTGAAGAATATGGGCAGCAGTTGTTGGGCCCCATTGACTTCTATAGTATGAAAAAATGGTAAAACTTTATAATACAGGTGCACTTATATGCATTTGTTTCTTGCTTAACTAATGCACAGATAATCATAAGTTAAGTTGAGTATGACTCATGAAGAAATCATTTTTTAATGATTACTGCATCAGCAACTAATGAAGATTCTATATGATTAATAGATTAAGTAATCATTAAATTGTTATCAGTTAAATGTGTCATATTGTATTAATTCCCTAATAACATATTATATTAACTAATAGTGTACATTCATGTTAATTACCACAATGGTTGAAGCCATGTATTTCAACTTCTACTTTAATGAATCATTAGCTAACGATTTGCAAAGGTATCATTATGTTAGGACTTTTCTTGTTGAGGCACTTGACCATTAACTAATTCAAAATGAATTCCAAAGCCATAACCACAATGCCATATTACTTAACAAAGTTAATAGTGATGTGCCTCAACAAGTAAAGTCATAACATATTGATACCTTTGCAAATCATTAGCTAATGATTAACTAATGATTGGGATGAACTAACCCTTTAATGACTATTAAGCGAATATTGCTAGATAACCAATTGCACAAGTTGCACAATTTGAGGCATCATTCATGTCTGTAGCAGAAATGATGTGGGACAAGTTACTACACAGTTCTAGTTCTGGTCTAGTACTAATGAGGGTTTCACAGTGTTCCTAAGAAAGGCATAATGTGGGAAGGAAATATGTATGGAAATGTTTGGGAATGTTTTTATCTGTGTTTATTTGATTGATATAGCAATCTCTTTGCTGCATTATCTACAGGATTACACTGAGATCGACATGTTTTCATGGACCTCGTTGTATTACACTCCAGAGGACCCTCAAAATTAACTATTCCTGTGAAAGGTATTTTGCAGCACGTTTGGTCCTTTTCTTGTTTTTTATTTATATTGGGCATAGTCCTTCTGCCTTGCAAGCATTGGATGTTATTGCAAAGTTCTGCCAGCAGGGTCTCCACTGAGTGTTTGTTCCAGTTAATACATTGTATGGATTTTGTTATTGTAGTGTCCTGTAGTGCGTCATGCTATACATGTCACTCAGAACTTTTTGCATGCAGTTTACAACCTTATTAATTTAGAGGTCATTTAAATAGGCCATTGAAATTAACTGCAAAACAGTTAAAAGGACATTCAAACTGGTGTACACATACAATTAACTGGTGCATGTTATTCTACAGAAAATAATTTTTGTTTTCTTCATTTCATCAATATATAACTTGCTTTGCTCTGAATCACCAAGCCCTCAGGATAAAATCAAGTCTTGATTACAACTAAATACGCTTTCTTATTTACGCACAAATAATTTTTTGATGAACAAGGAATAAATCAATAAACTGGTCAGATGAATTCACTAATTTCAGTACTTCAACTTTTTGTCCTTCTTTCGTGGTTTTCTTTTCTCCATCATTTCTTTAATCTCTCCCTGGTCATCTGTGTTTTTCCCTCTCTATTTCTCTCAGCATGTTCAACAGGTGTTGACCGTCTGGAATGTGTTACCGGAAGCGGCAGTAGATCTTGAGGCTGTAGTGGATCAAACTCTGCAGTGGTCAGAGGTCAGAAGGCCCTCCTGAGCACTAAAACACCTGAGGCACAGCTCTTCTGCCAGAGCACGTTTACTCAGGGTCAGCATTGCAGTGAACAGCAGAACAGTAGGACTCAATTCCATTGGAAAATCCACCATACCATTTCCTTCACATGACATAACAGCTATACTGGGCATTATGGAACTGTTTTGAAATAGGTTTGTTGTCTTGTGTCTAGGGCATGTGGGCTCGATATTCAGAGGTGATGTTGTTTTTGAGTCAAAGTTTAAGCCTAGTTTTAACAGGGCAGTGATTTATGGAAGCCCCTATAGCAGTCTACATCTATCTTTAGGAAGCTGGACATTTATGAGGACGATTTTGTTTGAGGGAATTAGTATTTTGGTGGGACAGCTGACCGCTGCTGACCTACTGCTCTCACACTTGCTCTCTATAACACCACAGTGTCATGCCTGACATACCTGTCTGAGGTCTGCACACACATGTTTACTTATCTATCTAAATGGATAGGCCAACATACCATTTCACCATACACTATATTGCAAAAAGTTTTGGGGAAACCCTCCAAATAATTTAATTCAGGTGTTCCAATCACTTCCATGGCCAAATGTGTATAAAATCAAGCACATGGGCATGCAGACTGCTTCTACAAACATTTGTGAAAGAATGGGTCGCTCTCAGGAGCTCAGTGAATTCATTTCGTGAAATGTCCTCACTACTAAATAATCTACGGTCAACTCTTAGCGGTATTATAACAAAGTGGAAGCAATTGCGAACAACAACAACTCGAAGTGGTAGGCCACGTAAAATCACAGAGCGGAGAGTGCGCAGAACTTTCTGCAAAGTCAATAGCTACAGACCTCCAAACTTCATGTGGCCTTCAGATAAGAACAGTGCGTAGAGAGCTTCATGGAATGGGTTTCCATGGCCGAGCAGGTGCATCCAAGCCTTACAATTACCAAGTACAATGCAAAGCATCAGATGCAGTGGTGTAAAGCACACCGCCACTGGAGCAGTGGAGACATGTTCTCTGGAGTGACGAATCACGCTTCTCTTTCTGGCAATCCGACGGAGGAGTCTGGGTTTGGCGGTTGCCAGGAGAGCGTTACTTGCATGACTGCATTGTGCCAAGTGTAAAGTTTGGTAGAAGGGGGATTATGGTGTGGGGGTTGTTTTTCAGGGGTTGGGCTTGTCCAAAATGTCTTGGTATGCTGAAGCATTAAGAGTTCCTTTCACTGGAACCAAGGGGCCAATTTCATGCTCCCAACTTTGTGTAAACAGTTTGGGGATGGCCCATTCCTGTTCCAACATGATTGTGCACCAATGCACAAAGCAAGGTCCATAAAAGACATGGATGAGCGAGTTTGGTGTGGAGGAACTTGACTGGCCTGCATAAAGTCCTGACCTCAACCTGATAGAACACCTTTGGGATGAATTAGAGAGGCAACTGTGAGCCAGGCCTTCTTGTCCAACATCAGTGTTTGACCTCACAAATGCGCTTCTAGAAGAATGGTCAAAAATTCCCATAAACGCACTCCTAAACCTTGTGGAAAGCCTTCCCAGAAGAGTTGAAGCTGTTATAGTTGCAAAGGGTGGGCCAACTGCATATTTAACCCTACGGATTAAGATTAGGATGTCATTAAAGTTAATGTGCATGTAAAGGCAGTTGTCGCATAATTTTTGGCAATGTAGTGTATATGGTGATTTCAGGTTGATAGGGACATTTTTCAAGTCATCTCAATGGGAAAAAAATGCCCCAATCATCACCTATATAAACAAAAACAGAATAAATACTGATGCAAGCATTTCCAGAAAAACATGCTGGTACAAGTCAAGTACAGCTGAAATATACCCAAGAGCCCAATCAGTCTAAGAACCCACACTGTGGAGGGACACTGTTCGGAACATAAACGCTTAAGAAAATAACATCTGATTCCTAAACTTGAACTTGCCTCCTCTAGGAATTGGCCTATATGATAAAAAACTGCTTTGGACAAGTTTGCCCAGATCCCATCTGAATTAAACAATGTTTCGACATTCTGCTAATCTCAGGCTTTACATTGATGTACTGCAGATGATAATGCCACAAAATAAAGAATGGCGAATCAGCAAAGATTATGCTCCATCACAATACAAAAATGTTCTAGTTCTTTCTGAGGCCAGTTGTAAGTCCACAAGGGGGAAAGTACACATGAAGTGTGCCATTTGGGACAGGGCCTTACAGTCCGAGGTGGAGTTCCCTCTGGTGAATCCCTGCCTGGGATAGGAATAATTGAGAGTGAGGAATTGGGTAAGTCTGCTATATAGCCTATATAAAGCCTCCTCTCGTATTGATTGGGTAGATTATCTAAACAAGCTCCTCCCAAAGTTTGTTAATAAAACATCATGAGTTCAAATGATTTTCTGTGTTAATAATTTGTTTAATTGTATACTAAAGTGTGTCATGCACATGTATCTCTCATTGCAGCACTACAGAACATTTAACAACTGATACCTGCAACATCTACACCTTTTGAGAAAGGGAGAAAGAAACATACAAAGAATAAATCATATTATTAGTATTTTAGCCTATTAGCATAGGCTATTATCCCAAACAATTGAGTTAGCAAGTCAAATGCCAAATGAGAATCTTGGGCCCGAGAAATCAGATTTTTTTTTTTTAAATCAGAAAACATACTGGTTTTCTGGCACAGGGTTTACCTCTTTAAAAAAGTATGGACCATTTTTATATTTTGCTCAAATAATAAACTACTAAAACATACAGCGTACATAATAATCAGTACTCTCACCATGAGCAGAAAACCAAGTTAACTAGTAATTTCAGACCTTGCTATCTCTAAATAATTTTCCTATTTTTAACATTGTTTATTATGAAATGCTCTTAATATGATGATTATTAATGCTGTATGGAAAAAACAAAACATCTAAAGGTGAACCGCTCCTTTGTTTTCACACGCTGCTCACTTTAAACTGTAGAAACTGTAAAATGGCGCAATTATGTCCTGCGGTCCGGATGGAACCAATCCGGGGTCCGGATTACAATTTGAATACCACTAATCTAGAGAGTGCTTCCTTTAATCTAGACAAAAAGGAGCAGTGATAAAACCAAGCCTTATCAATTCCAGTGCCTGTGCAGGATGTCCTTAGTAAGTATTGAGTCTTTCTTAACGTCCACATGTTTTTCCACCTCTGAAAAAAAACACAGCAGCTTATGTTCTCTGACAGCTTCCCTGTCTCTGTCTGCTGAGACATCTGCCTGCTGACCTTTCTACAACGATTCCTTTCTCACTTGAGTAATAGACACACACACACACACACACACACACACACACACACACACACACACACACACACACACACACACACACACACACACACACACACACACACACACACACACACACACACACACACACACACACACACACACACACACACACACACACAAACACACACATTCACCCTAAACACCGGAGCACCCACACACAGGAAGGGGCAGCGATGTAGACAGATATTCTGTTTTTCCACTGCAGCTACAATTAGATCAGGTTATCTGAGGAAGGGTTGTGACTGTGGTCTTGCTATGCTGTTCTGCCGCTGAGGTAGGGGGATCTGTTTGCTGTCTTTAGGTTCCTGCCAGGAAGAGGGTCCCGCCGCAGCGACGTTATAGTACACAGCCGCACCATTTAAGGTCTGTTACGCTCCACTCACACACGTGTGTACACACACACACCATCACTCTGCACCACATACTTCATATACTGGCCTTTAGAGCACAAAAAATTGCAATATTAACACAGCCACATGGTACATCTGTCTATCTATCTATTGTTTCATCTGTCTGTTTGTCTGTCTAAATCTATCTATCTATCTATCTATCTATCTATCTATCTATCTATCTATCTATCTATCTATCTATCTATCTATCTATCTATCTATCTATCTATCTATCTATCTATCATCTATCTATCTATCTATCTATCTATCTATCTATCTATCTATCTATCTATCTATCTATCTATCTATCTATCATCTATCATCTATCTATCTATCTATCTATCTATCTATCTATCTATCTATCTATCTATCTATCTATCTATCTAGTCTTCATTCTCACTGGAGTTTTGAAGGATCCGATAAAGAGACCCATGTCTAGTGAGAAGACATTGGGATTCAACCGGGCCTGACCTGGGATGAACACCAGCTGTCTGACTGCCATCAGAGAAGCTTTTTGCTGAACTCTTAAGGAACAGCTTAAGAATGAAAGGCCATGTTTGACACAGCAAAATAACTCCAAAGCTGAGACCCATAAATTCCACCAGATGTGGGCAGTCTGGAAGAGGGAAGCTGACGGTCCAACATAGCAGAAGATCTTGAATGTCCCTGCATGCTGATGGCCACAACAGCACTGAAAGTAAATGAACTAGTCAAATATAGTGAGTGAGTTAAAGATCTGGTTGTTCACTAAATACGGTGTACAAACTGTTCCCCTAAAAGACCAAAAATAATAGCTTGACTCTAAAAGTTATCTAAACAGCCCTTTGAAATGAAAGTCCATGAAATGAAAACATTACTGAATTCTCAGAGATGGAAGAGATAACCAGCCATTTGAATAGTCAATTGGATTTGGATAGCTATTTTCCTTAGAAGAATAAGGTCTAATAAGATGCATTTACAAGACACCTGAGTAAGTGAAAATACCCCCACACCATCCCCCTTTGAGAACGGTGTGTTAAAACACTCCTCTAAAAATATAACATGCCTAACCTGAGGGGAGACAACAGCGTGAGAAACAGAGAGAATAAGCCGACACAGAGAGAGAGCGAGAGAAAGAGAGAGATGAAAGCAGTAGTCAGTTCAGTTTATATCAACCTGAATCTCCTCATTTAGAAAATGTGAGCACAGGCCGTGTGAAGTGACAGTCGATAGAATATAAGCAGACAGAGAGACAGTAATTAGCATGAGCTCAGGTCTCTCTCGTGGGCTCTGAGCCGACTGCGATGTTGTGACATTTCTCAAGCCTTGTTTTGTAATGATGCATCTGGAAACTGCTGAGAAGGGCATCCCCACCTCTAATCTCAGAAAATTGACTCCTCGGTTTAGAAACAGAAATGTTTACATATTTAAATCAGCACAGGAAACTTACGATGACATAATCAAACTATTTTTACATTATCTGAAACTGTGAGTATTGCTTTTTTTTGCCGCCTTGATGCTGTGGAGTGTTTGCTAATCCATTGCCATGATGTTCTAGAATGGTTGGCTTTCTAGGGTAGTTGCTAGGCTTTTGACCAAGGTCTCATAGCTACATACACACAGTTAGTGTCTGGGAGTGACAACTGTATTTACTAACAGCTGTGACTCACAAATTGCCCTGTACATACTAGAGCAGACAGGAATACATTGGTCTGAATGGAATGTTAACTGAAGTCAATATGTTTTTTTTGCCTTGAGTCCATCTCTATCTATCTATCTATCTATCTATCTATCTATCTATCTATCTATCTATCTATCTATCTATCTATCTATCTATCTATCTATCTATCTATCTATCTATCTATCTATCTATCTATCTATCTATCTATCTATCTATCTATCTATCTATCTATCTATCTATCTATCTATCTATCTATCTATCTATCTATCTATCTATCTATCTATCATCTATCTATCTATCTATCTATCTATCTATCTATCTATCTATCTATCTATCTATCTATCTATCTATCTATCTATCTATCTATCAGTCTGCCTGTCTAAATCTGTCCATTCATCCATCCATCCATTCATCCACCCATCTGTCCGCCCGTCCATCCATCCATCCACCCATCTCTCCGTCCGTCCGTCCGTCCGTCCACCCACCCATCCATCCATCCATCCATCCACTTTGATTTTGCCAAGTAAGACATGCTCCTGGATCAACATATTTTCACCTAAACTCGCTTGTTCAGACTTACATACCCTCCAGGAGCTTACTGTCTGTAAATGAACGACGCCATGTGGTGCCATCCCAAAGAGGCATGAAATCACTCTCACGGACCTTTTCCTGGACCGTTCCCACCTGGTGGAATGACCTGCCTATCTCAATTTGAGCAGCCGAGTCTGTAGCCATTTTCAAGAAACATCTAAAGACACATATTTTCCAGCAGCACCTGACCAATCAAGAATAGCACTTATCACTCTACTCATTTTCTGTTTGTCTATTTAATAATATAAAAAAAACAAAAACAAAAAAATAACTGTCCTATGTGTTCTGTTCTAGATTAACTGAGACTTGTTACAGCACTTGCATATTGTTTCCCTTGACTGTCCTAGTTGCTTCTATTGCAATCATTTGTAAGTTGCTTTGGATAAAAGTGTCTGTTAAATGACTAAATTAAAATGTTCACAGATTTACATATTTTGTTGATCCTGGAAAAACATTCCTGTCTGAAAATATTGTCCTAACTCTATCTCTATACCCCTACCCATAACATGTGCCTAAAAACTGAGGGAAATGATAGGTGAATAACCCTGATGTAAGTATAAACTTGACATAAACTGTAAAATCAAAGATTTTGATCCAGGAATATCTTGTACTTGGTGAAATAATGTTCACCCCATCCATCCATCCATCCAGACTTGACTAAGCTGCACGAATCTATAGGTATCATTTGTGTCTATAGCACATATATACAGTATGAACAATAATAATAGTGTTGCATGACTTAGCAAGCACCACCAATAATAAGATCACTGAACCCTTGATCAAGTCTGCCATATTGACCATATCTCCTTACTGACTTCCTGTAGATATCCCAGATTTCAGAGCATAGCGCCAGAACTGATCAATGACTGACAGAACGTCCTCTGGTCCTGGAGCTCAGAGACATCCGATTGGGTTTCACTGAGAGTAGGAGAGAGAGACTGTATAACAGGAATGGGATGAGTAATGTCTGCGCCAGCACCACCCACCAGCCCCACCCCACCCCAGCCTGTAATCCAATCAGTCCCTCAGGTGCACAGCAGTCCTGTGCTAATCACTGTGTCATCGTTCGCACAGCAGGACAGCCAGAGAATTAGCTCTTATCACATCTGTTATAACACCAAAGACAACGTTTTGAATCCTGCTCACTTGATAATGATAAACTAACATACACAATAAGAATAAATAAATAATGTGATAGATTTTTAGTCTCTCTTTTCTCTTGTTCTCTCTCTATCCCTGCATCTGAATTACAGCCCCTCTCTCATGAATGTGAAGAGAGGTGATGCTTTCATATCAAGGTTGGGTGGTCATGAATGCACAATAGTCTACTGTACTATGTCCCTCAGAGTGGTCACAGAAATAAATAATGCTGCCATTGCCATTATACCAAATAGCTTAATGTGAAACATAGTTTTTCTTTTTAGATTTAATAACTGATCTAAGATACTTAAATATTACAGCATGTAATTCAAATCACGTCACCCATTCATCATATGACGGGGATGAAGAGTCACATTGATTTTGGGAGCTGGCAGAGCCAAACTTGTTTTATCACAAAATACATTTCATTTGTTGTTATTTTGACACAACTTTTGTTGTTATTTTGAATAATATATTAGTATATGTATGATTATGTAGTTTATCTCAAGTAATATGTTATATCAGTCTTAAAACACAGCGGATACTTGCATTACATGTCTTTTCTTAGCATTAAAGGGATAGTTCCCCCAAAATTAATTTACTCGCCCTCAATTTGTTTCAAACCTGTGTGTTTCTTTGTTCTGCTGAACACAAAAGAAGATATTTTGAAGAATGTTTCAACAAAGCAGATAGAGCAACCATTTACTACCATAGTTTTGCCCCTACTATGGTAGTCAATGGTTGCTCAATCTGCTTGGTTACTAACATTACTTCAAAATATCTTCTTTTGTGTTCAGCAGAACAAAGAAACTCACAGATTTGGAACAACTTGAGGGTGAGTAAATTATGACAGAATTTTCATTTTTGGGTGAACTATCCCTTTAACGATGGGAAGTCCGATTTATTTCAGGGAATCAGTTCATTTAGATGATTCAGCAGTTCTTTACGTCATCCTGTGACATTCCTGCGTGGCATATTATTAATATTTTAAAACTACAAAAAGATTTTCTTTTTTAAATTAAACCCCCCGCAAGCATATTTTGCATTTAAAAGACGTCTAGCCGTCCAACAGCACTGACGTCTAGGCTAAAACAAGGCCAAATTTGGGCTGTCATTGGAAATTTAAAGGTCCCGTTCTTCGTGATCCCACTGTTCAAACTTTAGTTAGTGTGTAATGTTGCTGTTAGAGCATAAATAATACCTGTAAAATTATAAAGCTCAAAGTTCAATGCCAAGCGAGATATTTTATTTAACAGAAGTTCCCTTTCAAAGCCTACAGCGAACGGCCGGCTTGGACTACATCCTGGTACTTCCTTCATTAATTACGTCAGTAGAACAGTAGAACAGACTAACCTCCGCCCACAAGAATACGCGCAAAAACGGGGCATGGTCTTGTTGCTGTCCCACGTGGAGAAGAGGACGTGTCGCGTGGAGAAAAGACAACGAGTCAAATCACCTTTGTTTGGCTTTCCCAGGGACGCTGTAGAGATCATTGAGCGCATACATCACCCCGTTAAGAGGCGTGACCTTTCCACGTGCGCTAAGCTGCTGTCGAATCACAACACAGGAACCGTGCCACGTTCGCTAAGCTGCGGTCAAATCACAACACGGGAAGCGCTGGCACAATCAGAACTCGTTACGTATTTCTGAAGGAGGGACTTCATAGAACAAGGAACTCATCAGCCCGTTTTTAGGAGAGTGAAAACAGCGGTATACAGATAAGTAAATTGTGTTAAAAATACTGTTTTTTTACACACGAAACATGAACACATGTTATATTGCACACTGTAAACACAATCAAAGCTTCAAAAAACACGAAGAACGGGACCTTTAATAGAATTCTAACCATAAGTCATTTAAAACATGAACATGTCAAAGAAATGAAACCAAACACCTTGTTATGACTGTTGACTTTACTTATACTGTACACGATGGAATATCATACATCTCATATAAGTTATTTTGGCAAAAATGACATGTAGCTAGCTTAACCAAATTCAAGGTTATTTTGGCTAGAAGTGGGATAGCCTACTCGATAGCCATTGGGTCTATAGTTAACCTAGACAGTAAAACGGCGGCTATTGCTGGGATGTATTTTTACTGTTATTTGTGTCGTAGTTCAGTTTATTGATGCCACGATTCACTTCATAAAATACAGTCTATAAAACAGTGAGGGGCTTATTGGCTATAGGCAAGATGATTAGCATATTTTAACAATATAATTCATCACCTGGCTGAAAAGGCTTGCTGCTAAAAACAACTCTGTTTTGAATGTGTGTTGATTTGTCTTCAACATTCTGTTATTTGGCTATTAAAGTAGGTGTAACTAACTTTTTGCCCCGCCCTGAGTCTTTGCACAATCCAAATCGGGGCTGATTTTCGTATCTCGGTTCAGTGAGTTCACTCGGAACGATTCAACTCTAATGAAAGAGATTGTTCACCCGATTCATTCAAGAGATCCAAATCATGTTTAGCAGATTGATAAGATCCGACTCTTCCGAAGAATGATTCATTCACAAATCGGACACGGTTGTTAGGTCAGTGCACTTCTAGTTTCTGACGGTATAGTCACATTTTGTTTCCCACGATTGGGACTTCAGTGTGAGTGCTTTTATGCCACAGCTGTGCTTTAAAATGTCCATGTAATCGCACTTTATCGTGGTTTATGTAGAGAATATACAGTTTCCGAAGAGGCTTCTCATCCCCCCACTTTATCCCCCCAAGCGCGAAAGTGAAACTCCGCCTATGCCTATGAAGACCCCGTGGATGAGGAGACAGTCTGTACCCGGTATGGTGTGTGTTTTTGGACGGGGATGTTTGGGACACAAGTAACTGTCATCGGGTCCAACGCCGACTCCCGTTTCCAACTGTAAACACGTGGATAGATCAGCTGTTTTACACTGGAGCTTCACAGCCGGAGCTTGTCTGGGCGCGTGATACAGTTTGAGAGCGCGCCTGGTTGATTTCAAGGGGATTAAACTTTTTTTTTACTACCTCAGAATGAGTGACCTAGAGGAAGACTTTGCCAAGATTTTAATGCTGAAGGAAGAGAGGATACGAGATCTGGAAAGGCGCTTGGTGGAGCGAGAAGACGAAATCAACGAGCTGAAGAGAAAGCTGCACAAATGTCAGTCCGTGTTACCGAGCGCGAAGATCGGACTGCCACGGACGCACCGCGCGCAGGGAATATCAGCCGAACCGCAAACGCACCAGGATTTATCAAACCAAAGCTTTAGGAGAGTTGCCAAATCTGACAGGTGAGACGATTTCACACGTTTAACATATGCAACTAATGTTTGGTGGTTTTGCACGTCTTGGGTCATGACTTGTAATAGTTAATAGTTTGTTGGCGTTATTTGATTTTATTCCATCAGTGCATCATTAGGCTATTTGAGGTTGAGGATTCGGGACATGAATGAAGAAACTCATGATGACAGAGCATCTTTGTGACGCTTCAGAGAGAGGGTGAGGTGGGGGAGATAGAGTGTATCATTGATCTAAACCATCATCATCATCATCATCAGCTCCCAGAGGGCTGTGAGCACAGGAAGCTTCGTGCATTATCGGCTTTTAGGGTTTGAACGTGTAGCGCCCAAGAGCCTGTCTGAGGATATTTAATACGCCATTAGAAAGTGCTTTGTTTGACCATATGCTTCCCCTCCCATCAGTCCTATCCATCTGATTCTTTGAGCATCTTTGTATAAAATCTGGCTGAACTTTCTAAGGAGGGATATTATTCAGAAGTTTAGGACTTTTCTTAGTGCTTTTGGATTTTCAATATTTTATTGTAAATTAAAATGAGAATATTTTAAATAATCTCAAAAATGCTTAAAACTAATTTTGAGTAGGCTATACTTTTATTTGTGCTAAATCTTGAATGCACCTGTATTTGCATAATTATGCAGCGAATGTGCATGAGTTAAATCCCAGATTTGGAAATCATTATGCTTTCCAAGTTACAAATTGAGTTTGGGCTGAAGCTCAAAAGACACTTTGGAAAGCGTATCAGCATCACCTCGCAATTGATTTGAATGCAGCAATGCCCACAAGAGGGCATAAGCTCTTCTGTTGTTGTGTCCCCCCTTTACACATCACACCACATCACTAAATATAACCAAACAACACTAATAGTTTTATAATTGCATTTTTGGGATGCTCACCCTTAGAGCACAGTATGTGCATTTATGTGTTTGTGACCGTGTGAAGTTACTATGAAGACAGATGTGCTGGCCTAATCACTCCTACCTTAATGATTTCATTATGGAAGAAGCAGAGGGATAACAACTGTGTGTAGCTTAATGAGCACTGAGACCATATGCTGATAAACAAACTTTGCCTTATGATGCATCATCTGACCCTCAGATTTTTCATTAATGACAATAATTACAATACTTTTAGCACCTTGTTAGTGATGGAAAGTGCTTTGTTCCTTATGGTCACAATCCACAATACTGTATGTTATCAATATAAGAAAAACAGTGTAGCAATGTATAGTTCACAGAGACACTTAACAGTTAGTAAATGTCCCTTCTCTGAATTTAAAATATGCTTAACATGTATTTTCAGAGCAGAATTCTGTGTTATTTATACTGCTACAGCGCTCCTATGCTATTTTAAAGGTAGGGTAGGCATTTTATTTTATAAACACTTGTTTGAAACTCTCTTCACATCCTAGCAATCAATAAAAGAAGTGGTCTAAATATTAAAACATGTAGGGTGAATTCAGGGTGATTGGGTGATTTTGCCATTGAGTTGACTTGGAAAAAGTGTCCCGATCACCCTGAATTCATCCTACATATATCTTCTGTGGAAGTCACAGGACCAAAAAGGTTTGTCCAATCATTGCATTCGGCCCGAATGCAATGATACGATGTCCTACCTGCCTGTCAACATATGCATTTCCATATCTCCGCGCACCTTGCTCGTGCAAACAGTAACATAAGGCAATACAAAGTTGTAGACAGACAGTCCTTTTACAGTTCCTCCTGAACCAAAACAATGAGCTTATGCTGCGTTCACGCCATGTCATAACCGTAATTATGAGATGGCAACCCATGACATTCTATGTGGAGCTGTTCACGTCCTCAGATTCAGATTTATGCTTTTCTATTTCATCAATACCGAAATGCACCTGCAGCAGTCAGGTGGTACAAGTAAGAGCTCTGCAAGATATCATTTTGTTATAAATTAATTAATTTTGTTTAATTTATAAACCTAGTCTTTTGTGATTGGTCTACCGCTTACAGATTGTGTCAGAAGTGAAACGCCTCTGTAGTACGGTGTTCATTTTAGGACATCCTCAGAGCTCAGTCATATGATGAAAAGGTGTCATGCCTCAGACTAAAAGGCTTCATTCATTAGACAAAACGGCATCGCACCTCAGACTTCAGGTCTCAGCAAAAACATCCTCAGGTGTCAGGTCTCGTACAATTAGGCATCGGATGAAAAAGTCTCAGATTAAAAGGCATAAGAAATAAAGGCATCGGACGAAAAAGCCTCAGACTTACGCTGCACTCACACGGGCTGTCGGCGTCAACGCTTCTCATTTACTTTGAATGGGTGACGTCATGCGTTCTCATTTACTTTGAATGGGTGGCGCCTTCATGTCGCTTCACTCGCGTTGCAAGCGGCAGAAGTTGAAGATTTCTCAACTTTTCAAGCGCCAACGCAGGCGTCATCCAATCAGATCGCCCTATGCAAGGCCTAGAGCAGAATCCTAGAGCAGACGCTAGCAAACTGCGTTCATGCAACCCCAGAGCAGACGTGTGATTGGCAGTCGCATCAGCACGAAGCTTCAGCCAAGCTTTAACGCCGACGCCCCAGTGAATGCAGCATTAAAGAATCAGACATAAAGCCATTGGACGAAAAGGAGTCAGACATAAAGGCATCGGACAAAACGGACTCAGACATAAAAGGCATCAACCGGACGAAACGCACTCAGAACGAATGTTTCGAATTGCATCGCCTCAATATGATGTCACATACACGCGGTTTTATACTGCTGAATAGCTAAATAATAACATATTGCAACTATCTAACTTATTGGCAAACTATGGTGAAAGGAAAGAAACCTTTCGAGACTGTGTTGTTGTAAGCACAGCGCTGATTTGTGTACAGAGGTTACCAGGGAAACTCCTTTATTTCTGCTGAACAGTGTAGGCCTTACATTAAAACTAAGAATAAAATATCAAGTACAGTTTACTTTAGGTCTCTCCCGGTCTCTCTCTCTCTCTCTCTCTCTCTCTCTCTCTCTCTCTCTCTCTCTCTCTCTATCTGCTTTTTATTTTTATTTTATGCTTGAATAACAATTAGCACACATAAAGAGCATTGCCAAGGGATTATTATTTAGCTAATGTTTTAAATGTGAAAATAAAACTAGCGAATAATACAAATGTCCAAAATAATCTCAACCGCGTGTATGTGACATCATATTGAGGCGGTGCAATTCGAAACATTCATTCTGAGTGCATTTCGTCCGATTGATGCCTTTTATGTCTGAGTCCGTTTCATCCGATGCCTTTATATCTGACTCCTTTTCGTCCGATGCCTTTTATTCTGAGGCTTTTTCGTCCGATGCCTTTATTTCTGATGCCTTTTAATCTGAGACTTTTTCATCCGATGCCTAATTGTACGAGACCTGACACCTGAGGATGTTTTTGCTGAGACCCGAAGCCTTTCAGTCTGAGGTGCGATGCCGTTTTGTCTTATTACTGAAGTCTTTTAGTCTGAGGCATGACACCTTTTCATCATATGACTGAGGTCTGAAGATGTCCTAAAATGAACACCATACTACGGGCTTCCTCATACACCGTGATGCAAACAGTAACAATGCCGTTGGTTTTTCTGTATCAATTCCAGCGCGAATCCTCATCCTTTTGAAGTGCATGCAAAGGGGATTTGCAGCACTGAAAATAGCATCTTCTCAGCATATTAACAGCACGAACCTTCCAGTCTCAACTACAACTAGTGTTTTGAGGGCGGGTCAAAGTAGATGTTGTTCACAGACAGCCAATGAAGACCTTAAGCTCGCGTCATGCACATTTGTTACATTGTTACATAGTTATGTAACGGGAAGTCAGACTGGAATTGCTGACGATTCTTTTCGCAGTTCAGAATCGATATATTACACACTGCATGACAGGTAATATTTTAAGGTATATTTTAAGGTAATATGTTCTGAAACTGGACATTGTTTTATCTTGATATCTATTTAAAATTTGGAACAAAACTTGGTTAGACCTATTTTCTAGCAGTTTTTTTTTGTAAAGTCATTTTTTGTAAATATATATATATATATATATATATATATATATATATATTAGGGGTGTAACGGTACACGTATTCGTATTGAACCGTTTCGGTACAGGGCTTTCGGTTCGGTGCACGTGTGTACCGAACGGTTATGAATGTAATCTTTAACAGTTAACAGTCGGCTTGTTGTAAGCGCGGAACACACTTCAATCCGAGTTCCCACACGAACATATTAAGTATTCAGTCCATTTTATCACGAAATTCAAACGATAAATGACGTTTTGATGCTCTTTAATGTGCGTGACTGATCAGTGATCACTGAAAACAGTTCAAGTGGCCGCGCGGCGCGCGCGCGAACGCAATCAATTGTGAACGTGCACGCGTGTATCGAACGGTTATGAATGTAATCTTTAACAGTTCAGTCGGCTTGTTGTAAGCGTGGAACACACTTCAATCCGAGTTCCCACACAAACATATTAAGTATTCAGTTCATTTTATCACGAAATTCAAACGATAAATGCCGTTTTGACTCTCTATGTGGCGTGACTGGTCACTGATCACAGTTCAAGCGGCCGCGTGACGCGCACGCACGTGAACGCGATCATCTGTGAAGGCGATCGATCATCTCTTCCTAAAGAATAAACATGAATGACGATCTGAAGGTATGCTGAGGATACATTACAACTTACTGTCATGTATATATGTGGTGTAATTGCTAAATCAGTGTTTCAACGGCGGAAAGACGTCAATATAACTGCTGTAAACTAAACAATGTCATGTAACGTTAGCATCACATTTACCTCAGGCAGTCATTCAGTGTCCACAGAATTATATTCACTAGAGAAATCAACTCTTTCACTAAATATATGCTCTATATTAGCCGTTATATTCATTATATTCTACTGAACCTGTTAGTGATGTCTTGATTATTTCATGCATGTTAAATAAACCTGTCATGAAAAAGTATTATATTTCAACAACGATTTGGAGAAAAAAAAACGATTTTTAAGTAAGGGAGGGATCCCTATATAATTTACAGAAATATCTTAAATAAACTTTTAGATATAATTTAATTCATTCAAGGACAGACACTTTTTTCCCCCAGTAAACCACTGTTAAATATAAAAAATAAATAAAAAGCAATTTTGTAAATCTGCTGTACCGAATCCATACCAAACCGGGACTTCAAAACCGAGGTACGTACCGAACCGTCAGTTTTGTGTACCGTTACACCCCTAATATATATATATACTGTTCAATTTCTCATTAATGCAATTATCTAATCAACAGGGTTCTTGCAGGTTTCAGAAAGTCAAATTTAAGACCTTTTTAAGACATTTTAAGACCATAAAGATTGAAATTTAAGACCTATACGATGCATTACCAAAATTATTTAAATCAAAGAAATAATAAAAAAAGCAATAAAGCAATGACGTTAGTAACCCTCCACAGCCAACAACGAGCCAAATGCCCAAAACCTTAGGCCCAAAATGAAAATAGGCTAAAAGCCTTCACTGTTGTCATAATAATAAGGTATGCAGTGCTGATTGAGTGCAGACTTTATCACTGTTTAGAATAATATAAAACAATGCATGTCTGCCTCATTCTGTCCAGAAAAATACAATGTTATTAAATGTAGACGTATTTTGCGGGCAGGTAATTGCATTTATCACGAGATTTGTAGTTTTATCACCGAGTACGTGTACCAACACCCCCAGAAAGAACTACAACACACCGAACAAATGTGCTGAGGGCGGCGCAGGAAAGACTCTAGAGCTCCGTTTTGAGCTCCGCTTTCGCGTTTCGATACTTTTTTGCTACAGTGTAACTTTCTGCGGCCAGCATTTCTGGAAATGAACGAGGATAACACTTTTTTTAAGACCTAACTAAATTAAATTTAAGACCTCGGGTGAAAATCTGGCCGTTTTTAAGACGTTTTAAGGCCTTAAATTTAAAAAATAAAATTTTAGACATTTTAAGACTTTTTAAGACCCCGCGGGAACCCTGAATCAACCAGTCACAAGGCAGTTGCTTCAATGCATTCAGGGGTGTGGTCCTGGTACCGAACTCATACCGAACCGTGACTTCAAAACCGAGGTACGTACCGAACCGAAGCTAGAGGTCAGAGGAGAATGGGCCGACTGATTCAAGCTGATAGAAGAGCAACTTTGACTGAAATAACCACTCGTTACAACCGAGGTATGCAGCAAAGCATTTGTGAAGCCACAACTCGCACAACCTTGAGGCGGATGGGCTACGACAGCAGAAGACCCCACCGGGTACCACTCATCTCCACTACAAATAGGAAAAAAAGGCTACAATTTGCACAAGCTCACCAAAATTGGATAGTTGAAGACTTAAATTTTTTTGCCTGGTCTGATGAGTCTTGATTTCTGTTGAGATATTCAGATGGTAGAGTCAGAATTTGGCGTAAACAGAATGAGAACATGGATCCATCATGCCTTGCTACCACTGTGCAGGCTGGTGGTGGTGGTGTAATGGTGTGGGGGATGTTTTCTTGGCACACTTTAGGCCTCTTAGTGCCAATTGGGCATCGTTTAAATGCCACGGCCTACCTGAGCATTGTTTCTGACCATGTCCATCCCTTTATGACCACCATGCATGTACCCATCCTCTGATGGCTACTTCCAGCAGGATAATGCACCATGTCACAAAGCTCGAATCATTTCAAATTGGTTTCTTGAACATGACAATGAGTTCACTGTACTAAAATGGCCCCCACAGTCACCAGATCTCAACCCAATAGAGCATCTTTGGGATGTGGTGAAACGGGAGCTTCGTGCCCTGGATGTGCATCCCACAAATCTCCATCGGCCAACATTTCTAAAGAATGCTTTCAGCACCTTGTTGAATCAATGCCACGTAGAATTAAGGCAGTTCTGAAGGCGAAAGGGGGTCAAACACAGTATTTGTATGGTGTTCCTAATAATCCTTTAGGTGAGTGTATATATATATATATATATATATATATATATATATATATATATATATATATATATATATATATATATATATATATATATATATATGGCCCTGGACGACAAAACCAGTCATAAGATATTTATATATCATTTGAAAGCTGAATAAATACGGTTTCCATTGATGTATGGTTTATTAGGATAGGAGATACAGCTATTTGAAAATCTGGAATCTGAGGGGGCAAAATCGCCTTTAAAGTTGTCCAAATGAAATCCTCAGCTACGCATATTACTAATAATAATACATTTTTATGATATATTTACGGTTGGACATTTGCAAAATATCGTCAGGGATCTTTACTTACAATGTCACATATTGACTCATATACCCACAAATGGATATATTTGTGGATATATTGCCACAAATATACCCGTGCGACTTATGACTGGTTTTGTGGTCCAGGGTCACATATATATATATATATAATTTAATTTAATTAAAAAAAAAAATTATATATATATATATATATATATATATATATATATAACAACGCTTAGTTCAGCACATTTGCTTTACAGTAAACTTAGGAGTAGTCAAGACTGGAATTATCATTAAAAGTGAGATCTTGGTGTCATCTAAAAAAAGAGCTGGTGCACTTGTAAGGGTCCCAAAGAGACAAAATGGCGGCAGATGTGAGTCTGTGGCAGAAAAGAGCAGCCACACTAGTCATGTTACAACAGATCCTCTTTCCATCGATCCACAAAGGAAGAACCCTGCAGGAAGAGTTTATTAAGGTGAAATTTAAAGCCTGCTTTTCTGGGAGAGGTCCTTTCAAGGGCATTGGCAGTGAGAAACAGATGAAGGGACAAAAACCAGCAGCAGAAAGAATAAATAATCTTGTATCCCTCATTTGTTATTTTCAGATATTGTTTAGATGAGTTTTCTTTCTGTGTTATTTGTGACTGCAATAACTATCCAAAGAATGAACATCTGGGTGCTGTTGTGGGCCTTTAGGATCTTTTGACAAGCGGATTCAGTTTCAGAGATGAGGGATTGTTTCACTCGTATTCGCCTGCTCATACTGCCTTTGTGTCTCTTTAAAGGGATAGTTCACCCAAAAATGAAAATCTGTCATCATTTACTCACTGTCAAGTTGTTCCAAACCTTTATGAATTTCTTTCTTCTGCTGAACACAAAAGAAGATATTTTGAAGAATGTTGATAACCAAATGGTTCATGGACCACATTGTCTTCCATAGTATTTTTTTTCCATAAAATACAACAACTGTTTGGTTACCCATATTTTTTCAAAATCTTCGTTTGTGTTCAGCAGAAGAAATAAATTCATACAGGTTTGGAAGTTGGAACAACTTGAGGGTAAGTAAATGATAGAATATTCTATGCCTTTAAGTTCTATCATCAATAGTCTGCAGGGTCAGAAAATGCATCCAGACCAGAAAAAAAGGGTCTAGGGGAGCGCGGGGCACAACCTAACATGCATGGTTTAACAATTTCCACACATGCCAGGATAACGAAACTTAGTGTATTTACTAGTTGCCTTATCAACATTATTTAGAGAAGAAATTGCGCCAAAATTAAAAAGTCTTTGGAAGATATCACTGAACATGTATTTAACCATAGCAAAAGTAAATTTCTTACGTTTATTTTTCCATCTCTGTTTTTTTGTGTTTATTTAAAATAAGACAAATCTGATATTATATTAATCTTATATCTGTTATTTAACAGTTGAGATGGTTCTTTAATGCTGATCTAACCAGCAGAAAACACCGGGTTTAAATCCCAGTTGTGCAGATGGGGTGTGTTGTAACACTGCGTTACAATGAGCCCCTATTAGAACTATGCTATTATATTCTATACTTTTATGAATTCTTTTGAGAAACCATGAGAAAAGGGTGAATAATGACTGAGAGTCAATGTTCAGAAATTATTCATTATTATTATGTTATGCAGTATAACTGTATTTAGTGATGTGTTTATTGTCAAACTCAAAAATTTGTATATTTTTAATGATAAAAAATGCCATTATTTTATTTTAAAAAGTTAATAATTGTTTTATTGACAAAATATTTTAGTTTGTTTTGGAAATTTTATGATTATATCAGGTAACATTTTAAGCTGTCATTTGTCATGTTACAACGTGTCCCTCACATGTTACAATGTACCCCACCTATGGGGCATGTTGTCACATTTCACTTCCATTCTTTCGGGTTAAATCAAGAAAAAGGCATACAGTGTATTAATGAATCAAAAACACATAATTGTACTTGACATGTGAGAAATTATGGTGAGAAAAAATATATACTCTGAACCCCAAGTGGATTTACACAAACTGAAACAGTCAAAAAGCGCTAGGGGGTGCACCGCTTTACCCTACTTTTAACTTACTTATAATATATTTCGTTCATATACAGATAATACAGATATAATTTCTCTTAGACTGGGCTGTGAAGTTTAACACCTCTGTTTGTCTTACTTGCCACTATAAGCATAATTTTCCATCACAATCACATCACTTCATTGTTCCTGTGTGTCTTTCATAGTCTGACACCAGAGGGCGCCTTATGTCCTTTAATAAACTCTATCAAACATTATGCATCTCTACTAGCTCTCCAAAGTTGAGGTCAAGCTATTTAAGCAATGTCAGTAGCTATGAATGCAGGTGACTGGGGATAGCTGTCCAACATTTCATTCCAGTGAATATTTCGCAGGTTAGGTTCAATTTTGAAGGCACTAACCCACAAATTGATCATTTTCAGTAAATATTTCATTTAACATGTAAATGTCCAAATAGCAGAGATTGTATTCACATTATTTGGTGTATGTTGTCACAATAGAAACCTGCCTTTAAACAGACTTTAAGCAGGTAAGAGCGGGCGCGGCCATTTGTAATTTTGATGAGTCATGCCTTCTGGTTCATTTGCTTCCAGTTATTTTTAGTTGTAACGTTATAACAGCTCGTTATACTGTCTGATATTGCAAACTAGTGTTACTTACCATGTTATTTTATTGTTTTAATTATAAGTAGGCCTACCCTGGTTTGTAGCGCAAACCGTTTTACAGTTGCTGCACTGTTGCTTTCCCTAAACCGGAAGGTTCGCACATTCAGATAAAACAACAACTTGTCAACAAGCCTACTTCCGTGTTGGAAAAATAAGGTGAATAGGCTTTTTGTAAATAGTAAACTAGTTCTCTCCAACAAGGTGTCTCGGGTGGTAACCGTGGCGAAAATTAATTGCTATCAATTCTGTTAAATAAGATTAATAAAACACGTGGCAACTTCCCCGATCTCGTCCTGACAGTCAGATTAAGCCTTTCTTTCTTCCTATGTGTTGACTTTTGCATTAATGTTTGCGTGTTTAACCAACAGCTATAGTAAATGGGCTATTATGAAAATAAAATATTATAATTGGGTATTTCTATGACAGGTTTTCCAAGAGCATGGGATCCCTGGTTCTATTTTTTTTTTCTGAAACCAACATGCACAACCATAATCATTTTTAAACGTATTTTTTATATACTTCTGCATTACATTTGTACTATTTATGCAGTAGGCTAGCCTACTGTAAAGTTTTTGTCGCACGAGCTGAATATCAATACTGACTGTCCAGGAATGCCGCGCTCTTCTGTGACGCGCACGAGCGTCCTGTGCACTCTCGAGCTCAACTCATTCATCACGTCACTGCCCACGAGAGACGCGCGCTCACACGGATACGCTCTTGTGTCGGCGCTGAGGATTTGTGCGGCTCTGTGGGATTGAGCGCTGATTGTTTTCTTTTTTCTTTTTTTCTACACGGAAACGCTGAGATACTTTTTTCCCACAGGTTGTTCTCGTGTAGTTGTAGGCTAGTTCATTTCAGAGCAGAACAGGAGCTGGTTTAGTGCACAGTATCTCTTTCCTCTCAGTGAAGTTACTAAAAGTGCAGTTCTGGGAGGTTTTATTTGGTTCAGAAGAGATGATGATGGGGACTTTACGCGACCTCCAGTACGCGCTTCAGGAGAAAATTGAAGAACTGAGACAGAGAGACGCTCTCATTGACGAGCTGGAGCTCGAACTGGATCAGAAAGACGAACTGATTCAGAAACTGCAGAACGAACTGGATAAGTACCGCTCTGTAATTCGCCCGGCGACCCAACAGGTCCAGAACCGCTCGGAGCTGCAGGAGCATCAGCGCACCAAACGACAGGCGATCAGCGCCGAACCAGCCAACGTCCAGCAGCTGAGTCACGTGACTCTGCCCAACGTCCCCAAGAGTGCCAAGTAGGTTAATAACTAGATATAGCAACAACAACAAAAAATCATTTAATACGATATAAAAGTAATCAAGTACTACATTTGCCATTGAACGTCAGTGGCTAACAGCATCAGATACCCCACTTTAAACTGTAACACAACGCTATCATCACACTTTGCTAGGTTTGATGGCTTTAATGTTGAATTTAGAGTTTTAAATCATCAAACACCACATAAAGCTCTAGAAATACAACATTAATCTATATGACATATGAAGTATAGCTTAGAACAACCACAAAGAAAAGAAGAGAACGTTCTCATGAAACTTTTTGGTTCAATATTTACACTGTAATAAAAGCTGCCCAGCTCAAGGTTATCTGTGTTTATATACAGTGTATACATCTGATCAGATATAGGCTATAGCTTAGGATATATATAGCTCAAACCCTGTAACATGACTAGATCCCTACAAGGAAACAAGAAGCTTCAGATTCCTTACACACCAATAATTTGTATATTCGGACACCCTCCTACTGATTTGACTTGCTGCCTTTTGCATATCTACCATACTAGGGAAGTATTTCATATACTTAACTGAACTCACCTGTTGTTCTTCAGTACATTACCAAAATAGTATCGTAGTCGTTGTTAAAATACCTTAATTACTACAGTTATTTTTGACAGTGGTGGTAGCTAATACCTACATTTTTACTGAAGCAACAATAACTGGTGTAGATGGTATTTTGTTACCATGGTAACTTGTTAACAAGGAGGGCATTATCATGGGTTTTACAGGTTGCACAATTGAAATCATTCTGCTGTCTGGGGTAAATCCGAAACAAACTCATTAAGTTCTGTTCAAAATGCCATTCATTGACATTTGCAGAAGCATCTTAATGATGACGCTCCAAGAAAGTTACATTTTCCACAAGGACACATCTGAACCAGGAATATTGTGTCTGCATTAAGCAGTTATACATGGGAAAATGCATAAAGACGTGGGAAATGCATAAAGTGTACCCTATAATAACCGCTTTGTTTAACGGACTAATAATTTGCTTATCAAAGCAGCATATCGTGCAGCAGGTGGATCACGAACATTATTTACATGATCATCTGTTATTATGCACAGTAGCGTGTCATGCTTTAATTGAAAGTAGACACTGCCACTACCCGAGAACCTAACCAGACTAAACAGTTCCCCTGAACGTGAAGGATCTTTTGTGTTTTTGCTGTCATGAACACATATACCCTTAATTCATTTGCATCTAGTGGTTTGGCAGAAGAGGAACCTCATTCTTCTGTTTCTGACCAGCATGGCCTCCCCCATCTGCTCTGCAACTGACATTTGACAGCTTAACACTGCTAATTTACAACTTAACCTTGTTTTGTACAGAAAAGCCATTTGAACCCCACCACAGCAGAGCTGGTTCTGCCTTTTGTTCTATTCTGCTTGTATCTTGGTCTTAAGAGCACCTCAAGGAATTATTATTATTAAACTCTTCCATATCAGCTTGTGTTGGGCTGCCAGATGGGAATGAACTGGCATCAATATTGCTTTGGTCTTCAAATGCTCATATAGGGTTTTGAAAGTAGATCTTTGTGTGGTCAGGGAGAAGTTATGGAAGCTTGTTTCTGCCACAGAATAAAACATTTTAAAAGATAATTGCGACCGTTTTATTCACAATTGTGAGTTTACATCTTGCAATTATGTTTTTTTAATGTCCAATAATGTCCTAAGGGGACAAAAGTTAATATCATGCAATTCTGACTTCAAAACACCCAATCTTGACTTTATAACTCGCTATTGTGACTTAATATCATGCAATTCTAAATGTTTACCTCACAATCCTGACTTTATATCTCACAATCCTGACTTTATATCTCACAATCTTGATTTAATATCACACAATTCTGACTTTATATCACACAATTCTGACTTTATATCAAGCAATTTTGAATTTATAACTCACAATTCTGACTATATCATGCAATTCTGACCATATCATGCAATCCTTACTATATCATGCAATCCTTACTTTATATCTCACAATTCTGACTTTATCACGCAATTCTGACCATATCATGCAATTCTGACTATATCATGCAATCCTGACTTTATATCTCACAATTGACAAACAAAGTTTTTCACAATTGTTCGCAAAGACCCGCCCCCTTTAGTTACTGTTGCTATCTATGTCCGACGAGCCATGGCGCTCTCACACCACACACATTCTCACGTAGAGAAAATACATCGCGGAGCAAAGAGGACACTAACAACACGCCGACAGACAGGACAGAGCAAGTTACTTTTGATATGAAACAAAGTCTTTTAATGTGTCGTGATTGCTGTAGCGCCTCAGTTAAAGCTGCTCGTGAACCGATCATCTCTTCCTTGTAGTTCATTGATAAGCACGAAATAAACATGAATGAACACTAAAAGAAATGTTGTTTCAACTGCGGAAAGACGTCAGTACACACTGTTTTTCCAAGTTCAAGTCCAAATCCACCAACATTAATCTACTAACTCTCATGACTGCTTTGTCGGACAAAACGGCAGATTCGGCGATGCGATTTGGTCAGCTCGCCTGTCAATCAAACTTGCGGCGAAGGGTGAATTCTGACTTCTCACAATTCTTACTTTATATCACACAATCCTGACTTTATATCTCACAATTCTGACTTTATCATGCAATCCTGACTTTACATCACGCAATCCTGACTTTATATCTCACAATTCTGACTTTATGATGCAATTCTGAATTTATAACTCACAATTCTGACGTTATCTCACAATTCTGACTATATCATGCAATTCTGACTTTATATCACGCAATCCTGACTTTATATCTCACAATTCTGACTTTATAATGCAATTCTGAATTTATATCTCACACTGTGTTTGACCCCCTTTCGCCTTCAGAACTGCCTTAATTCTACGTGGCACTGATTCAACAAGGTGCTGAAAGCATTCTTTAGAAATGTTGGCCCATATTGATAGGATAGCAACTTGCAGTTGATGGAGATTTGTGGGATGCACATCCAGGGCACGAAGCTCCCGTTCCACCACATCCCAAAGATGCTCTATTGGGTTGAGATCTGGTGACTGTGGGGGCCATTTTAGTACAGTGAACTCATTGTCATGTTCAAGAAACCATTTTGAAATGGTTCGAGCTTTGTGACATGGTGCATTATCCTGCTGGAAGTAGCCATCAGAGGATGGGTACATGGTGGTCATAAAGGGATGGACATGGTCAGAAACAATGCTCAGGTAGGCCGTGGCATTTAAACGATGCCCAATTGGCACTAAGGGGCCTAAAGTGTGCCAAGAAAACATCCCCCACACCATTACACCACCACCACCAGCCTGCACAGTGGTAGCAAGGCATGATGGATCCATGTTCTCATTCTGTTTACGCCAAATTCTGACTCTACCATCTGAATGTCTCAACAGAAATCGAGACTCATCAGACCAGGCAACATTAACTGTCCCATTTTGGTGAGCTTGTGCAAATTGAGGCCTCTTTTTCCTATTTGTAGTGGAGATGAGTGGTACCCGGTGGGGTCTTCTGCTGTTGTAGCCCATCCGCCTCAAGGTTGTGCGTGTTGTGGCTTCACAAATGCTTTGCTGCATACCTCGGTTGTAACGAGTGGTTATTTCAGTCAAAGTTGCTCTTCTATCAGAATGCCCATTCTCCTCTGACCTCTAGCATCAACAAGGCATTTTCGCCCACAGGACTGCCGCATACTGGATGTTTTTCCCTTTTCACACCATTCTTTGTAAACCCTAGAAATGGTTGTGCGTGAAAATCCCAGTAACTGAGCAGATTGTGAAATACTCAGACCGGCCCGTCTGGCACCAACAACCATGCCACGCTCAAAATTGCTTAAATCACCTTTCTTTCCCATTCTGACATTCAGTTTAGAGTTCAGGAGATTGTCTTGACCAGGACCAAACCCCTAAATGCATTGAAGCAACTGCCATGTTATTGGTTGATTAGATAATTGCATTAATGAGAAATTGAACAGGTGTTCCTAATAATCCTTTAGGTGAGTGTATATCATGCAATCCTGACTTAATATCTCACAATCCTGAATTGATATCACACAATTCTGACTTTATCATGTAATTACCTAAAAAAAAGTCGCAATTACCTTTTTTTTATTTTATTTTTTATTTTTTATTTTTATTCTGTGGGGGAAACAAGGTTCCATAGAAGTTATATTTGAATGAAAAATACATGTATCTTTATTTTGCTTGTCTTTGTTTGCTGATGCATGCATTCATTTATTAATTTTCCTGCTGCTTTCTTTTAGAAGTAAAGGCAAATGCTTTCACTAAATGTCATGATACTGAGTGATATACCACTTTCTTTCCTTCGCTACAGCGTTTTTGCCATTTGAATGTCATTTACAGCATCTTTGTCTCATAATTGCATCTGGTTTCTTCCTGTTTCTGTTTCTGTTTCTGTTTCTTTTTTGCATTTTTCTTTGCAGTGGCTTAAAATGATGAAAGACCAGAAGTGTTTTTTTGAAGTCTTGATTGAAATGTCTCTTCTGAACTGGTCTCTGACATCTGGACTGTCTGAGGTCTTTTGAAATATCAAAGATCTGAAGTCCTTTACCAATATAGGAATGTCTGCATTGGACTCTTTGACCTCTATCCACTCTTTTCCTTGCCCACTGTTTTAGATTATGGGAGGCACTTCCGGTTTGTGGAAGTTCCTCTCAAAAAGAATGAAACAAATAATTTCATATAATAAGATTACGCTACAAATAATCATTATAATTTTTACTGAATGAGCTGTAAAATGTCCTTCATGTTTTATTTTCAAATGTCAGGGGAATAACATAACGCTTGGTATTTTAATGTGACATGGTACAGGAAGAATATCTACAAGAGCTCTTTTCAGTCGCTGCATTCTTTTCCTCCTGATTATTTCCTTTGTGTTCCGTTGTAACAGAATGGGGGAAAAAGACAACATATACTGCACGTTTGGTTCCTGTTCTCCTGATTTAATTTACGATATGTCCCATTAATTATTATTTACTGAATGCACTAAGAATATCTTGTTTTTCTCCCCAAATCCTCACGTCTCTTTCAGGTTTGTTTTTCACACGGATCCTTTAAAATGTAACCGTCTCCCCTTTTCACTTCTAATCCCTATTAGAAGTGTTTATTGGAATGTAAAGCAGGTAAATACAATATTTTCTGTCAAAATGACAGAAATCACTTTGAAATATTATCACTCAATGTTCCAGTTATCTATAACGCATTAACAGTTAGAAAATAGCGACTTTAAGCAGGCTCTATTTGACCCTATTAGTCACCCATATAGTTCAAGCCAGGTTTGTGTTTTTTTTCCTTACACCAAACATTAGCGTGCCCCCTGCCTAATGATCACAAAGAGCTTTGTGTTTGATCAGACCACATGGGCCAGCCTTCGCTCCCCACGTGCATCAATGAGCCTTGGTCGCCGGTTCGCCACTGTTCCTTCCTTGGACCACTTTTGATAGATGCTGACCACTGCAGACCGGGAACACCCCACAAGAGCAGCAGTTTTGGAGATGCTCTGACCCAGTCGTCTAGCCATCACAATTTGGCCCTGGTCAAACTCGCTCAAATCCTTACGCTTGCCCAATGTTCCTGCTTCTAACTAGGGGTGCATCGATCCGACTTTTTCAGTCCCAATACTGATACCGATGCCTCTGTCGATATCCGATACTATTGTTGAATTAATAATAAACTGTATATCTTCCACCTTATACCTTCCTTGAAGAGACTAAAGACACCAGATTTTACTAACTAAACATAACTAAAACAAAATAACAGATGTATGTAAAGTGTTGAATTCTTATTTATTTAAAAAAACAATTGTGCATTCAAATCTAAAATAGAATGTAATCAAACTTCTTTAAATAAATTAAACGTAGCAGTGGAAACAAAAAACTGTGTATTGGTCAAACATACAATAGTAATCTGACAGTTACCAAACATTTTTTACACTACAGATAATTGTTTTGGTATATAATCATATCAATATTAAAAAGTAGCATTACAAATTAACAAATAGCCTAATTTTCTGCCATATGCAATTTAATAAAAATTATCAGCTAGCTAATAACAACTTTGTTCTGGTTTCACCTCACTCCAGCCTAAATTATTGTAGGCTAGGCCTATTTATTTTACTACACATTGTCAACATAAATAAGCTGAAATACTGTTGATAATTAAAAATAATTCTTACCCACTCTTGCTAAATTGGGTAAGCACACTTGTGTTCTCTTTTCAGATGTGTTCTGAGTAAATTAATAAACTGATTGGTGAGTTCAGTGTTGGAGAGATCAGTTGTTCTAACCAGTCGTTTAAATTATTCGGTTCAAAGGAGTCATTAGGTCACGAATCGGACATTAGCAGACGCGTTGTGTGCAAATCCCGTTTGTTAGAACATCGAGAAAGATGTCAACACACAGAAAACACTTCATAACTGGATATGATTTGTTTCCCGTTGATTGAAAGTATGCTTTATGTCAGCTGGTCAGAGAAGAGTCAATGTTTTTAGAGCGCAATTCACACCCAGCGGTAATTCAAGGACAAAATTGTCAGAATGTGTCACATGCAACAACAAAAAAAAGTCTTCTGACCTTTTTATTTGGATTAATATGTGAAATATGAGAGAGAGCTAACAGCTAACACTGATTATTTTGAAGACCCAGAGAATGCACGCGGAGGAGCTCTCTGATCGTTCTCTCTGTCACTCAGTCACAAGCGCAGCATCTGTTCTACATCACTCGTAAATCACAATAACTTATCAAATTAGGCTTTGGCGGGACAAATTCGTTTTGGCGGCCTCCAAAAATGTTCAATGTAGGAAAAACCCTGACTTTGCAGTAATACCACCTCCCCTCGAAACATTTAATTTACTTTGCAGACATTGCAAACAGCCGACGAACTAGTTGGCGTGGCAAGCGTGAAATATCTCCTCAACACAGCGACTCCCTGGCTCGCTCCATGTTGCTTCTAGCATGCGACACACGTGAAGCTGATGAATGACGTAGGTTCTGCTGTGACGAAAGAAAACGAAAAAAAAAAAACGATTTTTCCGATCCCCGATCCAGCTATTTTGTCAGTATCGCGGCCGATATCCGATCCTAATATCTGATCGGTGCAGCCCTACTTCTAACGCATCAACTTTAATGACAAAATGTTTACTTGCTGCCTAATATATCCCACCCACTAACAGGTCCCATGATGAAGAGATAATCAGTGTTATTCACTTCACCTGTCAGTGTCATAATGTTATGCCTGATCGGTGTGTGTATATACAGTGAGGAAAATAAGTATTTGAACACCCTGCTATTTTGCAAGTTCTCCCACTTGGAAATCATGGAGGGGTCTGAAATTGTCATCGTAGGTTCATGTCCACTGTGAGAGACATAATCCCCCCCAAAAAATCCAGAAATCACAATGTATGATTTTTTAAAACTATTTATTTGTATGATACAGCTGCAAATAAGTATTTGAACACCTGTCTATTAGCTAGAATTCTGACCCTCAAAGACCTTTAAAATGTCCACCTCCACTCATTTATTATCCTAAATTAGATGCACCTGTTTGAGGTCATTAGCTGCATAAAGACACCTGTCCACCCCATACAATCAGTAAGAATCCAACTACTAACATGGCCAAGACCAAAGAGCTGTCCAAAGACACTAGAGACAAAATCCTCCACAAGGCTGGAAAGGGCTATGGGGAAATTGCCAAGCAGCTTGGTGAAAAAAAGTTCTACTGTTGGAGCAATCATTAGAAAATGGAAGAAGCTAAACATGACTGTCAATCTCCCTCGGACTGGGGCTCCATGCAAGATCTCACCTTGTGGGGTCTCAATGATCCTAAGAAAGGTGAGAAATCAGCCCAGAACTACACGGGAGGAGCTGGTCAATGACCTGAAAAGAGCTGGGACCACCGTTTCCAAGGTTACTGTTGGTAATACACTGAGACGTCATGGTTTGAAATCATGCATGGCACGGAAGGTTCCCCTGCTTAAACCAGCACATATCAAGGCCTGTCTTAAGTTTACCAATGACCATTTGGATGATCCAGAGGAGTCATGGGAGAAAGTCATGTGGTCAGATGAGACCAAAATAGAACTTTTTGGTCATAATTCCACTAAACGTGTTTGGAGGAAGAAGAATGATGAGTACCATCCCAAGAACACCATCCCTACTGTGAAGTATGGGGGTGGTAGCATCATGCTTTGGAGGTGTTTTTCTGCACATGGGACAGGGCGACTACACTGTATTAAGGAGAGGATGACCGGGGCCATGTATTGCGAGATTTTGGGGAACAACCTCCTTAGCTTCCCTCAGTTAGAGCATTGAAGATGGGTCGAGGCTGGGTCTTCCAACATGACAATGACCCGAAGCTCACAGCCAGGATAACCAAGGAGTGACTCTGTAAGAAGCATGTCAAGGTTCTGGCGTGGCCTAGCAAGTCTCCAGACCTAAACCCAATAGAGAATCTTTGGAGGGAGCTCAAACTCTGTTTCTCAGCGACAGGCCAGAAACCTGACTGATCTAGAGAAGATCTGTGTGGAGGAGTGGGCCAAAATCCCTCCTGCAGTGTGCAAACCTGGTGAAAAACTACAGGAAACGTTTGACCTCTGTAATTGCAAATAAAGGCTACTGTACCAAATATTAACATTGATTTTCTCAGGTGTTCAAATACTTATTTGCAGCTGTATCATACAAATAAATAGTTAAAAAATCATACATTGTGATTTCTGGATTTTTGTTTTAGATTATGTCTCTCACAGTGGACATGCACCTATGATGACAATTTCAGACCCCTCCATGATTTCTAAGTGGGAGAACTTGCAAAATAGCAGGGTGTTCAAATACTTATTTTCCTCACTGTATATTACACACACACTTTTAACTTTTAATGCTTAAGTACATTTAAAAATCAAATACTTTTGTACATTTTACTCAAGTAAAATTGAAAGAAGTACAATACTTTTACTGGAGTAATGTATTATTAGGGTATCTGTAGTTTTACTCCAGTACTTCGTCTACCAATGGCTGTCGGTTAAAATATTAGAGCTAAAACATCGACATAACATAATCATGGGCATCAATCACTCTTGAGAAGAGGGAGAAAATGTCAGCCTGAGGGGCTTCAACATGCTGTCTGTCAGAGACCATAATGTGCATAATAGTTAATGCATGCAAGTATAAATTTGTTCTTCACTCACTGAAACTAAATCAGAATGATCAGGGAACGGAGTGAAATACTTCCCACTGCATGCTAAAGAGAATAAAAGGCAATCCAATTGAAAAACACTGCCCGGGGTAGTGTACATCATTCAACAGGTGTTGGTTGTTGGTGGATATTTTTTTATGCGCAAACTATGCATTCTGATTCTGATATTATTGATTTTGAATATTTTCAATCATTTTCTGCCCCCCCCCCCTAAATTAGCATATTAATTTAAATTAGCATAAATTAATATGCTAATTTAATGTACACATCAATTCTGGTACTACTCGACCACAGTGCTGCATTCGACACTGTTGACAGCAGCATACTTCTTGACAGGCTGGAAAACTGGGTTGGGCTTTCTGGGATGGTCCTTAAATGGTTCAGGTCATACTTAGAAGGGATAGGTTATTATGTGAGTATTGGTGACCATAAGTCTGAACGGACATCCATGAAATGCGGAGTCCCACAAGGGTCATTTCTTGCACCACTCCTATTCAACCTGTAAATAATAAGAGAGAACCAAATTGCTTACCACAGCTATGCAGACGGCACCGATCTACTTAGCACTATCGCCTATTGACTATTGCCCCATTTCTTACACATGGTATTTTTATTTCTTATGCATATGTTGTGGTTTACTCTATCACTATTTTAAATATTTTCTATGTAAAGCACTTTGAATTACCATTGTGTATGAAATGCTATGTAAATAAACTTGCCTTGCCTATATTATAAACTATATATGCCTATATATTAAACTAAAATGCAGTTTGATCACTATTTTCTCAGTTGTTTAAAAGTTTAAAGCAATCAAAGTTTGGTCAAATATTTACTGAATATTTTCCTTATATTAAGTTCTTCAGTGACTGTACAGAAATCGCAGAAACTTTTTTTTTTTTTTTTTTTTTTAAAGTTGTACAGGTATAAATTTAAGATTTGTATTATCTTCCACTGAGTCAGAATATGACTCAAAGCAATATGCTGTACATCACAGCAATGCATTTGTCATTTTATAGTCATAGGCATCAACGTTGCCGTTTTTATACAGGATTATTTGTGTCTTAATTCTGCAGAGTAAGCTTAAATCTAGAAATGAATCAACATTCATTTGTCTCAGGTTATTATGCACTGTCATGGACAGTATTATCTGTTAACTGCCATAAGACTTTGTTTCCTGTTTTAGCATTCTGCCTAGAAAATGGACATAATAAGCAGAGGAAGATATGGCCATTAACTCATTAGCACACACATCTGATGACCACAGAACTACAGATGGCTTTCCAATGAGGCCAAAGCAGTCATGCAGTGAGGGCAGAGTATGTGAATCAGTACAGATCCTTGGGACCGTCCTTCGCACTGGGAATAGAGAATTAATTCTCCAGTTTCAAGTATTAAAGTAATATTTTCAAGAAATAATATTCCCTCAACGAAGAAATGTTGCAAGACAAACAAAAAGCCTACTAATGAGCAACTTTCTTGTAGGAATTTTTATGTGCAAGATCTATTCAGTGTATTTGTACAAGACGTCCACAGCTTTCTACACATTTTCTTTGCTTGGCATACTTTGTCCTTTTAAGGGAGACAGTCTGTCAACCTGTGATGTGAGTATCCTTCTGAAAAAGGCAGCGGGTTCAAGTCAAACAGGGACTAGTTACAGGATGATCCAGAGGTTGTCTGCTGTAAATGAGGCCAGTGAACTCTGTGCTTTTACTGGATGTAAAACATCTCCTCTGACTGTTCCTCCAGAGAGCCAATGTCATCTAGAATACAGACTGAGTCTGGCATACATAAATACCACACACGTTCTTGCAAAACGTTGAAGCAGAGAGATGAATGCATTTTATGGTTAAATGGTTAGTTTTTTTATGCAGAAAATTAAACAAGTTATGTCTGTAACTGTAAGACTTTTGCTCTAATGTCCTGCTTCTTATATATTTCTCCTAAAGACCCTACTAACCTCAAAAGGATCTTGTATATTTCTCATCAAATTCCTCGAACAACAAATGAACCGAGCAATGCCGTTCACATTCATTTTATAGCTCTTTAATTTTATTGCATGTCAACAGTTGTCTCATTGTTTCTATTTTTATATTTCCCTAGTTAAAGTCAATGCAATTTTCCTCCGGGTGACTGTCCATGTGTGCATTAATGTAAGTTGTATGTAAACTACTGCAGAGATCTTAAAAAGGTCTAGTTCCCTTTCACAAATTGGGGATCACTTCTGGGAGCCCCTATCAGCTTCGAGCTATATAGAGCCGGCCAATGAACAATTGGCGTGCAAGATTTGCATCTCGCACTCCGCCCCGCACCGCGGGTATAAACAGGAAGCGAGAGCGAATGCATGCTGTCATTCACTTCGGAGCCGAACGGCGTATGAAGAGGACTCTCATCATTGATTTTACAGCTGCTATCAGTGACAGTTATTTGAGAAGACCGGAGATCGGGGATCAACGCGTGTTGGAGAGACGGCACACTTCAGCGGGATTGCGGTGCTCACTGCTGCTCTGTATAGAGAAAAACTGCTGTTTTCACAGCAACCTGTTGGTTTGTGAGGGCGTTTTTCCGTTGAGTACAGGCTGCACTAAACCCTATGCACTGTCGCGTTTCCCCCCTGAGTGCTTCAGCACGAGTGTTTTTGACGGGTGACGCTGCGTCTTTTTCAAGATGTCATTCCACCCGTGCGTTTCTGGATGCGGTCGTTCCCTGGCGCCTGCTGACGGTCGCAATCGCTGTCTCACGTGTTTGGGCAAACAGCACGCTGAGGGGCGTTTGTGGATAGTTCGTGTTCCCACTGCAGGAACATGACTATCTCGGAACTAAGATCGAGACTCACCTACCTTCGGGAAGGCGGAGTCCCCTTACCCATCCCATGATCTAGTGCTATTCCTAACCAGAATAGACCTACTTCTTCGGATGGCCAGGGTGATCTGAGGATTACGTTAAGGGCACACCCGCCGAGTCAATCTCCGCAGGCCCCTATTCCCTCAGTTCCGCAACCGGTAGAGCTCCCGGGAGAAGTCGCTGGTCCCTCCCACGGGCGGCCAGTGGTGACTTTCGGAGCTCCGGCAGACGAGCAGATGTCAATCGCTGCATCGGAGGGGGAGTTTCAGGCCTCGGAGGATGAGGGCTCGGCTGGACTACCTCCCTCTGGGAGAGCAGCTTTGGCCGTACCGGACCTTGAGATGGCTTCTATGCTTGCCCGGGCCGCCGAAAGGGTAGGGCTCGCGTGGAACCCTCCACCGTGTCCCGAACCCTCTAGGTTGGACGATTGGTTCCTCGGGGAGGGTCGCGCTGGTTCTCAGCATTCCACCCCGACACCAATCTCCTCTGGTCTGACTGGGAGGGCTTACAAGGCTTCCGGACAGGCTACATCTGCCTTGCATGCCATGGCGTTGCTTCAGGTCCACCAGGCCCATGCACTCATGGACATGCATGCACGAGGGTAGGCCTGACCCAGAGCTCCTCCGGGAGCTCCGGACGGCGACGGACCTCGCCCTCCGGGCGACGAAAGTCACTGCCCGTTCCGTCGGTCAGGCGATGTCCATGCTTGTGGTCCAGGAGAGTCATCTCTGGCTCAACCTGGCCGACATGAGGGAGACCGACAAGTATCGGTTCCTGGACTCCCCCATTTCGTCGGCCGGGTTGTTCGGCGACGCCGACTGCTTGTCGCCTCCGATGTCCGCCAGCCGCCGCCTCCGCCCCCGCCAAGGCACCGCAGCAGCCTTCCACCAGCCGATGGCGTGGGGCTGGCAGTGGGAAGGATGTCCAGCCCGCTCAGGCCACTGCCAAGCAGGTGGCAAGCGTCGTCGCAAGCGACCCTGAGACGGGCCGCCCAGAGATGGAAGAAACTGCTCTTCGGGAGATGGCTGCAGCACCACTCTCTCTCCTGGAGGAGGCCCGGGGTAGAATTTTTTGTTTCAATTTGAGTTCTGTTCTGCCGCTGGCGCCAGCGGTACCCAAAACTTCAACAAAAGAGCAGTTTCCAATATCTTTGGGTGCCAAGAGAGCGCGCTTGGCGGTGGTCGACGCTCCCATGCCTCGCCACCCTCAGGTGCCTCTCCCTTCGGCAGCAGGGGACACCAGCTGTGGGGACGCACTCAAGTGGCCTCCCCACACTCGCACGTCCCCTCCGAGGATGCAGGTAAGTGTTGCACAGCACACTCAGATCCCGCTTCGGGCTGCTCCCATGCCGTCCGAGCCGGATCCCTGTGTTCCGCCTCGCTGCCCCGATGCAGGTACGTCTGTGGTGCCGTTGATCCCCCTAGTTCGGAGTCTGAGAGCCTGGCTAGCGCTTCCCAGCCTGTCTCAGGTGGCTCCTCCGTACCATCAGACTCGGCTATGCGATTCAGTTCACCCAGCGTCCCCCCCAAATTCAGGGGCGTTCACTTCACGACAGTAGTGGAGGCGAACACCCCCGTGCTCAGGGTGGAGATCGCTGGTCCCTCCAGCCGATATGAGGTCCGGGTTCTACAGCCCGTTCTTCATTGTACCCAAGAAAGGCAGCGGGTTACGGTTGATCTTGGATCTGCGATTCTTGAACCGGTCCCTTCACAGGCTGCCATTCAGAATGCTGACGCAGAAACGTATCTTCAGGTGCATCCGTCCCCAAGATTGGTTTGCAGCGATCGACCTGAAGGACGCGTACTTTCATGTTTCGATTCTCCCTTGACACAGGCCCTTTCTGCGCTTCATGTTCGAGGGACGGGCATATCAGTACCGCGTCTTACCCTTCGGCCTGTCCCTGTCGCCCCGCGTCTTTACGAAGGTTGTGGAGGTGGCCATTGCTCCCATGAGAGAGCATGGTGTTCGCATTCTCAACCTCCTCGACCACTGGCTGATCCTTGCCCAGTCGCGAGAGCAGTTGTGCAAACACAGGGACAGGGTGCTCTTGCACTCAGCCGATTCAAAGTTCCGCTCAGAGGCAAGCACGTTCTGGTCCGTACGGACAACACTGCAGCCATAGCGTACATCAACAAACAGGGTGGTCTACGCTCCCGTCGCATGTCACAACTCGTCCGCCATCTCCTCTTATGGAGTCATAAGCATCTGAGGTCGCTTCGTGCCATTCTCATTCCGGGCCTGCTCAATCGTGCAGCCGACGAGCTCTCACAACAGCCTGTGCTCCCGGGAGAGTGGCGACTCCATCCCTAGGTGGTCCAGCTGATCTGGAGTCGTTTTGGGGCCGCACAGGTAGACCTGTTTGCCTCCCCAGAGACGACCCACTGCCAGTGGTTCTATTCCTTGACCGAGGGGACCCTCGGGTCGGATGCCCTGGCACACAGCTGGCCCCGGGGCCAACGCAAATATGTGTTTCCCCCAGTGAGCCTTCTTGCACAAACACTGTGCATGGTCAGGGAGGACGAGGAGAGAGTCCTGTTGGTCGCTCCGTATTGGCCCAACCGGACTTGGTTCCCGGAACTAGTGCTCCTCGCGACAGCACCTCCTTGGCCCATTCCTCTGAGGAAGGACCTCATAACTCAGAGACGGGGCACCCTATGGCATCCGCGTCCGGACCTCTGGAAACTCCATGTCTGGTCCCTGGACAGGACGCGGAGGTTCTTGGTGACCTACCGCAAGCGGTAGTTGACACCATCACTTCCGCTAGAGCCCCCTCTACGAGGCGCCTCTATGCGTTGAAGTGGAACCTGTTCGTCGACACCCCCGAAGATGTTCGATCAGGTCTGTGCTTTCCTTTCTACAAGATGGGTTGGAGTGACGGCTGTCTCCCTCCACCCTCAAAGTCTATGTTGCCGCTATCGCCGCTAATCATGAGCTAATAGATGGAAAATCTCTAGGTAAGCACGATCTGATCGTCAGGTTCCTGAGGGGGGCGAGGAGACTAAATCCGCCTCGCCCTCACTCTGTACCCTCTTGGGACTTGTCTCTGGTGCTAACCGCACTGCAGAGAGCGCCCTTTGAGCCTTTGCAGTCAGCAGAGTTGAAAATCTTGTCGTTATAGACAATACTCCTGACTGCATTGGCCTCCATCAAGAGGGTAGGGGACCTGCAGGCATTTTCGGTCGACGAATCGTGCCTGGAATTCGGGCCCGGTAACTCTCATGTGATCATGAGACCCCGGCCTGGGTATGTGCCCAAGGTTCCCACTACTCCCTTCCCGGGACCAAGCGGTGAGCCTGCAAGCGCTGCCTTCCGAGGAGGCAGACCCAGCCCTAGCTTTTCTCTGTCCCGCCCGTGCTCTCCGGACACCAGGTCTAACACTCGTATGCATTGGTGGAACTTGTGTTAGGCTGGGTTCCATATGTTGCGACCCCCACGGCGGTCCCATATATGTATTCTTCCACGGTACGGCTCCCTACGGCGAGCCTGTGTACTCTGCCGTCTCAGGAAGGTGTTGTCCCCCTCCTCTAATTGGCTTGGGCCACCCCTGGGACTTCCATATGTTGTGCTGCCTACGGCCAGCCCATACGTGTATTTTCCACATGTTAACTCCCTCTGGGCATGATTTGGCTTCCGCAGCGGCCTTCACAGGCACGCTTTCTCAGCGTTATCCAATACAGTCAGCTGAGTGGGTCTTGTGGAATAGCAGCTTTGACTCTCCCTGCGTGAATTTCCCCGCCCGCATCAGATCGGGTCTGAGGGGCTCATCGCTGGGCGCGTTGGAAGTGGTAGTAACTATGGAGTTTTCCAAAGGGATCCCAATTCGTCTGTACGTCCGACATACGTCGAACGTGACCGACTGAAAGGGAACGTCTCGGTTACGTATGGTAACCCTCGTTCCCTGAAGGAGGGAATGGAGACGTACGTCCCGTCGCCACAGTTGCTGTACCATCACTGCAGGGCCGAGTCACCAAGTTCGACTCCTCAGTGAAAAACAGCGTGCATTCGCTCTCGCTTCCTGTTTATACCCGCAGTGCGGGGCAGAGCGCGAGATGCAAATCTCGCACGCCAATTGTTCATTGGCCGGTTCTATATAGCTCAAAGCTGATAGGGGCTCCCAGAAGTGATCCCCAATTCGTCGGTACGTCCGACGTACGTCTCCGTTACCATACGTAACCGAGACGTTCTGCTCACAGCGGAGCATATTTGTGGAATGTAAACACAGTGTGGTTCGTAGGTGAGTGTTTGTGGATTTTAGTAACTAAATCAGATGTGTGGTGTATGTCCAGGTCTACAAAAACAGACAAAGTGCTGTAACAATTATAGGCTTTTTTTTGCGGAGTGCTCGGAAGTGTCATATAAACAGCGATAATGAGATTTGAAGAACACCATCTGAACTCCATCTTTATCAAATAAGGTTTTTTCCAGTCACCATCACTTGAGCAATTAAATGTCATTTTGCAGAACTAAATGGATTTGCATAAATAATGACTTGAGTTGCATTTCCAAACAGGTTTCCAGAACACTCTGCCCCGTCTGCCATTTTTCAGTCAAACAGATCCTGCTTCAAAAGACTGCTCAAAATAACAACAAAAAAGCTACATTTTTATAGGACAACAGAGCTACCATGTTTTCACTCTTCATAAGTCAGTCTCTGCACATTAGTGAAGTATTTTATCATGGAAAAAAATAGGTTTACTGAGAGACATCTGATATTTCATATTGTTAGAAATATTTTTGTGTTCACCTTGTGTGGGAGGTTACATTGACTTTTAATTTAGGTGTGTGTGTGTGTGTGTGTGTGTGTGTGTGTGTGTGTGTGTGTTGCAAACCTTTGAAATCCAAATTTTCTGATTGTCTACTGATTTTTGTTTGCTGTGACGTCCAACACTGACTAAGAGTCTTTGTCTGTTTACTTTTATCTCCTGAAATATCCTCTTCATTTCATTTTTTATTATTATTATCCACATTCCCTGTGGATTAATTCCTGGAGCATCTCATTGGCAATGTTCAGATTACTATCATGCAGCTCTTACTATTTCTACAGTGTGTGTGTGTGTGTGTGTGTGTGTGTGTGTGTGTGTGTGTGTGTGTGTGTGTGCGTGTGTGTGCGTGTGTGTAGTTTGCACTACATTTGCCAAAATCTATACAACATGGCACACTGCATTGGATGCTATATTCAACAATACAAAGTGTTCTGCATTACCTTGCAGTTTCATGTGATGAAACTGTCTCCCATGTTTAGTAATATTGATAGTGTCAGCTATTATTTTTTTTACATCTTTTTATTTACTCGTAGTTTGATTGAATTGCCAAAAGTTAAGATGAGAAGTAAGACACCACAAATTAAATTTGCACATAATCATAATGAGGGCATATGATAATTTAGCATGGCACTGTTTGAAATGTTTATTGTTGCATAATGCATTTTGTTTCACAAATTATTAAATAGTAGTATAATACTATCTTAAATAATAGACAGTATTAGCAGTAAGCAGTAAGTTAGTATTCAATTTCAGTTATTGTCATTACTATGTTGAAGTGTTGTCACAACCCTATCTAACACCGTTTTTCTGCACTTTACAGGTCAAAGGAACTGATCAAGTCAGCTATCTTGGACAATGACTTCATGAAGAATCTGGAGATGTCTCAGATCCAGGAGATAGTGGACTGTATGTATCCAGTGGACTATGACAAAAACAGCTGTATTATTAAAGAAGGGGACGTGGGCTCCCTCGTCTACGTCATGGAAGGTGAGAGACGGGAATGGAACTTCCTTTTGAGAGAGAGAGTGAGCAAAAAGAGAGAGAATGTTTGACCTTTTAAATATGTTCAGCAAAGTATATTTCACCCAAAATTTAAATTCTGTCGTCCTTTAATCACTTTCGTGTCTTTGAACCCTGAGTAGATTTATGAATATGTATAACAAAAGGAGAAATTTTGCACAATGTCTGAGCTGCTCTGTTTAATTCAGTGAACCTTCATTGCGAGTAACTGCCAAAAAAAGCTCCATAAACTATCAAAGTTTTCTTTACCACTTATGTTCTGTCTTCCAAAGCATCTAAATAGGGGTGTGACGATAACCACATCACCGCAATATCGCGGTAATGAGATGCCTACCGCGATGTGAGGTCATCACTGCACTTTAAAAAAAAAACATTTTTCTGCAGTGAAAGTTACAGGAGTGCATATAAAAAAATAACCAAGTTATATAAATACATTGTATTTTATATTATTGTTAATATGTTTATGTTGAAAATTTGAATTTTTTGCAAATACGAAATAGAAAATTCTGTGAATAACTGGGCAAAACTTGTGGAAACGCCAATCAATGCTCTGAATTTCTGCTGCCCATTTACATGATCAAGATAAGTAAAGACTTTATTGATCCCGAGCTGGAGAAATTTGCTTGTTACAGCAGCTCCAGATAAAACACAACAGATGCCAGAATTACACATTAAATACAAAATAAAGAAATGGAGAATAAGAGCATAATATAAGCTACAAAATACAGATTGATGTGAACATTGCAATGGTCGCGAAAAGGAGGTAGTGGCACAGTGTAGAAATAAATACATTTTATTGCATAGGACGAAAGTTGCTAGAAAATATGACCTATATGTGCTACGAGCACTCCCTCGGAGCATGTATTCAGTGCTGCAAGCAACATTGTCACTCAGTTAAGATCCTCGCTGAAACCAGACAAAGTGAACATGTTGGTTTTCCTGTTACGAAATATGAAGACCGAAAAATGGGGGTCAGGGAAGTGAGGTTAACTGCAAACCGTGAGATTAGTTGCTTTTTTACCGTGGTAAGAATAAATCCCATACCGTCACTCACAGCCCTACATCTAAAGCCATATGATGTTTTTGTGTAAGGAACAGACCAATATTTAATCAAAATGTTAATTTTCTGGGTGAAAAAAAAAAAGCTGTCTAAAAGGTGTCTATAGTGCCAGATGTCAAACTCAGTCTTATTTGGGTTTCTGCTGTAGATCCACTGAGTGGATCACGAATATTGAACCAATGATTAGATGTGTATTGATTGGGTGCCTGTTAAATTGATCCAGTCAGAGCAACCAAATCCTCTGAGACCTGTTAGCTTTTGACCTCTCCAATATTAAAACTTCTACTGATATGCAGAGTAGATTGGCCAGACTTTTTTGTGTTTTTAGTTTCCGTTTCTCTTTTTTTTTTGTTTTTTTTTGTTTTTCAAATTAGGAATCTGGGGAACTAGAACTACATTAATGATTTACCAAATCTTTGACAATAAAATAATACACAAATGGTCTTCTAACATGCATAAATACATATATGCAGGTTCAGTAATGATTCATGTTTGTTTACACAACAATGAGTAGTTGGCGCTTGTATGCAGTGCAGTGAAGGAGAGAGACGTATACTCACACTAGGGCCCTATTTACACTGGTATTAAGATGCGCTTTGGTCGATCCGATCACAAGTAGAAAAAGGATTCCCATTTACACCTGATGTTTTAATCCGTCTCTTTTGTCCACTTTCAACCACTGCTGTCCTGATTTCTTCGAGGGGAGGGTCTATGGGTGGGTAAATGTATGGACATTTTCAGATCTTTCGATCTAATGGACAAAATAAGCTCACACAATTTACATATTAACACGACCGGAGAAAACAGAAATATATACAGAGAGCAGTAGCTTTCTGCTGTGACAACTGCAAGACAACACCTAACATGGTGAGTGCGTGTTAGAAATCAGGAATGGTCAGAGAAAATTGTTTGGTATGTTTTTCGTCTTCAAACCACACTTGGGTGTCCAGCTAAAGTTTAAATCCTCTCTGGCTTGTGCAATTCCGATAATGTTTCCGCATTAGGTCAGTAGGTGGAGAAACACATTTGACTACATGAGCATTTACACTATGAAAGCAATCCGGTAAATTGCGTTGTCGACTGCCTCTGGAAGTTGTCGATAGTGGACAATAGGGGTGGGAATCGCCAGAGGCCCCATGGTACCATATTATTGCGATTTTGTAAAAAATTGTGATTATGCTGAGTATTGCAATAACATATTAATACAGCCATTATGAATAATGTTAATATTCATAATGAAAAACACAACAACAAAACAGTACAATGACAGTCTTGTCATTCAGCTCCTCACTCTTGTGATGAATGAAATCTGATTCCTGCTGCTGGTCTGTGCTGTGACTCTCGTTCGGCTTATGCTGCACGTAAAATGTTTTTATTGTAGTGTATTTTCTCTAACTGAACTACTATAACAAATCAAAACGATGGTGGTGGCTGTGCCGCAGTAGGCAAGTGATGTTACCAGTGTTGAACACCGGCTGCACTGACTATAGCAGTAAGGCTATTGTGTTGACGAGTGCGCTGACAATGTAGATGTGGCATGATATCTTGGTTTGAATTGAAGCAAAGCTTCTCTGATTTAGGGCTGTAATCTCCCAGTCGATTAGTCGATTATTAGTCGATACGTTCTGGCTCGACCAAAATTCTGATTGGTCGATTTTTTGCCGCGTTCATTTCATCAGTTTTGCCGCGCCGCGTTCATTTCATCAGTTTTGCCGCGCCGCGTTCATTTCATCAGGTGGAAAGCACTAATTGCTAATGGGGGTGTTTTGAGAGCACCCCTGTTTCACAGGTAACAGTCTGTCTTCAGAACACCCCCATTGTTTTCACTTCTTTTGGATTAGCCCAACCCGCTGGCGAAGAGTCTCTCGCGGGTCCTTTCCTTTGTGTTTCATTCCCCGCTGGGCCGCTGGCTCAAACGCACACCCATAGCGGTAAACTTGAGGAACGTACATCAACATACACATGAGGGGAAGCGTCACAACACCGCGCTATAAGTGGATCTGTACTGTCAGTTTTGCCGCCGCGTTCATTTCATCAGGTGGAAAGCACTAATTGCTAATGGGGGTGTTTTCAGAGCACCCCTGTTTCACAGGTAACAGTCTGTCTTCAGAACACCCCCATTGTTTCACTTATTTTGGATTAGCCCAACCCGCTGGAGAGAGAGACAGATTGAAGACGGCTAGTATTCTTGTATATTATTTATTTAATTGTGAGAGCGTTGTTTCTGCTCTTGATCTGGCTTGTTTAATAAATATTTCTTTTTTATTAAAGTGGACGTGCCTTTTGTGTTTAAGAGTAAAAGCTTTAAGTTAATAGTCTATTCGTATCTCAGCCGCGAAGCTGAGCTCATATGTTTGAGCTTCACAGAGCGGCTGCAATGAGTGTCTGTCAGTTATTATAATACATATGACAAAAACAATTGTCTAAATTATGTTGCATATTCCTCAAAAGTTCTTGTGATGATATCTAGTTGACAACACATAGTGCTATATTTTCGGAAGCTCGCAGGTGCAAGCGATGCGACGCTGTCAGAGCCACAGACTCGTGTGTCAGACTCATTTCAGTGCAAAATAATCAGCTCAAAAACTATTTAATATACTGCAATTAGCCTACTAGTTTTTTATGTTTATTTATAATTAATTTAGGGAGACAACAAGGCTACCAAGTACTGCGCACAGTGTGCAGCTTATTCATTTAAGGTTTTTTTTTCCTAACGTTATTTTAGTCGATTTTTAGTCGAAAATTTCAGGACTTCAGTCGACCAAGATTTTCTTTGGTTGATTACAGCCCTACTCTGATTGTAATTGTGAGCAAAAGTTCTGTTGCAGTGTGCAACTTGTTAAGCCTGGTCCTACCAGACTCTCGTACATTTCATTTGTACAGAAAGTCTGGCCACTCTCCATTGACAAGCGTTTACTTCCTTGAAGGCGGGTACTCTGTTGAAGTTTAAAACTATTGGATCTGCCCAGTGCCACTCTGGATCTGCCATAACCAATCGCTAACGTTTGGTCATGACGTATGTCATCTCAAACTAACTAACATCAACGTCATTGTTCTCAGCCACTCCCTCTGTTCGCTGATTGGACCAGTTAAAATTTGACCGGAGAAAACCTAAGAATATACCGCAATCCCAGACGGAGTACTGAAGGAAAATGAAAATTGAGCGGAAGTACGTAGGAGGGCGGAGCCAGGCTACAGCTGGCTTGCACTTATGTGTCAAATCAACATGTGTAAGTAACACATAAACATATGTGAGAAATATGTGAGAAAACACTTCCTGCACACACAGCTCACTGGTCACATTTGTGTGAGCGAGTCATGTGATGTTTGTGATTTTACAGTCTGAAATAAATATTTATTATTATTATTATTTCCCGCGTTATAAGTGCAGAGCTTGCGGGAAAAAAAAGCACAATACGAGCTGAAATTCAGTTCCTGAAAATATTGATACTTGCCGTCCTTGTATCGATACAATATCCCCACACAAATATTGTGATACTATGATGTATCTTTTTTTTCATATAATAATATCATAATGCTGTGTATAATACTATAGACACAGCCACTTGAGAGATTTATTTTTGATAGAATAATAACTTTATAATTTTATTGGAGTCTTACACACATGCTGTACAGTTACTCTGAGCCGTGCATTAATTTTAGTAATGATGGCTATTATGGGAGTGGCTTGATGCAGCGCAGGAGAAGCAGATAACTTTATCTTGACCATGGTGTCAGGTAACAAATATGCTTCAAATTGAATTAAAATTAACTTAATTGCTAATTAGAACACGGAAATAAAAATGTAAAGGGTGTACAAATACTATAAAATGAATATAAATAATTGGGAATCATGTTTAAAAAAACCCACACATTTCATTTATCTATTATAACTTTTATGTTGGTTTGGTCATTTGGCTGTTTTCTTATAAAGGTCCAGAAACTAATTATTATTATTTTTATTTTTTTCCATTACGTTGCTGTCTTGCCCCCAGCCAGTCGCTGCATTACTGATCGTGGTTTCGAGTATCGATGCATCTGCCCTCTTCAGGGAACACAGGAACGCGCAGTAATGTTAGACCACTTAATCCAGATATTTTAATCCAATCCGCAAATTCGTTTGAAGAACCAAATTAGCCAGAGATCAATTATCATGAATAGAAGATCTGGGATCTGTCAAATAATCTCAGATGTATTAAGCGAGGTATGAAGAACAGACCCCAGTTGTGATCCAATCGACCAAAATGTTACTACAAGGTATAAACAGGGCCTAGGTGACCTGAAGCATGCTGGAGCATGTTTGACCCCCGAAGTCTGGTTTGTTTGCCTAGTGTGATCGCTTCTTATGGTGCCCCGTGCCCTGGCCCACTTGAAGAGGTGGGGTCGAGGCCCTGATCGATTGGGCTTGGGCGCAGTACGCATGCAATCTGATCGTTAACCATGCCATAAACAGCTATTACTCTTGTGTGCGCTACTGTCATCATTACGACAACAAACATCTTCTATTACTACTTGGATAGTACACTTTTCTAATAATTGTAGTATATTTAGTGTAGTAATGTTCGTTCGTGTGGGAAGAAGGAGGCGGGAACCGGCAAACGTTCAACAACTTTAATAAAACAAGTGAACACAAAATGAACGTAAAATCGGCAGCCCCTCACGGACGACTGCCGCGCACACACATAACAAAACGGAAACAAAACACAAATTAAAATCCAGGCCTGGTCCTCTCTTGTCCTTCACTGTTGTCGCTCCTCCTTTATACTCCCGTCACTCCTCCGTGAGACACGAGACCGCTGCAGCGCGCAGCTGGCGCCCATCCACACTGATGAGCGCGGCCTCGTCCCGCTCTCACGGTCCCTCAGCCTCGCTGCTCGCCACATTTAGGTTCATAAGGGACATGAATTATGAACATGATTTGTAGTTTGCAAGTAAGCTGCATATTCCTCCATCAAAGTCAGCTAGTCTAGATGCGTGCAGTGCAATTAAAGTGAAAATTGTTGCGCTGCATAAGTCATAAATCTATTATAGAGTTTATTAACAAGACGCACTTTTCTTCAAAACAAAAAGTTAATCGTATGGAACAGTAAGTGCAGGCCAGCGGGGGAGTGAGGAGGGGGGATAATTGCGCTCAGCCTCGGTACAAGGCAAAAGTGTGAGTACGGCCTTAGTTAGAATGCAATCCTCATCATTTAAGCAATGTTTAAAGTGAAAGTATGTCCTTAGTCAAAATACTGTATGTAAACACATATTCTCAGTCAGATCCCAGTCAAGGTCTGTTGTACTTGCAATAAAAGCCTACTTTTCTGTCCATGTGATTTTCTTCTATTTTTGTCATCGTGAACATGGTCTCACTAATTAATTTTTTTGTGCACTTTTTTTGAAGCATCAGTGTTAGGATTGTTTCAGCCACCTGTCTCTGATGTCATTACATCTCCCAATACATCTTTCAATTTCTGTGGTTTAATGAGACCGAAAAGCTTTTGTGTTTTCTTACTTGAACACTTGGTTTGAATTAAAGGATTTCGCTAGTCATGCTCCAGAGTTTCGATGCTTTTGTGGTACAAATTGGGCACTTGCCCAACACACCATATTCTGGAACAAGCCAATTAGAAAGAGTGACAGAGTGGATATTGTCTGCATGCACTCCCAGAACACATTACAATATGTTTTTCTCTGTAATGCAACAAATAGTATAAAATGTAGACAAAACCTATTTTAATCCATTTAATCTATTATCTCAGCATTAGCTCTCCCACATTAAGTTACTACCATAGAAAACAGCAGCTGATCAGGAAGAGCAAAAGTTTTTGAGAGAATGGAGATCGGGGAGAGATGGAGAATGGGGGCTATTCCTTTGAGATTTTCTATTATACTACATTTTCATAGCAGGGGTTCTGTCATTTTAGATTGAATTATTTACATGTGAGACTGGCTAAAGTGGACAATTCAGACTGCAAAGGCAAAGCAGTAAAGCGCTTGAGATACCAAATGACTCCTATTCAATGATCCTCCATTCAGATCATCATCAAAACCAAAGTCTTCATTCCAGAGTAAAAGGTCAGTGATGGAGGTTAGAGGATCAATAATAGTAATCTGAGTTAAACTGACCAGCATTTCCATTTGAAGCCCAAAATCACATTAAGCGAGTCCTGTATTTTTGGTTCAAATTATGCTTTTGTTGATGAGATATATCAGGGGGTGGATAGAGTATTTAAGTTCTCAGTCACACAAGAGGACGTTTCAGCTGTGATAATTAGTTCAGCCTTGCGATAGGAGGGCCTAGACAGGAAATGATGCCCTGCATGCTATTATTGTGCCTTGAATGTCATATTAGCCTGTGTGCTGAAGTTGCCATGCTAATTAGCCCCAATCTGAATAAATAAAGACATGCTTAAAGGACTGTAGATAATGTCAGCTTTAATATTGCAGCTTGTGTATCTGATGCATGATTTCATACTACCCAAACGTAATTTACCAGTAACCATGAGGAGAAGCCAACCACATAAACCCTGCATATGGAAAGAGAATAAGTGTTACTATTTAAAGACATGAAATCAAAACTGACCCCATGCATGACTAATCAGGGCACATTATCTTAAATAAAAAATGTTTTGATCAAAATGTAATTTGTTTTCCAATCTCTGAAATAGTGGTTGATTCATATATTTCAACACCATTTCGTTTCCACCACAGTTTTGAAAAATGCTACAAAAGTGGCCGCTCAATTTTGTAGCATTTTTAAGAGATGGAAGAGGGGAGATCGACGACAACACCGCAATGGCTTCTGATTTCAGATTTTTCTCTCATTGAATTAATTTGTGTGTAAATCGATCGTAAAGCCGCTCTGACGTAAATTTTCGGATTCACGAAAATGTTCGTATTTTGCAAAATGTTAGTTGGTATGAAAGAAATGTGCACCTGCTCCCTACCACGTGTAAATGGTGGGTAAAACATTTGAACGTTCCATGTTCTAATTTAGGCAAAGTGATGACATTGCATTTTGATGCATTAGTATGTACCATAATAATATTTCAAGAGTTGATTTACCCCGTCTTTTTTTTTTTTTCTTTTTTTTTTTTACACTGTTAATGTTGGGTAATAGGCAGCGCTCGTCACTGTTTTTTTTTTACCAGGCCGTCCAATCACAGTGGAGGAGGGGCGGGACAAAAAACTACACCGACCAATCATCCCACTTGTACACCGACTGAACAACAATAATGAAGTTAAAACTGCTTTTTACTGCATATTCGGTAATATTCTTCAAAATGAGATACTAGTAACAAATTACCACCATGGATATTCTGTATCATAGCAACCAAAGTATCTCAACTGGAAAAAAGCTGCCCTTGCAAAGCGCTTTCAAGCGACAACAGCTGGCCATTTTCAGAAGAGCACCAGGTGTTTTTTAGCTGGCTAAAATGCTTTGATGGACACATGATCATTTAATATTTATTGCTAGGCATATGGCCAATTAGTCTCTTTAGCATTTATGCAAAATACTGGAGCCAAACCTGAGAAAGAATTCCAGAAGATTCCACAGCGTTCCTGGCCACGTCATTTGCAGTTGTAACTCATGGACGGGGATTATGCTAATTATGAATGAGCGTGTACGCGCACCCTATTTACGAATGTTTGGAATTCATTAATATACACACGTTTTACTACCGAATCTGTGGTATACGAAGCGTTTGTGAATCTGGAGGAGAGTTTTCGTAAAAGGTCCATTTTACGCACAAATTACTCAGAATTTGCACATATATTTGCGAGTATATTCGAGGCCTATTGAGTTAAAAGCATTAAAAAAAAAAAAACAATCCTGCAATTCACCATTTACACGCAACAAAATGAACATGTATTACACATGGTTTTGTAAGCACAAATCCATATATGCTGTGGGTCACCTGTTTTGCCAAGTCAGACATGTCCCTGGATCAACATATTTTGATAATTTTGGACAGGGATGTTCTGGGATCTAGTCCTAACCCTATATATATATCCCTATCCCTATACCCCTAAACCTAATCTTACCCATAACTTATCCCTAAAATCAGTGGGAAATAACAGGTGAATAACCCTGGTTGTAAGCCTAAACTTGACATAAACTGTAAACTCGTCCCTCAAATCTGATTGGTTGACTACAATGTTGTTCCAGGATCATCAACAATGGCGTGATCACATTCACCGTATCCTGAGCTAGCTATTATTTAATGAACAAATAATTGCACAGCCGTTCGCACTTGTATCGGAAATGTAGATGAACATGCTTTTGCATCTTCAATTACTTTTGAGGACTAATTTGCATTCTTTTTTATAAGCCGTTTGATCTGTAGTTGGACTGTAAAGACCGGTAACTCACAGTGTGGATAAATCGTGTTTGTGTCTAAGACTCAGTATCTAAATTTAAACTTGCAATATGGAAAGGGCTTAAAATTCACTGGTTTTCTCCTACGATTAAAACTATCCAATGGTAACATTGTCTTTTATGACAGGGGTCTTCAACAGTTTTCAGGGCAAGGACCCCCTTAAGTGATAGAGACATGGAGCAGGGACCCCCGATACAAAATGTGTCAAATAGAGCTACATATTAAATGTATACACTTCGATATCACCATATTTTTATCAGAACTATGAACATTATTGTTGTTACACATGCATCACTCTCTGTATATTACTTGTCATTGTTAAAATTGACATTTATGCATCATAACAAACATCACAATTTATTAGTCGTTTTAATTTATTAGTTGTTTACAGTTGTAAAGAGACATTACAGTTGTTGTATCAGATGGATAATTAAACATTTACCTGAACTTTAGCTTCAAATTTACTAAAACTTTTAATTGTACAGTGAGATGGACATCTGAAATTAGTGAGGGTTCTTCAGTAAAGTACATATGTAATGTGTAAGCAACAGCTCCACAATAACAACAATAGCAATGTACAGTGAGACATTACTTTTACAATTAATTTGCATGGAATTTCAAAAATATATTGATACAAATATTTTTTTTTTCTAGTAATCTATGATTCTGTATTTACATTACACTTATCTTTTTTGACATGCCATATTTTTGTTCCGGGCTAGTTATCACTGTGTCAAATGCAATTTCAAGAGTGAAACACGCATTTATATGTAGATGTCACTTCCAAAACTTTGCAACGTGGCCGTTGTTCCTCTTAGCAGCATGAAAAACAATACTTTTATTCAATGGATTATAGCTATATAGCCTCGAAAGCATGAAAGAGCGCTCACTTTACAATCACAATTAAGCTGTCACTCATCTCAGTTCACGATCTCACAGCGTTCCATTAAAATCAGTAAAGTTGTCTACACTGCATAATGAATCTCTTACTTGCATCGTGTCTTTGTTTGTTAATTTGAGGTTATGCGAATGCGAGCAGAACTCTGCACTCAAAAACTCTGGCATTTTTTGAGTGGTGACTGGATTCTAACTTCAACACCTGTGATTGGCCATTGCATTCAAGAGATCAACAAACATGTGTGATTGGCCACATTGTTCACCGCTGTAAAATGTAACACATTATTTGTGATCAAACAATAATTTGGGGACCCCCGGTTGAAAACCCTTGTTCTATGATGTTAAAATTTCTGACAATTTAGTTTAGGGTTTAATATCCAGTGTGATTTTAAAATGGCTGTTGTATCTTATATATTTTACTTTCAGTAGTCTGACTTGTGAAATGGGATATTTATTGAGGAAAAGAAATGTAGGGTGGGATTTTGGAGTTGGAAATAAAGTAGGCATTACATAGCTGGTTGGCTATAGGGGCAAGGTAAGAGTGATTTTATGATACAGCAGAAAATAAAACCCCTTTTAGAGACTGAGCAAGGTATATATAAATAGAATAACATGCACTGATGAATTGAGCACAATATGACCATTTTGATTGATTGACATTAATGATGACAAATGTGCAGGCAGAGATTGACCATAGGGCCCATAGTCTAAATCCAAGGGGGCCTCAATCTGTAACCAGTTTTTCCAACAATGACGACTCATTCCAAACCTACAAATCACTTCATGCCGAATGGATTTATTCAGGTAAAAAAAAAAAAACTTGAATAGAATCAACTGATGGATAAATGTTCTGTTCTCACAGTGTTGTCAGTTTTCATTCACTTTATAACCATCAGAACCATGGTTAACCAGCATGAAAGGTCGCGGGGAGAGAGTGAGTGCAGAGGTGGTGCTACAAATAATCATTATTTGTCACTGACAGACTGGGTTGTAAATTTACCATCATTTCCTTTTTTATTCTATCTATCAGTAAATATTGTAACACTTGGTATTTTTTATGAGACATTGTAATCACAAGAACTTCTGTTGCATTTAGTCTTATCAGGTGCTATGCTGCCTGTTCTTGGCTTCTTTTTATTCTGCTCACTCAATGTGACAGATGCCGTCTTGTGATTTGGTCACCCAATTTAATGAACGGTCTACAGGTGTGCACTTTTTTGTCCCATATCCACACACTCATATCTCTCTCTCTCCTGTTCTATGGGTTTTTATTTGCTTATTTTTCTTTAAAGCATCTTTTTTTTCTTAACTTTTTATCCATTTTGCATCCGTCTAAAGAACGGACCGTCAACAGACCTTATTTTTTAATTCTACTGTATTTTTTTTTATTTGATTAAAAGTATTAAATAAATATAAATGAACAAATAAATACTAAACATTTTCAATGTTTTAAATGCATTTTCAGTAAATATTGTGTAAAATAAGTGTGTCAATACAGTTTCTCTATTAATTGACACACATATTTTATGCCACATTTACTCAAAAGTCCTGTCATTAATTTTCAGCATCCATTTACTGTCACGTTTGAAAAGGAAAAAAGTACCCCAAAGTAACTGAAACGTTAGTGTTTATAGGGCCTACAATTTACACTCGCCAAGCACCAAATGTGAGTAAAAATCTGTGTTGGCGAGTATATGAAACTGTGTCAATCGCCAGTTGCCCGGTAATATTTTTATGAATTCAAAGTTGTGAGAACATGAAAGTGAACAAATGTGAACAACGTTTGGAACAGTTGACGGGCCAGTGCTGCATCGTCACAAAAGTTTAAGCCTTTCCAATTAAAATATTCAAGCGCAAGAAGACACGAAAGGGAACTTCGTTGCTCGCATACTGTTTGAGAAGATTAGCCAGTGTTATTTTACGTTTTAATTATTTAATTTAATATCTGTACCTAAAAACTACTGTTACTTGTCTTTTAAGAATGTTTTAAATGTATATTAGTTAGGCTAGTAGTTTTAGCTGTGGTATTGAAATTGGAATGGAGGATTGCGAATCTTTACTGCTGTCTAAAATGTTGGTGTCATAACTACCTGTTTTTGCAAAATGAGTTTCATGGCCAATAAAAAAAATATATTGAGGAATGTAAACAAACCAATAATATCATAGGCCAACATGTTTCACTTTGCACAGTCCAATCAAATCCCGATGGACAAAATTAAGTCCCGCTCTGCATTTCCTGTTCAATGTTTTTGTTTTGCTCAGATGTACAGCATGCAGAGTCCATTTCAGCCTGCAGTGTAAACATAAGACAATCTCCCATCATTTAATATCTGTCTTCAGCGGCCTTATCTGCAGTCCGCTCTCTTTATTTCATTTCATGCATTATTTCATTCCTGTCTGTTTGATCACTTAGCGTCTGTCTCTGAGTTATTAATGTTTGTTTAGTAGAGCCCATGTCAGGGGAACATCTCTGTCTCTCTCTCTCTTCCTCCTCTTCTTATCTCTGTGAATCATAGGTAATAGATGTTTGGCTGTAGGGCATTAATAGTAGTTGAGCTGCTCTGAACAATAGTGCTTAATAACCATGATAGAGCAAACAGTATGAGCCAGCCAGAAGGAGGGTTACCTGTCATCTTACAGTGCCAGGCATTAATATGTCGCTGTGTGGCATCACAAAAAAATGTCCATTCTTTGCCAAAGAATCATATTAGAGTGTGTTGGGACATGTAATCCGTTGTTCACAACAATGTCCTTGACCCTGAGGGTCATAGCTTCCTGTGTCTGTCAGAGGAGGAACTGGAGGTCACACTATTGGACATTATTACTTCCTGTTGTCAGGGCCGGCCCAAGCCCTTATGGGGCCCTAAGCAGAATTTTATTTGGGGGCCCCTCTGTGCCACCAATACGATTGACTATTGTCAATTCTTGATCATTTGCAAACCTAGTATAAATTGTATTAGTTGTAGTTGTGTTGGTTACATCATGTCTGCCTGTCATGTTTTTATCCTTATAAGGTTTTTAATTGTAACAGTAGCAAACCCACAAGAGTGATCAGGCGTTAATATTCAAAGTCTTACAGTAAGTCTTACAGTAATACAGTTCACACTGGGATATGTATTTTTTTAAGTAGTCTCTTATGCTGAATATGCTCACTTTTCCCCAGGATTCTTTGATGAATAGAAGGTTCAAAATAACAAAATTTCTCTGAAATAGAAAGCTTTCAAAAAAAATCCTAAAAACATTGTTCAACACTGATAATCATAGATGCTTGTTGAGCATCAAATCATCATATCAGAATGATTTGTGAAGGATCATATGACACTGAAGACAGGAGTAATGATGATAAATTCAGCTTTGATCACATACAGGAATAAATTACACTTTACTATATATTCACATAGAAAACAGCTGTTTTTACATCATATTATTTTACAATATTTCAGTTTTTACTGTATTTTTAATCAAATAAATGCAGCCTTGGTGAGAAGATGAGACTTATTTTAAAAACAAGAAATGTTGATTTCTTTCTAACATTAAACAGAGCTTTTATTTTGGCAGAAACAAGATGTTATTTTTTTGTATTCCATTCGATTGTGTAGAAAGAACCTTTTTATTTTCTAAATTAAAACTTCCAAATTGTAGGCTACACAACTTATAATTTCAAGGGAGAAACTAAAAGCTATGCTGTCTACTCTGTCCAAAACATGCAGCATGTCAGACAATATATTCACACTAAACCATATAGCGCATTCTCAAATCCATCCATTCATAAAAAGGTTACCAGGCGAGTACGTTTTAGCGCAGATTTTTGCTCTTTGGACTTGATGAATCCTGACTGACAAGCGAATAGTGTCCAGCCGATGGCGCCGAATCAATCCATGCATATATTAGAAAACTTTTTGCAATTTATTGCAATAATTGTTTAAGGCCATTTCGCGATTTCAATCATCATAAAATAACTTTGTAATTTATTGTGCTCTTGGGGGCCCTCTGGTGGCCAAGGGGGCCCTAAGCAGCCGCTTATTTCGCTTATGCCTTGGGCCGGCTCTGCCTGTTGGGGTGGTGTGTGTATAAGCTTTGGGATAAACATTTGAGACACTTAAAATGACTACTCATTTCATGAGTAGAACTCTTCATCCTTTTGTTTATATTTCATTAATGTCTGTATTTGCACTACATTAATGTAATTGAATCAATGTTCTATTTAATGAATGCACATGCTGTAGATATTTAAGCTTAAAAACTTTGACTTTATGAATGTCCTATTTAACTATGTCCTGCGATGCTGATAAACTGTTCATATTTAATTTCTTAATGGCCCAGATAGTCACAGTATAATTTTATGTTGGCTTGTTGTGGTTCACTTTTTAATAAATTCTTAGCCTGTTTTGAATCTTATCTCACACTCTTGACAGAAGTTATTTGCATGTTCAAACCTCTCATTTTAATGTGATCTTAAAGCATTTGATTTAATGATTAATTTGCTTCCCTTCTGTATATATGCGTACACTATTTGATACAAAATACAGTAAAACAGTAATACTGTGAAATATTACAATTTAAAATAATTTTAAATGTAATTTTATCAACGTTGAAAGTTCAAAAGAACATTTATTTAACTAAGAAATATTTTCTAACATTATAAATGTCTTCACTGTCACTTTTGAATTCAATGCATCCTTTCTAAATGAAAGTATTAATTTCTTAAAAGTTTAACATCTCTTCAATCAAATTTAGTAATAAAAACGCCATCTCTGCTTCGCTTACAACACTTTTAAATCCCTAATTTTTCGCTATATCTGAAAAGCCAAGCCAATATTGATTCTTGTTTTATTTTGAGCTCTGTCGCCTTCTCTTTTTGCCAGCAGGCTCTGTTCGGCTTTTCTTTTAACACAGGCAATTCTCTGGAGGTTTGAGATTTAGCTGCACCATGTCAACCTTTCTCGCTTGTGACAACTAATCTCACTCCCACACAATACATGCGTAAAAGTAGCCAAAGCAACTTTTCTCTATTTACAGATATGACGTGACGCACAGGCAAGTGGCGTATATAAAACATTTTCAGTGTCAAACCATCCCTTCAGGTGTAAAATAAATGGTGTAAAATATGGATTACCATAGGGAATCAGGGTAAAACAAAAACACATTTTGGAAGAAGGATTGATGATGTATTGACTTAAATGTTGTTAATTTTGAACAAAAAATACAAACAAAAAAACATAATGAACCTTTAAAAAAAAAAAAAAAAAATCTGACCACAAACTTTAAACTGGTAGTGCAAATATGTTCCTTGAGCTTAACTACATGAATTTTGATTTGTCAGTTTGCTCAGGGCTGAACAAAAACAAACATTTTGGTGAAAAGGTGGTACTTTTGATTACATTTTGTCCTCTGATTATGATCTCTCAGATGATGAGTAAAATTTGGCATTGGTAAGTAAATAAAACGGAATGACTTGCCAGTTGGCTGCCAACTTTTAGGAACTGCAACATTTATATGATGTGATGTGATGTGAGTTATTCAAATCAAAGGCATAAGGCGCCAGGTCATGGAAAAACATCTGTTGCATCTATTACCTCAATAGAAATGTTGTCAGAAGTTCATCTAGAATGCCTCATTTTTTTTTCTCAAGAACTCCATGTGGGGTGTAACGATTCGTTTTAATAACGATTCGATTCGTATCACGATTTGAGGTTGTCGATACGATTCAAGGACGATATTGGTTCATTTAGAACGATACGATCCGAAACGATTCAGTGACTTGAAATCGATTCAGTAACTTTTTAGCCAAAAATTGTGTGACTGAAATAAATATCTGGATACTGGTCAGTGCAGGTGAAGTTTCCTAGATTCCTGTTGTTTCTTGTAAGGGAATCAGGTATCAATTAATTATGGATATAAACAAACAAGTAAACAACAATTAATGGCAAATGCATTCAAATTTTATTTGAATAAAGTGCAACCAACAGTTTAGGTTGAATTAACAGGAAGTTAACCTTTTCTGCTCTCATTTTCAATATTTAATACATTTTCAATAAAAGCACAGTAAGTGCAACCAACATTTCAACAGTAGGTTAACCTGCTTCTTCTGCTTTTGTTATCCAACATATTAATATTACAATATTAATATAAAAAATAAAGTGCAACCAACATTTCTTCAGGTTGAATAAACTGGCTGAACCTGCTACTACTCTCAGTTTAATAAACAAACAATATTTAACAAAAGATCAAATGTAACCAACTACTCTTCAATGACTCTACATATTTCTTTTTCAAAAATATCAACATCAGTGGCGGCTACTGGTCTGTCAGAGAGGGGAAGCTCATTTTCGGCCTACATCATAAAATTGTCTATTTATTTAAAAGTAAATTTAATACGTTCCTTTTCAAGAAAGTTTCACCCACGACGCTAGCCTAGCCTACTAACGTTATATGAATGAATGAATGAATGAATGAATGAATGAATGAATGAATGAAGGAATGAAGGAATGAATGAACGATCTAAAAAAAAAAATATTAAACTCTGTAAAACTGAAACAAGGAATGTGGTGTATAATTGTGTGAAATGTATGATGAAAATCAAGCAATTTCGCCAAGCAAATATCAAAGAAATAGGTTGCAGCAGTTTTTATTTCGACTGAACTTGAGAAATCCGCGATGGGACTGAGCGCGAATAGCTTCAGTGATTCCTTATAGTCAGTGTTGCCAACTGTTTTCAAAGGAAAGTAGCTAAAGCCTTGCCAAAAAGTCGCTAAATGTCGCTAGATGACGTAATGCGTAAATTAGCATATTTGTGACGTCATCACGTCGTACTAGATTGCGTACTTTCTTGCGTTCTGCCTGCCTAATGTACTTTCTCAACAAATTCTCACTAACATAGCCTATTGTACTGTATTTTAATATGATATTGCTGACTGGCCCAATAAAGCTGTTCTCATTTCTCATCTCAGTGTAAGTGATAAGCACATGAGAAGAATGGAAATCAAAACGGTCAAACTAAACTCTTTAAATTTAAAATTAAAGAGAAGCCGATAACAGTTTGGTCCGTGGCAACACTGTGCTCATTTGTAGCTCGCTCATTCATTCACGTCTGTGTTGCCAACTCAACTCCTCAGTAAGGAAAATAGCTATTGGCTAAATGACACCATCGCCTCACATGCATATTGACCATGTGCATTGTGCATTTTGATGGACGATGTAGGAGAGAGAGGAATAAAATAAAAGAACATTTTACATCCCGCGAGGGCGGGATCAGCCAGCGGCGGCTTCCCGCACATGCGCGATTCATATGCAGTCTGGACGTGGAGGGGTGAACATCTCCTGCTCTGACTGCTGCTGCGCGAGGACTGGTTCGCCTGTGAGTGCTTTGGGATGGGGGTGGGGGCCGCGGCAGCACCCGCTGCTCATTGAGAAGAGTAAAAACGATATGTGCTTTCACTTTAGAAAGTCTCCAATAACTTCAGAAAAAGTCGTTAGATTTGTCGCTAGTCGCTTTTTTGAAAATGTGTCGCTAGAGGGGTCTGAATACTCGCTAAATATAGCGACAAAGGCGCTAAGTTGGCAACACTGCTTATAGTACAGAATCGCTGTCAGTCAAAGGGAGATGCAGTCTTTCGACAGACCCTCCAATCATCACGCAGAAGCTCGGAGTCCGGGCCAGCCCACTCCCCATTCACCCCCAGAGACGCTGAGCGTCCGTGGGCGGGACATAATCGCAGCGTTTATCCAATGACCGTCTAGTTTCGAAGCGCTGAAAAAAAAGTTCACAGCAGCCCCATTGAAATGCACTGTGACGCTGCGGGAATGTATGAGAAGGAAATCGAGTCAGCCGACCTGCTATATGTAACTGATTCTGAACGAACTCGTCTTTGAGATGAACGTTTTCTAACGCATTTTTAGTCAATAAAATGTTAATACAATAGTACATATTTGACCATTAATTGTGTGACATTATAAGGGAAGCCGAGCTTCCCTTGCAGTCTTAAAAAAATCGCCACTGATTCAACATGATCTGACCGCAGAACACTTCTCTGTGCGTTCACTATGTCGCCAGCAGTACTACAAACTCGCTCTGCTGGCACACTGGTCCCAGGAATGCACAGGTAACATTTAGCAAGGGTTGAAAGTACAGGTAGCTGTTTCTCCTGGTGGCTTGATCATTTCTCGCTGGTTGGCTTCTCTGCCATCCGCAGCTATGCTTTGTTTTCTTAGCGCTGCTGCGTGCGTTGATGTCACAGATAGGCAGAATGAATCGAGTAACGTTTAACGCCGTTATCATTAAAAGTGCTAAGAAAAAACATCCATTTAAAGTCTGACGTGCTTAAATCCAATGCGTTATTTCCTATGATCGATACAATCGATTGATTACCTTTTAAAACGATGTTAGATCGATATATGTCGTCCGGAAGGCCAACTTGCCGAGCACAGATCGTTGTAGTTAGATCGTAGGAAAATAAATCGATACATCGATGTAGTAGATGAATCGTTACACCCCTAGGTGACACACATGTGGAAAATATTTCTCTTATTAAGCCACTAAAACAAATATCACCGACAGATGGAGACTGGCTCATCTCAAATGTAATGCTGCGAATCACACAAGTATACAAAATAACCAAAACATCTAAATAATTCCATTGTCCACAGATGTAATCCTTTTTTTTTTTTATGGCCTGTGATTTTCTCAATTCATTCGCCATTGGTGAGTGTGGCAAAAAGTAAATTTTGAACTGAATGCAGAGAAAGGCTTGATTAGGTCAAGGCCATGTGAAAGTCATTCTGCCCTCCTGTTCTGCCAGAGCTGAATATTAATGACAAGTTGAATAGTCCATCAGAAGGAAAGGGTCATCAACTCTCTCTTTCTCTTAGAGCCAGATTTACTATTGCATATGCATTTGTTGGAGATGTAAGCAGGAAAAAGGATAAAGAAAAATGGTTTAACGTGTTTTTTACATGACCACATGCGTTGTTGGCACTTTTATTGGTTAAAAGGATTAGTTCACTTTAAAATGAAAATTTCCTGACAATTTACTCGATGTCGAAGTCGAAAAGAAATTAAGTTTGAGGAAAACATTCCAGGATTTTTCTCCATATAATGGACTTCAATTGTAACCAATGGGTTGAAGGTCCAAATCAATGCAGTTTCAAAAGGACTTTGAAGGGCTCTGCACGATTCCAGCCGAGGAATCGGGTCTTATCTAGTGAAACAATCTGTCATTTTTCCCCCAAAAAACCCTTTTTGCCACATTTGCACGTCTTGCGCTGCTCTGCACCACGCATTATGTAATCACGTTGGAAAGGTCACGAAGGTAGAAGTACCGCCCCAGTGTTTACAAGTGTGAAGGAGGACTGTTCAAAAGTTGTGTGTTTAAAAAACTCTCATTTTCTCCTTCAACTTCTAAATTGTCCGACATCGTTGTTTTAACCTTTTATTTGGTAAAGGGCATTTGTATTAGTCTTTGCACGTTCGCTTTGTAAACACTGGGGCGGTACTTCAGCCTACATCTAGCGTGTCACTGTCTTTTTACACCCACTGTCTTTTCGTTCTAAAACCTTGATATGACCTTCACACCTTTTCCATCTTTCCCTGCATCAGTCGGTCTCATCTCTCATGGTCTTCTTTAACCCGTTTCATCAACTTTCTGTGTGAAAAGTGAAACTCAGCTGTTGAAAAGTGAGAAAAGGTGCTCGACTTCCTGTTATTCTTCTCGTAATGTATCATATCAGCCCATCAGTTCACACCTCTGAGAGAAAGAGAGAGGGGAACAGGTGTATTTTAATGTGCTGTCACACTAAAGGTGTGTTGAAGGCTGTGATGTGTGTTCTTTCATGAATCATAATACAGCACCAGTCGGCACAGCATATCTCATATCTAGCCAATCATTTCTGTCTGTTCTCTCTCGTGTGTGTGTGTGTGTGTGTGTGTGTGTGTGTTCTGGTTTTAAGACTTAAATCACAATTAAATGTGTATCTAAATAATTTCAGTATGTACAAATGTTGTTTTGAAGTGTCTTGTGTTGTTTACAGTTGTGATGTGTTTTTTTTATTTCAGAGGGAAAGGTTGAAGTGACTAAAGAAGGATTGAAGCTGTGCACTATGGGACCAGGAAAGGTGTTTGGAGAGCTCGCCATCCTTTATAACTGCACCAGGACAGCCACTGTGAAAAGTGAGTTCACACAGACCACAGTAATAAATAAAATTATCCTGATTTTTGATTCTGAGTACACAAGCAAGGGACATTTTGGAATATTTTTTCCCCACTACATGCATGGATTAACACAGTATGAGTTTATTCTAGGCCACATTTCCAGGTCTGTCAGCATGGGATTATTAATTCTCAGTATGACTGAAGACAACCAATCACTCCATTTGTGATGATGATAAAGACAGGAGGCCAGATTGAGAGAGATGTGAGGAATTCATTAATATTAGGGTACAACAAATGAATTGTGCTCATATATTCTAGGCTGTTATTGGTTATTTTATACTTTATTAAAGGGGCTTAACATAGAATTCAGAAAACCTTGTTTTTAGTGACACCGGTTGAGTGAATTTCAGCCAGCAACTTATTGCTTTTGCTCGCACACATGCATACGTAACAGGGACTAAATGTGATTTAATGCCCCGAAATACTAATGGCAAAGTTACTTTCCGTTCTTTGCTTAGAAGTAAAAAGAAGTTGGAAATACCCTTGAAACAATATACTCTTAATGAACATCCAGACACCGTCCATGTGTGCTGGGTGCTTTCCTCTCAATTACAAAATAAACACAACAAAAATGACTGGTGGAACAGAAGTTAAGAAAGTATTTGATTTGGATATGTTTGCACAAGCTCTGCAATTCCCCGGCATCATGACAACAAATTACACTGTTATGATACATAGATCTGGCAATGTGAGACTATAGTTTGAATTAAAGGGATAGTTCACCCAAAAACTAAATTATGTTTATTTGCTTACCCCCAGGGCATCCAAGATGTAGGTGTCTTTGTTTCTTCAGGAGAACACAAATTAAGAATTTTAACTCCAACCATTGCAGTGTGATAGTCGTATGAGAGCAATGAGAGTAAAAACACATAGACATACGAATCCTTATTAAACCATGCGGCTAGTGGCGACACATTGATGTCTTAAGACACGAAACTATCCGTTTCTGCGAGAAACCAAAACGATCCGTTTCTGCTTTTTGCCTCTTATCAGACGGATGTCATCTAGTTTTCTCAGCGCCATAACTTTCGGCGAATAAGGTCAAAATACTAGCGCGATCAAATATATACGTAGATGCCTAATTTGACCGATCCGAGCAGGCACTAATGAGGAATCTATGTATATATCTATGATCGCGCCGGTATTTTGCATGTATTTTGACCTTATTCGCCAGAAGTGATGGCGCGGGGACGGCTGATGCAGAGCCATAGAAAAAAATGAAAAACATTTTTAAATATGGATATTTTTCTTACACAAACTCATCAATTCGCTTCAGAAGGCCTTTATTAACACCCCGGAGCCACGTGGAACACGTTATTTGATGGACAGATGCATTTCTTTATGGGCTTCAAAAACAGAGCAACTATTACTGCTATTAAAATGCTTGGATTAGCCAGAACATTTTTAATATAACTCAGATTTTATTTGTCTGAAACAAGAATGTCATATACACCTCGGATGACTTGAGGGTGAGTAAATCATGGGCTAATTTTCATTTTTGGGCGAACTATCCCTTTAATCTCTTTTCTTTGAATGACACATTCTTCACACAAAAATCAACAGGCTTTCATCGACAACCTAGGAAGTCAGGGGAAGGTCTTTTTTTAAGTTTAAGTTACAAGCTTTTCACACACTGGCAATGAAAATGCGATTTAATGCATGATAATTCTTACATATAGCCCCTTTAAACTTTGGCACGCATAACTTGTCTCACTTCAACTCACCACTTACATTTTCATTGGACTTTTCCATATTTATAAAAAAAATCCCCAAGTTTCTTTAAAATCTAAATCTCATTCTGTAATTAGCTGCCAGTTTACAAAGCCATAATTAATGTCCACTGTTGTCCTATATTTCCCTTTTAACAAGATCTCATATGCACAGGCTTGTGTGCTGTGAATTATTTGCAAGCCTTTCTCTCATTTATTATTCCATTCTTCTCTTCATTTTATTTTTCCTCTGAACTATTGTTCTCCTTCATGCATATTCTCTTCTTGCCTTTGCTTCTCCATCCTCTTTCCCTCCACTCTCTCCTCCCCTGGCTGTGTTTATGGTGTCCCTGCACTCTTCTGCTCTGTCTCTGGTTCTCTGGATAGCGTCTGGGACAGGAAGTGGGCTGGACTGGGATTAAGGGACGTGCATGTGTCTGATCTCTCCATGCGTGTCCAAATGCAACAGTTATTTCCACTTCAGTTCATGCAAATTGAAAAATGTCCACTATTTTAAGCATCTGTTGCATGTTGTTAATTTACCTAATTGCACATTTGAAATATGTCTCTGCTGTACAATCCCCTAACAGGCTTTCATAAAATTGCATTACAGAATTTGAGGGAAAAGTTGGAATTATTATGTTTTGAAATGATTATTTGTGCATCTTTTAATTCATGTAATGGACATTAAACCAGGTCATTTTCCCACAATGCGCACAAGCATACCAGAAAGGAAAAGCATACCAGAAATGTTAATGCTCTATTTTACATGGAATTGTAGCCATAACCAAAAGGTTATTCGTCTAGCTAGTTTTTCCACCTCAAAATTATAATTTATACAACTTTGCATAATTATAAGCAATTCAACAAAAATACAAGCTTTTCATTACTGTTTTTAAACCCTAAAACTGTACACAAATCTGATGGACAAGCCGGCATTATTTTCTGTGATAACATCATTGCATGATAGTGCTTAAATTGTATCTAAGCTTTAACAAAAACAGGTTTTTCATTTCTGTTTTTAAACCCTCATGCTGTACATGTATACAATTGCATACTTAGAGTTCCATTAAATGTCAGAATGTAACTTGCCCCGCAGTGTTTGTGCTAGACATGAATGATACCTCAAATTGTGTGGCTTTTGAGGAGAGCAGCACTATTTGTTTTCTAAGCGATTTGACAGTTTTCAAACCTTTTGCAACTGCACATTTTATACTGGCAGGCACCACTTTTGCTCTGAAGAAGTTTGCATCTGACAGTTTTCAAACCTTGTGCAACTATACATTTTATGCTGGCAGACACCACTTTTGCTCTGAAGAAATTGCCATTCGAGTGTTTGCATAGCTGCGTGCATGGTTATTCATCTCTCTTTCCCTGTCTCTTTCTTTCAAACACACACCTTTTTGTTGTGGCTGGTTTCCAGTGGTGTCTGCATGTAAATGAGTCCACAGGAGAAGTCATGGCTTAGAGCATTAGAATGCACAGGGGAAACAGCACAAATATGTCAGCTCTTAAAGTGGTTTTGACCTGTTGTGATCTTACCCACCCTACAGCTGTCCTGTCCTTTCACAGCTATAAACAACAGAGCAAAGCAAGAGAGAGCAGGCCCAGTGCTTCACAGAACACATAAGATGGAGGCTCTTTATCACAATACTCTGATGTAATTATTGAACTCTAGTTGATGCTCTACAGATATTATGTGAGAAGCACTGTGTAACGGGCACCTAAATAGTTACCTTTAAGACGCCTCCTTTGATGTCATGCGTTGTCTAGTAGGGTGTGTCTGTGTAGCGTTTGCGCTGGTGATATAGAGGACTACTCTAGATGTAAAGACATATGGGATTACCAACTCTATCATCTGAGTATTCTTTGTCTACACTGACATACACTAGTAAGCACTTTTTAAACCTGCAGGAAAGCCAACAACATTATTACGGTAAGTGTTTAATTTGGCGTTCCTTTTTGCTGCTTTACAGAATGTGAGATTAAAGGGGCTATATGTAAGAATTTTTTTATTATTCACATTTTATTGCCAGTGTGTGAACAGCTTGTAACAAAGCTTAAAAACGCACGTTCACCACCTGGACCCGAAAGGGAGTGGTGGGAACTTTGGGCACATATCCGGGCCAGGGTCTCAGGATCACGTAAGAAAAGGCTGGTCCAAACTCAAGGCATGATTTTCTGCCTGCAGATCCCCCACCCTCTTGATGGAAGTGAGCGCAGTCAGGACAGAAGTACTGTCTTTAGAGACAGGATCTTAATCCTGACTCCAGCGGCTTAAGAGGAGCCCTCTACAGACCGAAAGGACTACAGAGAGATCCCCGGAGGGGATGAGGCACGGCCTGGGAGGATCAGGAACCTGATTATCAGGTTGTGCTTTCTCAGTGACCTACCATACACTGCAACGTGATGTGCCGAGATGGTGGCAACATACACTTTCAAGGTGGAGGAGGACAGCCTCCGCTCCAACCTCTCTTGCAGAAAGGAATGCACAGAGCTGATCAGGCATCTTCGGGGGTCTTCTCCAAGGAAAAACTCGCCTAGTAGAGGGAGCTCTGGCTTGAGTGATCGTGTCTACCACCGCTAGTGGTAGGACACTTAAGTCCCCCACGTCCTGTCCAGATGCCATGCGTCGAGGTTCCAGAGATCTGGATGTGGGTGCCAAATGGTCCCCCGTCCCTGAGAAATAAGGTCTTTCCTCAGAGGAATCCACCAGGGAGGGGCTGTTGTGAGGAGCATCGGGTCCCAGAACCAGGTTCGGGTGGGCCAGTAAGGCATAACCATCAAGATGTGCTTATCGTCCTCCATGACATTGCACAGTGTCTGTGCAAACAGGCTCACTGGGGAAAATGCATATTTGCATAGGCCCTGGGGCCAGATGTGTGCCAGCGTGTCCATGCCGAGGGGTGCCTCGTTCAGGGATTCCTGGGAGGCATATAGGAATCTCAGGGTGAGTGACCACCCCAGAGGGGGGAAGCTCAATTTAGTTTTCATCTACAGAGGACAATAGCCCACTCTCCGATGCAGCTATCGACATCTTATCCTTGCTCAGAGCCCCGAATAACACGCTGGGTCCTCCCTGAGAGAGACCCGCTTCTAGGGCTGTAATCAACCAAAGAAAATCTTGGTCGACTGAGGTCCTGAAATTTGCGACTAAAAATCGACTAAAAATTACGTTAAGAAAAAAAAACTTTAAATTAATTAGCTGCACACTGTGTGCAGTACTTGGTAGCCTTGTTGTCTGCCTAAATGAATTATAAATAAACATAAAAACTAGTAGGCTATTTGCAGTATATTAAATCGTTTTTGACCTGATTATTTTGCACTGAAATGAGTCTGACACACGAGTCTGTCGGCTCTGATAGCGTTGCATCACGAGCACCATCATAGCCTATGATTTCCGTTGTCAACTAGTGATATCATCACAAGAACTTTTGAGGAATATGCAACATAATTTAGACAATTGTTTTTGTCATATGTATTATACTAACTGACAGACACTATCATTTCAGCCGCTCTGTGCAGCTCGAACACAGGATCAGCTCAGCTTCGCGGCTGAGACACGAATAGACTATTAACTTAAAGCTTTTACTCTTAAACACAAAAGGCACGTCCACTTTAATAAAAAAAGGAATATTTATTAAACAAGCCAGATCAAGAGCAGAAAAAACGCTCTCCCAATTAAATAAATAATATACAGCAAACTATAGCCTTCTTCAATCTGTCTCTCTTCTCTAGCGGGTTGGGCTAATCCAAGTGGAAACAAGGGGGTGTTCTGAAGACAGACTGTTACCTGTGAAACAGGGGTGCTCTGAAAACACCCCCATTAGCAATTAGTGCTTTCCACCTGATGAAATGAACGCGGCAAAACCGACAGTACAGATCCACTTTTGCAGCACAACTGAAGCGTGGTGTTGTGACGCTTCCCCTCATGTGTATGTTGATGGGCGTTCCTCAAGTTTACCGCTATGGGCGTGCGTTTGAGCCAGCGGGGAATGAAAAACAAAGGACCAGTGAGAGACTTCTCTTCACCAGTGGGTTGGGCTAATCCAAAAGAAGTGGAAACAAGGGGGTGTTCTGAAGACAGACAGTTACCTGTGAAACAGGGGTGCTCTGAAAACACCCCCATTAGCAATAAGTGCTCTCCACCTGATGAAATGAACGCGGCACAACTGATGAAATGAACGCGGTAAAACTAACGAAATGAACGCGGCAAAAAAATCGACCAATCAGAATTTTGGTCGAGCCAGAACGTATCGACTAATAATCGACTAATCGACTGGGAGATTACAGCCCTACCCGCTTCATCATCCAGAAGCTTGATGACACACAACATGCTGGAGGAGTGGTAGGTCTGGCGGAAGGGCTCCCACTAAAACCCTCAGATCTCCCTGAGACGAGGCCAGGATAAGACAGCATCCAGGAACACACGGACGGAAATGCATCTTTAAAAAAGATGCTAGCTGCATGTGCTTACTCTTTTAGGGAAATCTACTCTTTTATGCTGAAGTACCCAGGGTGGAATCACTGCACTTAACCGTGCAAACAGTGATTGGTGAAATACCGCTGAATGTGCCGTACAGTTCCAGCCACAGAGATCTCCTCAATGCAACACTCTTTAGCTCTTTTAGAGCCACTCGGCTATGAAGCAAAAACCTAATGACTCTCCAAATTCCACTCACCAATTTCATTGGCCGTTTTACTAAAACTCAGAGGTGATTGGGGCTCCCAAGTTGAGACCTCAAATCAGTGTAGATGCTGATGGACTCCAGCTGAAAAGCTGTCTATTTATTTAGATATGTTATAAACTGTAAGAATCTTTAGCTTTTTCCCCAGAAAGGACGCAAAATAAAAAGTGCATCTTACAGAGAAGAGGGTGTGATAAGTTCACTTTTTCATAATGTTAAAATAGAGTGAAGTTCTCATCTTCTTGTGGCGCCCGTGTGTGTGTGTGTGTGTGTGTGTGTGTGTGTGTGATCTGAGATTTTTGATGATCAGGCTGCTTATCATAATTTAGAATTAAGAAACATTTTCAGTGGCTACAAGACAGCAAGAGGATGGAGAATATGAAATATTTAAAAGTATGCAACAAAAGCTGCTATCATTTTGTAGTCTTTCTGGATGTTAATATTGTAGTTAGGGATGGGACGATTACCGGTTTCATGATAAACCACGCTAAAATTAACTGACGGTTAGTATCATTGTTTAAAATTTAATTATCATTAAAACTGTGTTTAATTGTTGCGATTTTGAAAACTCACGGTAAATCCTGTTCAGTCATCATCAGTCTGGCGCAGCGCGCAAAACGTTGTTTTTTGAACAAGAAGAAATGGCAGAAGGCAGTGATGTGCTCGGGAGATTTTTCAGCCTTCTAAAAGGACCAAATCTGAGGTGTGGTCATATTTTGGCTTTTACAAAAGTCCTGAGGGAAACTTAATCGAGGATGGTCACCCTGTCAGCAGAACATGCAAAAATATAGTTGCAGCAATAGGGGGATACACTTCAAATCTGCAGGGTCGTCTTCGTGACCATCACCCACTGATGTATAGCGAAAGCAAGGCAAGTTAACTTTGACCTCAATACCAAAACTACGTCTGGGAAATAATTAATTAAAGTATTAAAATGTTTAAAAAATCTAAACAACATTTTATCTCACTCACTTGAAATGAACGTGAAGCTTCTGCCAAGAAAAGTTTGCAGCAAGTGGCTTTGAGCCAAAGACAAATGTTCAAACAAGACTATTAAGGGTGACATTTAAGGGATAATTATGTATATTCATGTATATTCATTCATCCATTTTTTTACCACATTAATAATTACGGGGACATATTGAATTGAGATTGTTTTAAATCTTACCTGTTTATAAATCAATTTTGTACAGCGTACAAAACAATCATTCAGACATGATGATCACAACAATATTAGTAGTATTTATAGTAAAGTCCTCTGTTTTTAATTGTATTGAAAATAAATCAGAGACGCAAGACGGCAAGTTGCATTTGAATGAAACGAGAGCGCGCATCCGTTGTGATACATGGATGTGCACTGTGTTAAAATGTGTTGCTATTGACGACGGTCATTATAAGGAAGAAATGCCACACAATAGAATCTTGCTTAAAAAAGTAGGAGGTAGTCAGACAGGCAGTTGAGAATCCCACTTGCTGCTTTGCTAGAATGAAGTCTATTTACTTCCATATAAGAAGCTTGAAAACCATGATGCAAATTTGCGCTATGAGCTCCTGGACAAAACCTTGATGTTTATATATATATATATATATCAGATATTTAAACTGTGGCCCTCCAGCAATCTGACGATAACTCAATAAAACAGCAGGAATGTTAGCTCTAAGTGTTTTTATGTTCTCTGATTGTGGAAAACATACCCAGTAGTGATCAGTTTGCATTTCAGGCACAACTTGCTTTGGCCCACATACATTTAGCAGTGAGGAACAAAAATGAGATTTACTTTGAGGCATTTTCAGTGCAGCCATCCAACTGAGATAAAAACACTCTTCTGTTCGCTCATAAATCTTTTACTTAATAAGCCAACAGCCCTGTAGTGCCATCTCAATTCACCAGTTAATAAATACTGCACACAAAAGTCACCAGTTCTATATGTGGGATGTGTTGCCTGAACAACGACTTAACTTGCTGCTTAACTACCATTGTACAATGCATCATTGAATAAATCTGGGTGTCGTGAATGGGTGTCCCTTATTTTGCCACACTGAAGATGGCAACCTTATTAGGTCCACGTCATGCAAACATGAAACTGTGCTTCTAACCACAGGCCGAGAGTTGTCATTCCAACCACACAACTTTGCGATTGCAGTTTGTGAATGTTCACAGACTTGTTGAACTATGCTGAGAACTACAGAACTTGCAACCATAGTTGGGTAACAATGCTTTTGGGAAACACACCTCTGACTGGCTGGCTTCTAGCAACTTCCTGGAGTCAGGTTTTTATCAGGTTGCTACATGAGGTCTGCTAAAGGGGTGGTAATTGGCAATTGTGGATTTGTCAATTTGCAATATTTATGAGTTTTGTTTGAGTCTTGCATCAAGTAAATAATGTTTTTGCATTTTCCAACTACTTAAGACGATGTAAATATGTCCTGTCTAAATGAGGATCAATTTCTCGTTGACTGCATTTACTTTTACAATCTTTCCCCATAGCTTTCGATCAGTTTTCCTCTAAACTTGGGTCAGATTGTCTTTAGACCAAATAGGTCATAATATCTTGTGTAATACATCAATAAGGGCATCATGCAGGAAGTTGGACCCTATTTTTGATGTCTTGACATGAAATCTGCAATGTGTCAGTGTAACAATGTACTGGCTGTATAAAAGCAGTTTGTTGATAGCACCACCTATTGGCTAAAGTGCTCCATTGCCCCCCCAACCCCCATCCCCATCCCATTTTTTTTCTTTTTCTTCCTACAATGTGGATTCTTCAAAATGGATTAAAATCAAATTAAGACCAGATATGAAATATTGGACAATTGATGTTCAACATAGTTTTTTCGTAGAAATTTCCGAAATTCAAACATCAGGAAATATGCACGCTTCACAACTTATTCAGAGGGATTATGCTGACTGCGTATAGGTTTAAAGACATGAAGCTTTATTTCCAAGCATTTATACTGTCGCTCCGAGCATGATGAATCGTAACCTTTTTAATATAATACAGTGCAATTTAGTAATCAGGGTTGGTATGTATTGTAATATTTAATGTATATTAAAATCAATTTCTGTTAAATCCCAGATATGTTCATGCTTGATATTAACCTGCATAATTACGTACCTGTGTCGGCAGTGTGCAGTTGACATGCCCTTCTTAATGATTTCTATATACTGCTTTTCCTGCCCGAAAAGACCATAAATATTACAAATAACATTCAAAGTATCAATTAATGTGCATACATATATCTTTTCATGTGTAACTATTCATGTGCAACTGATACGCTGCAAATCTGGGTGATATTAGTGCAATGTTTTGGCTTAAAGTCTATGCTGCCCTCTGTCGTATAGGGAATCGTTAGATGGCTGCTCGAACACTTCCGGTGGCTTCACCTACTGCATTCAGTTTTGAATGCAATGAGTAATCCAGTCACTTGTGTATATATCAGTGGTCTCAGGACATGCACAGCTCCGGGTAGAATGCCACGGGTTGCCATCTTGGAATTACAGTTAATGCAGCATAAGCTCATTGTTTTGGTTCAGGAGGAACTGTAAAAGGTGGCTGCCGTGTTTTGTTTGCGCTTGTTTGCGGTGCTGTGTTTACAACTCTGCATAGCCTTATGGAACGCGTTGATGACGTGTGATGTCTCGGAGGAATGGAAATGTATATGTTAAAGGCAGATGTTACATTGTATCATTGCATTTTGGACGGAAAGTTTTTGGTCCTGAGACTTCCACCAAAAAATTTATGTTCATAAATTTAGACCACTTGATTGATATCAGGAAGTGGAGAGTTTCAACCAGTATACCAAAGTGTTTATATAAAAACCTACCCTAACTTTAAATAATAATAAATGCACTCATTTCTTTTCATAAATTTGCCACAGGGGGCGTATAACAAATCTAATGAAACTGCTCAGTCTTACATTTGTCATTGGGTTGACTGGCCCATAATTGCTTTTTTATTTTTGAGATGATGATGTTCTTTGCAAAGAAGTCTGAAAACTTTGGAGGTCACAAAAAAAACCAAAAAAAAAAACAGCCTTTAGTTCACCTGCCACCTGCCTCTCTGTCTTTCTGAAAAAGTTACTGTTTTTTTTTTGCAATCGGTTTTTAATTCCCATTGACCCCCCTTTCATTTTCAGACTGCAAATATTTGTTTTTCTTATCGTTGAAATTAATAGGAATTGTCGCTGAGAAAATTTGAAATGATGGCACCATTTCTCTGGAGAAAGAGCAGAAATGGAAATCTCTGCTCTGTTTCCTGGATTGTACTGTTTATATTAGTTGCAGTGCATCCGTTTTGAGAATACCTTGCAGTTGTATTCGTCCCTCTCCCTTAGTTTTCTGTTGTCTGTCATCTCTCTGGAATGATTCACTGAGGCAGACAGAGAGCACTTGAAGGAGGCATTCTGTTAAAAGCATGAAATCTATGTGGCTCCTTCATGCAGCCCTGAATGAACAAAGGTCTGTTCTGGACCAGATGACAAAGTGTTCTGGAAATTCTGTTTTTGTCTTTTTCTTCTTCATTTTCTCAAATGAATTAATCTCACAAAGTGTCAGTCACATATAAATAAATAAATAAATAAATAAATAAATAAAATATATATTATGTGACAGTAGCCGCGTTTCCATTAACCTTCAAATTGCGGAAATAGAAATTGCGAATTGAAAATGCACCCAATGGAAATGCGTCAATTTCGAAAAAACTCCCATATATTGCAAAAAAGTGTTTACGCTCACATGAGATGGTTTTTCAGGCAATTCGAAAAAGGAAACCATTTTTTCCGCATTTACAGGTCACCTGGTACGGTCACGCATTGCTCCCACATAGGGCCTACATACTATTTTTTTTGTCCACTCAAGTATGTCTAATAACGAGATCTTATGTCGTTAAAACGACATATACAGCTCTGGAAAAAATTAAGAGACCACTGAAAATTGAGAAATCAATGTTAAGTGGTCTCTTAATTTTTTCCAGAGCTGTATTTTCTCCTAATAAGGAAAGAGGCGTAACTTTATAATGATGGACCCCGGTGCAACCACAAATATCATAACTATCTAAAGGCCTACTGTAATTAAGACATATATTCAAGAAATGTATTAAAACAGAAAGACGCTATAGTTTCAACCTTGTTCAAAGACTGAGGAAACAGGCCAGTTACGCACGTCAATCCATTCCCGACGATCTTGGTTTGCTTCTATTTTTGCTTCTATTAAATATACAGCCAAATAGTTGATTAAACATTGATCAAAATTAAAATACAATTTGTACAAAACGAAATTAATTTTAAAGAAAGACTTTCTAGAAAACACAATTCAATGAAGTGCTCAAAATCCATGTCCCCAGACATATGCGCATCTGATTATGTGCCTTACTCATGCTGCTCACTTTTCATAATCAACATATGAAATGAAAAGATTATAAAATTTAGACATAGCCTAACTATATGAAACTAAATAGGCTACGTTTTATTTACCCGCTGTCCGACGTAGTCGTCGGCGCCTTTTGATGGATTTTTTCCTTATTCCAGCGGAAACAACTCACAATACTCTGTCATTTTTAGCCATACAGATAAGTGTAAGACATAATTATAAACAGTAAATTGTCTACTTTTATTTGTGTATCAGGGAACAGATTATTTTGCACTCCTCTCCAAACGCTGTCTTCAATTCAAAAATATATTTTGTTTATTAAACACAAGGTTTTTCATTTCAAAAGCATTTCTAAATTCAGTTTATATTTCCAACAAATTAAATTCCAAGCCAAAATAACTAAGTGGTAAAAAAAACCTTTGAGTTACCACCATGCAAATTCGAACTTTTCGCTCGTCTCTGTATGTGGCAATGCGTCACAAAACCTGGCATATGTAAAAGTCGATCATTCTTTACAGATGATGGTAAGACAGAAGACGAAAAACTCATAAAAAACAATAGAATATAAAATGCCACAATTTATCATAACACCTCATATGTGCCGCTCAAGTATAAGGTGCTTTCCTTGCCATCAGTGCTTGGATAACACGCACGTCTCTTTCCATTAAAAATAATGGCGTGCGGTGGCTGGGATATACATAAACCTATCAACATGCTTGGCATGATTTTTGGAATGATTTATCACGATAGGGAAATTTTTTTTTAGCATCAGTTAATGGAAACACTGTCATTTTGCAATATTTTTTTATCGACTTTTAGAAAATATTGCAAAAGTTTTGCACAAATCTGTAATGGAAACGCGGCTACTGACACTTTGTGAGATTAATTCATATACAGTATATATGGCCATCCCCAAACTGTTCCCACAAAGCTGGGAGCATGAAATTGTCCAAAATGTCTTGGCATGCTGAAGCATTAAGAGTTAATTTCACATTGGAACTGGACCATGAAACCGTGAAAGAAGGTCACCTGGTCTGATGAGTCCCATTTACTTTAACATTATGTTGACGGCTGTGTACATGTGTGCCGAAGTTACCTTGCGAAGTGATGGAACCAGGATGTACTGTGGGACAACAACAAGCCTGTGTAGAGAGAGTGATGCTCCAATGTTCTGCTAGGTAATCCTGGGTCTGGCCATTCATGTCTCAGCAGTATAATGCCCCCTGCCACACTGCACACGTTGTATAGGAATGGTTTGAGGAACATGATGAAGAGATCAAGTTGTTGCCTTGGCCTCCAAATTTTCCAGATTTATATCCAGTTGAGCATCTGTGGGATGTTCTGGACCAACCAGTTGATATGTTGCTAATGTTTTGGTGCTAGATACCTCATAACACCTTTAGGGGTCTTGTAAAGTTTTGGTAGCTCACGGAGGAACAACAGAATATTAGGAAGGTGGTCATAATATTTTGGCTCATCTGTGTATATTGTATTGTCTTTGTACTTTTGCATGTCTGATTGGTGTTGTTTAGTTGTTTACTCTGTAAATGAAAAGTCATCTTTAAAATATGGCTGTAGATCTGGTTTTATGGGGAGATGGGTCTGTCAGTGTAAGGTAAAAAAGATAATGGGTCGTGTCATGGCAAGTTTGGTAGAGATGCGTCTTCTCCCTCATGAATAATATTAACTCTCTGTGCTATCAGAGAGCATGCTGGGACGTGTGTTGCCTCTGACCACACAGCTTCTATCTCCATAATTGAGAACATCATTTTTATCAGCGCTGCTGGGAAGAATCTCTGGGTGTTGATGGCCTGCAGGGAAATGGTTCTGCTAAAAACCTTATATCCCATATCTTTTTTTTTTTAGCTATATCACTAGATATTATATATATATATATATATATATATATATATATATATATATATATATATATATATATATATATATATATATATATATATATATATATATATATATATATATATATATATATATATATATATATATACACATATATACCGTAGTGTATGTATGCACCCATTGGTGATTCTCTATGATAGGCAATAACGGTATGCAAAATTATTTATATAATGTTTAGTGTGGGTACTTCACTTTTTGAATAACAGCCATCCATTCTCAACTCAGAAATGTGTAAATTAACAGTTAGATATAGCTCAAAAGATGTGTATTTTCTATCAAAACAACTTAAATAATTATAATAACAAAAATAATACATGTGTATTATTTATGCAAATATTCTTAGCTTCGTTTTTTATTGTTGGAATCTATTGCATATTTAATGGGTACTTAATGTTTCAGATTTTATTTATTATTATTATTAATATAAAAATTTAATTGTAATTTTTATTTAGAAATATACACTGCCCTGTAGCCTGGATGCCAGCCGAACTTAGCCCCGCCCACAAAATTTTTTGCACGGGCAGTTCGGTCTGGACTTGATCCATAGAGAAGTAATTATGCCCGAACAGAAACTGTTCGGACCAATGAAATTGTCAGGGCGGGCTTTAGACGATGATGGACAGATGATAAACAGTAACGTAATCATCCACGTCATCAAAGGCGCTTGGGTTAAATTTGTTCTAATCCTAAACGGAGAACTTGTTCGTATATGCATTCACCTTTACTATTTCTCTCAGAAAAGATGATCGTGTTGGTGAGTACTCTGTGTATCCTTAAATTCTTTTTTTACAACACCGGCAAAGATCATTTTCACTCATGTTATTCTTCTAACGTGACTTATTCTAGCGTGCGTGCAGTCAGGGTTGCCAAGTTTTTACAGCAAAACTCGCCCAATTCCTACTCAAAACTAGCCAAAAACAAGCCCAATAGCTTTCCAGGGGGGTTCTCCGGGGAAAATGGCATTTGGGGGGTAAAATATGTGTTATTTTGGTTGGACTGCCTGCTAAATTTCGCATTCCTGGGTCTGTATATTACATAATTGGGGTCGCTTCAACCCGCGGACTTGGCAACACAGTGCAGTTGAGTTCTGTTGACATTTGACAACTAACGTTATGCGTCGCTCTGTTGCTCTGATTGGTTGTTGGTCTATCCAATTGAGGTCTTTCCTGGTTCGGTTTAAACACGCCCCATAATCACAGCCCAACGGAGCAGTATCAGACTCAAATTCTGACTAGAATTGAGTATGACGACGTCAGGCTAACTGCCCTGTCAAAAAAAGTCAAAAAATTGAATACACCTCTTGATGTAAATAAATGTTGTGATGTTATTTCCATCAAGAGATGCATCATTTTTGGTCAAGATCTTGTATTGACAATGCAAGAGTCAAGCACACTGTAAAGTCTCCTCCAGCACATCCAAAAGACTTTCTGTGAATTTAAGGTCTGGACTCAGAGGTGTCAATTCATGTGTGAAAATGATTCTTCATGCTCCCTCCCAACCATTCTTTCACAATTTTAGCCTGGTGCATTTTGACATTGTCGTCCTGGAATATGGCCGTGATGTGTCTTCCTTCATGGTTGTTTAAGACATGAAAAGCTACACACAATTAGGGTTAACAGAACTGTTGCCAAACATATAACATGCTAGAAAAATGATAGTCACTGTAATAATGATCCAATCGTAGATTCTTAAAGGCCCACTGAAGTGCCTTGGAACGCGCAGCTGTTAGCAACTCTAAAGAACAGTTTTTTCCCCAGAGCTGTCTCTTTATTGAACTCAAACCCCTGTTGATCCACTTCCCTCATAAACTGCTAACTCTCCTACCTCACATCTGCCTTCACTTTGTTATTTGCACTACCGACTGTTTATTACAGTAACAACTGTTTATTTATGCATCTTGCACTGCCATATCTTAACTGGATCATGCTCATTTGCACTGCCGAATGTATTTATAGTACCAATGTTTACATTTGCATTTTGCACCGTACTTCTAACTGTAATATGCAACCACTCTCCACTGCACTTTTACACTTTTTTTTCCCGGATAGCTCTGTCCATAATTTATTTCACTACCCTAATCCACTGCTATATTCCTCATATTAGCCTAACATATTATTGTATACCTCTATCTGTAAAATTCTGTTTATAGTAATAGCCATCTGTATATTATATTCATAGTACATATTCACCTGTAAATTCTGTTTATAGTAATAGCCATCTGTATATTTATTCACTGTACATATTCACCTGTAAATTCAGTTCTGTTTATAGTAATAACCGTCTCTCTATTTATACATATTTATATATATTCAGTAAATTTCCATGTCCTGCACTTATGCAACCACTGTATATCCTGCACTTGCTGCTATTGCACTTCTGGTTAGACCTAAACTGCATTTCGTTGCCTTGTACTTGTACTTGTGTAATGACAATAAAGTTGAATCTAATCTAATCTAATCTAAACTCCTCCCCTTTTTTGAAACTGCCAATAGCGTTCCGTTATTACCACAGTTTGACTGGAGCCTTTCTGTTTTTTTAATGCCAGTTTCCTCCGAATCTAACCATTTATCATCATAATCTCCTCCATATCTCCTTGAAATACAGCATTCTGTGCAGCATTTAAATGGGTCCGATATGTTTTGTTGTCTGCGCCGACTCGCACATATGATCCGCGTTGCGCTCTCGTGTATGTAGTCAACGGCTCTGGTCTATGTGTGTACGCTGCTGCGGTGCGCATGAAACTATCATGAACCCAGACTTCATTCGCCTCAATTGAAAACATATTTACACTGTCTGAATCGTTTCCTATCGCATATATAGTGCTGAAGCTTTTATCACGGTATACGGTATTATCACGATATTGAAATAAGTTGCCAAAAAAATTGTTGTCATACTATAACAGGTTTAATAACTTTCTTATAACAAAATAACCAAACATTTAAATACAATAAAGCAATACACAAAAATGTATAAAGTAAACAAATATTTAAAACCGATTAAGTGCAAAAGAATTATAAAGAACAATAGGTAACACTTTACAATAATGTCTCACCAGTTAATGCATTAACATTAACAAAGAGCGAATAGCTACATTTTTACAGAAGATATTCTTCTTTGATAATGTTAGTTTAAAAAAGCAACTGTTAGTGTAAGCTCAGGTCCATTAAATAATAGTTACAACTTTTTAATAATGTGTTATTAAATGCTGAAATGTACATTTAACTAAGATTAACACATGCTTTAGAAGTATTTTTCATTGTCAGTTTGTTAATGAATGAACTAATGTTAAATAATGGAGCCTTATTGTAAAGTGTGTGACTGAACAACAGTCAGAACATATTCAAACAAAATCTAGGGCATGTAATTTAGTCCAGATTATAATATAAAATGTTTAAGTTTGAAAATGAATAGCCTTAAGTCTTTTCACCATATCATTTTGTTTACAAGGGTTACCGGGGAAACGGCTGTTTCTGCTGCTCCGTCAGCGCCCTCTGCTGTCAAAGAGTGAATGTGCACTTCAGCGTGTCTCCTGCACTAGTTCCGCCATGTGCTCGGCTCATGCACGGTCTGTTTACATCAGTGCGTGTTCCTCTTTGACGTGTTGTTAATTTTAAACGGTTGATGGGTAAAGTATTCTTAAAATGCATTCTAAAAATCGGAATAATTCGTAATAAATATTCACGGTATTTTGAAGTGCCCACGATAACAATATTCATTATGTGCATGTTCATTATTGCGGTATATCGTATTACCGTTTACCAGCACATGTCTAGCGCTATGTGCCATTCACCATGTAGAAAATAGGAAATGTGTGAACAACTGACCGTTTTCAGGCAGTTCAGGGTCTATTTATAAAGCAGGGGGCGGGACTTCAGATTCTAGAGCGCATTTGATTGGACAGAAGATTTGATGAGAAGGTGAAGTCTGTGATGATGTCATCAAAATCTGTGATTCGTTTTAACGGAAGTGAGAGACTGTAAGTTTTCAATGCTTATCTCCTAAATGCAAATTTTGTCATTGTTTTGGAACACACCAGCTTATTCATAACCTGAAGGCTAAGATAATCATACTAAAAGCTAAAAAACTTTATTTTGATTTCAGTGGGTCTTTAAGCATTTGCCTATTTAAATCCAAACAGTGACTTTTTTTTTCCTGGGCAGTGTATATTTATCATTATTATAAGTAAATATTTTTAAAAGCATATGTTATTGTTGTAGTCTATTGCATATTGTTTATTGGGTTCTTAAAGTTATTTGTTACTTATGTGACCTACTAAGCACGTTCTCCACACCCCTAACCATTTACGGATACATAGTTAGGCTATCAAAAATAAAAATGTATATCTAACATAGGCCAATACAGGGATTACTCTAGATCCTAATTAAAGTACAAAAAGGTGGGCGCTGGTGTAAAAAAATGAGAGGTACACTTAATTTTTTGTTACACATCAATACATATACGAAAGTCCTAATATTTTTACTCCAAACATGACACATTAAAAGGGTATAATGAAATACACATGGGCAAGGCAAGTAGTAAACCCTATAAAAAAACTCAATACTTCACTCTCAAGTAGTCACATCACAAATTGATCAATCACCATAAATGTGGTACACTGCAAGCCACACACACTACTGTGATGAGGAAGGGAATTATTGCGCACTGTCCAATAATGTTGTGCTAAAAAAGTAGTATCCCAGAAGTATGAAAAAAAACAACAAAAAAAAGAAAAAAAAAGAAAAGAAAAACAATTCAAAAAGACAAAAAAAAAAAAAACACAATAACAAAATACAAGAGTCTCTTTCCCAGCGTCTCACAACGCGCCGCTGGACGCTTGGTCTAAGCAACCAAAAGCAAACACGTTGATTAATTTTATGTGGAGGCAAATGAAAACAGTGGCTGACAAACTCTGCTACAAATGAATAAAAACAATCATGAGAGACAATTACTCACAAACATTTACCATTGTTAAGGATATTCATACCTGAATATGAAGACACAGATAAAGAGTGCACAATTGTGTGCTTGAAAACACAACCTCACGCCACTTCACTGTTATACAAAAGCAACAGATCAAAATGCAAAAAAAGGTATACATTTAAAAACATACATCTCATGTCATGTAAACTTCTATATTTTCATCATTTCATTTAGAATCAAACTCAAGTACTGGTTGTCATACGAGAAGTTTCTGTAAAGCAGTGGTTCTCAAACCTGTCCTGCATTACCACCAGCCCTGCACATTTTGTACGTCTCCCTATATCTGACACACCCATTTCAGGTCTTGCAGTCTCTACTAATGAGCTCATGAGTTGAATCAGGTGTGATAGATGAGGGAGACATACACAATGTGCAGGGCTGGTGGTACTCCTGGACAGGTTTGAGAACCACTGCTGTAAACAATTAGCGTCTCCTCAAAATGTCAGTCTCAGACAGCTTCAAAAAGTGGTGCTTCTACAAATAATTCAATCAAACGGTCTTTAAAACACCACCCATAATCTTGTGATCAAGAAAAACACATCAATCAGAGCGAGAGCAAGAGCACGTCCATCAACGAGCTTCGTTCGGGTTACGAAAGCCAGCTGCAGCGCTGTCATTTTGTTTTTAGACCACGAAATCAACACTGACTACGTTTACATGGACAGCAGTAATCTAATTATTGACCTTATTCTGAATAAGACAATATTTTGATTAAGGTGTTTATATGAGTTGCCTTGAATATTCGGCTCATGTTCCCGGTTTGCATGTTTTTTTATTTATTTGTTTTTTTTTATTTATGTATTTTTATAATTTTAAATTTTTTATTTGAATACAAAAGTATATAAACAACAAAGGCAAATATAGGGGGGGGGGGGGGGTGGGGGGGTATTTAAAGAATCTACATTTGTGGATGAAATATTTTGCTAAAATTACAATGTTATTTAGCAAAAAAGAGTTAACACAGCAGTTTTTGGGAACTCCAAATAAAATATGATGTAAAGAAAAAACTTTTTTTATCAACCAGTCCTGAATTGATATCCAGAAGAGTTTGGAGAAATTACATAAGAAAAAGATATGATCAGTGTCTTCAGAGAGACTATCGCAAAAGGAACAGGGGACAATTTCTATATTAAATTTTTGATTTAGTAATTTGTTAGAAGGGTAGATCTCATTTAAAGTTTTAAAGTGTATTTCTTTTGCTTTAGGGGGAATAGGAAAACTTAAGTAAGCTGTTCTAAGAAATATTACAGTATTTTTATCAAACGTGTTCTAATTTGTTTCTTTTAACTTGACAAGGATAACAGGTTTTTAATATGACCCGTCTTATATACATATTATTACAATTATCACTTTTGAATTGAATATCTCCAATGTACAAGGCTGGAAGAATTGGTTTTACTTCAGTATAAGAGAGGTAGCATCTCATTAGCATTTTTATACCAGAAGGTATTGCATTAATGACGGTGAAAAACTCTTTTGGGTGACAGGCAAAGCCATGTTTCAATGTAAAAGTATTATAGTCTAAAATGTTACCCTTTTCATCCATTAGATCTCTCACTGACCATATATTTCTGCTTAGCCAATTCTTGTAACATAAAGATCTGTTCCTGTGCAATGTTGTTCCAAATTGAAGCATTATGAGGTGTGAAATTGTGAGTATGTGCCAACTTCCAAAATAAGAGTACTTGTTGATGGAATGTTGATAGTTTCTCTGGAAGTTTAGATAAATCAAAATCACATTTGAAAAAAAAATATTATTTCACCAAATTCTTGAAACAAAGCTGAAGGAACTGTAAACCAAAAACTATTTTCATTACATAGAAACATTTTTAACCATTTAAGTTTTAACAAAATATTCATGTTTTCAAAATCAATTACATTTAAACCACCTTGTTCATAGGATTTAATAATGTCTGCTTTTTTAATATAGTGGGCTTTGTGCCTCCAAATAAAATTATGCATTTTTTGTGAGCATGTTTTAATAAAATTCGAGGGGGGAGCTAAAGAGAGAGCAGGATAAATCAATCTGGATAAGTATTCAACTTTGGTTAGCAAAATTTGACCAAAAATTGAAATGTCTCTTTGTAACCAGCAATTTAAAGAGCACCTATCATGGAATTTTGAAATGTACCTTTCATGTAGTGTGTAACATAGATCTAAGTGAACAAAAACATCCTGCATAGTTTGAAATATGACAGTGCACCGTATATATAGTTATTTTCTTTCAAAAGAAGGAGTCGACTCTGAGTCATTTTTAAGAATCGTTAGAAGACCGAAGCTTTTTCTCTGACTAGATGACGTCAACTTGTCAAGTTATTTGAATACGATACGCCCACTTATTGCGCTCCAAGACTCCAGTGAAAACTAGAAAACATCATGGAGACGAGACGCCAGTGAAAACTAGAAAACATCATGGAGACGAGACGCTGTTCTGAAGTGCACTCAAAAGCGAACTTTTTTCATCTGCCCAAGGATGAGCATTTGAAGACTAAGTGGCTTGAAGACAAACCATACATCGTCGCGATTGAGTGTTTATTAGTCGTCAAATGTATGTTTCGCGATCTCAGGAAGCTTTTATTATGGACTTCTATTATGGCACATGGTTCTTCTTCGTCTGTCTGTGCCATATATGGACTACATGTGCACAGAGCGCCCTCCGGCTGCCAGTATGAATTGAAAACAACACATAAGAGACTCAATCGCTCATGATTAGGCTTTATCTGCGCATTTTGAGGAAGTATTGAATAAAAAATACTCCTCTGTTTAGAAATTTGACACAGACATATGAGAATCTATCAATACGTCTCCTCATCTGCACACTTTTGAACTAAAAGCCCTGAGGGAGGTTGATTTGTCGCGAGTCTTCGTGAGGAGAATAGAGGAGTTTTTTTATGAATGAGATCAGCTGAGGCTCATATTACAATCAAACGGTACAGACGCGGTTTTCATATTCATAACTCCTGACACATATTAACAAATTACTGTCACTATAAGACTTTGATGGGCGTTCCGTTTCCGAAAATATCTGCACAGACTATACCAATCACAACTGACTGGGTCATCGGACCAATCACCGCAGATTAGCGTCACGTAAAGGCGGGGTTTTGAAAAGTGAATCACTAAAGGAATCATTTGAGAATCGCTGTCAAAACAGGTAAAAATAAATGCATATTATAAGAAAACTAAAGTCTTTTTTGTCATTGCATGCATGCAAAACTGTTGTTGGGGACTTCTAAAACAATATTTGGAACATTTTAAATGCCATGATTGGTGCTCTTTAATATCCGGTTTGCTTTTTGTAAGTTATTATCAAAATTTTCTTTCGTACTTATTTTATGGTCTTTGGTAATTGTAATCCCTAAATATTTTACCTTATCTTTAACTGGGATATTATGCAAACAAGTGATATCATTCAGATGTAGGGCAAGAAGTTCACATTTACTTAAGTTTAGCTGGAGTCCTGATGCATTAGAAAAAATATTAACTAATGAAATAGCCAGAGGAATTTGATCTTTGTTTTTTAAGAATAGGGTAGTATCGTCTGCCAATTGACTAATTGCTATAATTTTACCAAATACTTTAAATTTTTGCACCGTTTGATCATGAATAACTAAAGTAGACAACATATCTGCAGCTAAAATGAATAAAAGAGGGGATAAAGGGCATCCCTGCCTTATTCCACGACTAACAGGAAATCTTTGTGATGTACAATAAGGAAGAGAGATGGAACTATTCATACACTCAAAAAAAAAAAGGTTCTATATGGCACCAAAAATGGTTCTTCGTCGTAATCATAGAGGAACCACTTTTGGTGCTATATAGCACCATGTCTTAACATGTTATGTATATGCACAGCAAAAACTCCAGAGTTAAATTAACTCTCCTGGGAGTATATGTAAGACCACACTCAAGAGTGTTAAAGTGTTAAAATAAGAGTGTTAAAGTAACACTGAAGCAGTGTTAAAGTTAATGAGATAATTAAGTGATTAATTGAGTGATGATTGGCCATTATTGAAGATACCTAATCAGGGTTTTTCCTGGGTCAAAAATGGTCTTCGGTGGTGGCTGACAGACATGGTCATCCATACACACACATACGCACGGTAAAAAAAAATACCCTACCCACTTGATCTGCAAGCGCAATACTGACAATAAATTTGAAATAAATTCAAAGAAAGTTTGTAACTTTTGCTTATCTTATTTTGATACCTTGATGTTTGTTTTTGTTCCTCATTTTTACACTATTTACTGATAATTGTTTTTTTGGTAATCATATCAATATTAAAAAATAGTATAAAAAAAATGAACAAATAGCCTAATTTTCTGCCATATACAATCAGCTAGCTAACAACAAATTTGTTCTGGGTTCACCTCACTCCAGTCTAAACTAAATGATTTTAGGCTATTTATTTTACTACACATTGTCCACATAAATAAGCTGAAAGACTGTTGATAATTAAAAATAATTCTTACTATCCACTCTTGCTTAATTGGGTAAGCACACCTGTGTTCTCATTTCAGGTGTTGTTCTGAGTAAATGATTAAACTGATTCGTGAGTTCAGTGTTGGACAGATCAGTTCTAACCAGTCGTTAAAATGATTCGGTTCAAAGGAGTCATTAGGTCGCGAATCGGACATTAGCAGACGCGTTGTGTGTGAATCCCGTCTTTAGAACATCGCGAAAGATTTGTCAACACACAGAAAACACTTCATAACTGGATAGGATTTGTTTCCTGTTTATTTAAAGTATGCTTTTTGCAGCTGGTCAGAGAATCAGTCAATGTTTTTTGAGCGCATTTCACAACCAGCGGTAATTAAAGGAAGACGTCTGATAGCGCCACGTGCAACATGGATTCGGTCTTCCGACCTTTTGATTTTGATTAACGTAAAATGTGAAACATTAGAAAGCTAAGAATGCTTATTTTGAAGACAGAGAGAGTGCGAACAAGGGATGAGCTCACTGGTCGTTCTCTCTGTCACTCAGTTAACTCAAGTGCAGCACTCATCTGTTCTACATCACTCATAAATCACAATAACTGATCAAATAAGGCTTTGGCGGGACAAAAATTTGTTTTGGCGGCCGGCAAAAAATTTTCAATGTAGGAAAAACCCTGCTAATGTTAACACGCGGAATCACCAAATGAGAAAAAAAAAAGAAAAAAAAAGTCACCATTATGGTGAACAGTGTTTGATTTACTTTGATTTTATCCTTGACTTTTAATATTATATTTTGTTTGGTGCTGTAACTGAGTTTTAACAGCCAGACAAGTAATGACAAAAGCTGATTGCTTGGTGTTAGTTATGTTTTGAGCCTAGTCTCTGAGTTGGGTTTATCTGGTTGATTATAACATAAGTTCCAGCATTTTCAATATAATTCTAAGGATTTCTTGAAAGTTATGCACACGCAAATCAAGAATCAGTGTAGTAATCTCAACAATGGTAACAAACAGCTCGTAAAGCTAATGATTTATTCATGCAGCAATGAATGATGGGAGCCATGGAAGAATTTTTGATTGATGCTCCAGAATACACTGCAACATGCTTTTTGATGGTCACCACTGTTGAGATTCTCAGGCTGATTCTTGATGTCTATGAAAATGTTTTTTGTTTTTTGTTCAGAGCAACTTTTTAGAAATTCTTTGGAATAAGTTGGAAATGCTTGATTTTACACTGTGGAATCACAAGGCTGGTGTAAACATAACTCAGATATAAGGTTATAATCAATGATTCAGCTCAATTGATGAATATGTCAAAACATAACCAACAGCACCTGATCAACTGTTACTCGTTGCTTGTCTGGCTGTTAAAGCAACCAAAACAAAATCTAAAGTGTTAAATGTCAAGGGTCAAGATCCAAACTAAATCAAACACTGATCACCATAATGGTGACTTAAGAATTGTGGTGTTCTCCTTTGGCGATTATCCTTGTTATCATCAGGTGTTCGTCACTAATGGCCAATCATCAATTAATCACTTAATTATCTCATTAACTTTAACACTGCTTCAGTGTTACTTTAACACTCTTATTTTAACACTTTAACACTCTTGAGTGTGGTATCACATATACTCCCAGGAGAGTTAATTTAACACTGGAGTTTTTGCTGTGTGGTAGCGGTGCTATATAGCACCTTAGTTAGCTGTGCTATATAGCACCTTAGTCAAAGAACCGGTGAAGAACCTCTGAAGAACCGCTGAAGAACCACTGAAGCACCAAAATTGGTGCTATATAGCACTAAAAAAGGTTCCCCTATGATTACGAGCCAAGAACCATTTTTTGTGCCATATAGAACCTTTTTTTTTTAGAGTGTACCTTTATAAATCATTTTTATAATATTAACAAAGGGCTCACCAAAACCAAAGTTTTCTAAAACTTTAAATAAAAACCCATGTTCTAACGTGTCAAAGGCTTTCTTAAAGTCTAAGAAAAGAATGTATCCATCATCCTCTATCAAATGATTGTATTCTACCATATCCATTAACAAAATCGATGGTCGATTGTTAATCGATTAACAAAAACGTGTGTAAAAATTTTGTAATCATTGTTAAGTAAAGTGATTGGGCGGAGATTATCTAAGAATCTATTCTCTTTATCTGGTTTGGGGATTAAAATAATCAAGCCTTGACTCATTGTGGGGCCCAAAGAACCATCTTCAATACATTCAAAAAGAGCATTAAACAGTAACATTTTCAAATCATTCCAAAAAAATTTATAAAAATTTCCTGTAAGGCCGTCGGGACCAGGGGATTTATTTGACTTGAGTTTCTGAACGGCTAAATCAAGTTCTTCCATACATAATTGTGCATCACAAAGATCTCTTAATTCATCGTCAACCCTAGGAATAAAATTAATAATTTTTTCAAAGAAGTCATCACACTTCTTTGGAGAAAAATTAGACAGATACAAGTCACTGTAGAATTTATGAATTTCTTTGCTTATTATTGTAGGATCAGTAATTTCATCATTTTTCACCATTAGGGAAACAATACAGTTTTTTGACTGCCGTCTTTTTTCTAACCTACAAAAATAGGACGTGCTTTTCTCTCCCTTCTCTATCCATTTGGCTTTCGAACGAATGTATGCACCTTCAGCTTTTTTAATGTATAAGTTATCCAGTTGTGTTTGAAGCAAAATAAAGTTACTTTTTTCTAAGCTACTCAGTGCACTTTTACTGCAGTATTTATTAATCTCAGATATAATCTTGTGTTCATGTTGTCTTCTTATTTTAGCAAGCATTTTACTATAGTTTATAGAAAATGCAAAAATTTTAAATTTAAGGAACTCCCATCTAGCTTTATGAGAACTGAAATCATTACTATTCCCAATTTCTCTAATTAAATCTTTTATCTTTGCACAAAATCCCTCATTTACAAGCAGATCAGAATTAAATTTCCAATATCCCTTACTATGTGAAATTTTACATTTTGGCTTAACATCCAAGATAATAACACAGTGACCTGTTAAAGGTGCTGGTGAAATAATGCAATCCTTAACAAAATGTAACAAATTATCTGAAATTAACCAATAGTCGATCCTCGATTTACTAGAGGCATTGGGTCTGAACCAAGAAAACTGTTTGGTGTTAGGGTTAAGATGTCTCCATACATCCAATACTTTAAGATTGTTGCAAAACTGAGTAATCATAGAGTTTGGTTGAGGGGTACTACTTTTAGGTGGATGTCTGTCAAGAGATTCATCTGGTGTAACATTAAAGTCTCCACCTATGACAATATTATCTGTTGGAAATAATCTCTTGAAATCACAAATTAGAGAAGAAACATCAGCAAAAAGCTGCTGATTTTGTTTTGCATTGTTAAAAACATAAACATTAACCAAAATAAAAAAGATGGATTCAATATCCAGAACTATTGCAACCCAATGTCCATTGGAATCAGTTTTAACAGAGATCATTTTTCCTGGGCAGTTGTTAAACAAAATCGCAGTTCCTGCAGAGTGAGAGGATCCGTGGCTTAGTAAAACTTTATCTCCCCATTGACTCGACCAAAAAGCAGCATCAGCAACAGTAGAGTGTGTCTCTTGTAAAAAAATACAATTCGAGCCAGTTCCTTTACAAAATAAAAACATAGCCTTTCTTTTGACCTTGGTTTGAATGCCCCGAACATTTAAGGAGAGTAATGAAAACGGTAACTTAACTGGAAACATAAAATAAAAACGTATAAAAGTAGAAAACGAATAAACACTGATTACAAACTCGAATCAGATATGTACTAAATGGGTAACAACTAACCGAGTACACATCTCGCAACCTAGTATTTCTCAAAATTATCATATCTCACACCATCCTACCCGTAAGAAAGTTCAAGTGCAGGATTTCGTTGGGTCAATGCGCCTTCCTTCAATATAACCAAATGGACCTCTGTAGTACGCCGTTTTCCCTTCTTTCCGAGCTTGAGCAATCAGTGGCCACAGAACTGCACGGGCGTTTCGATCCTCCTTCGTGAAGTCTTCCACGAATCTGATTCCATGGTTTAGACAGACAGACGAGTTTTTTGTGCATGCCTCCACAAGCTCAGGTGTTTTCAGAAAGAATCGGTACAGCGTATCTGTCTTTAATAAATATGATAAAACTAAAGACTCTTTGAAGATATGAAAGATGCAATACTACTCTATTGATACTTAAGATTACCATGGGATTGGCAGAATCTGTGTGTGCTATGTACCCTTTAATTAGTTAGTAGTTAATAGTAGTTAGTAGATGACATGAGGCTGTCCGAAGTTAGCAACATTGAAAACAGATGGGCGCTCAAAACATACAGCTCCTGATCGAGAAATTAGATCTGCGTCCAGGTGTAGCGATCACCATTTCCTCCGGCGTCTGAAATGTACACATAAATCAGAAGATGGAAACTGTACTGTTTGTTAAACAGACATTTGATCTAGCTTAAAGGAGGGATTTGGATTCAGGTAAATATGGAGTAAAATTGAAATGCACAAGTAATGTTTGTGTTCATGAACATATGTTGGCGGTTGTGTAGGTGGATGCTGTTAAATTGTTGTGTGTATCTGATGAATTCTGATCTGCCACAGGGCTGAATGTCATTATGGATCCAAACAGGAGCCGATTTTACACTCTCTCTTTAATACACAGCAGAGAGTGGGTGTTGTAAACAGTAAAGTCACCGCCTGCATAACGGCTGTTTTTGCACTACATAATAAATCTGTCAGGACTGTCTGTCTCTCTCTTGTGTATAGCTCATACCTCTCTTTTTGTTACTTGCTCTTACTCTTATTCTTTCTCTCCTTCCAGGCAGAAAAAAATACAGGTGTCAGATGAAAGTCAGAAGTATTAAACTTAGACCCAAAGAAGTCAGGCAGGCAGGCACAATACAAAGCATATCTGTAAGAAAGAAAAATCACAAATGAGAGTTGTTTATACTAGAACCTAACAGGATTCAATGGAAAGCAACTGAGATATGTCTCTCTTGCTTCTCAAAATGTGTATTTATTTTCTTTTTTTCAGTGGAGGAAAAGTGCTTCTCTAGAGTTTATCCTCTAGGATAGTGTTTTCGTTTTGGAAACAAAACAAAGCTTGAAAATGTATATTATTAAAGTGTGATCGAAACATTAAACAACATCCCAGCTAACAAATATATGTTCTAAGAAAATTCCCATTAGGTTATGAAAATGTTATTTCTGAACGTTCAAAACGTCTTTTTTTCCATTTTTATAATTTTGCAAACATTTTGTAAGCATTACATTTGAATGTTCTCTGAATATTTTGAAACATTTAAAAAACATTAGAAGAGCATCCAACTAAAACCTTTCAGAAAAACAAAATCATGAATGATGTTAAATAGGTTATTTTAATAGGTTTTGTGCTAACATTAAGAACATCATTATTAAAGACTAGATAACTGTAACGCATATGTTCTGTTTTGTTTAGTTTCATTTTGTTTTGGTTCCGTTTTCCCTGTTCCTGTTTTCTTGTGTTCCCTGTCATTGTAAGCTGATCTAGACTGTGTCCGAAATCGCCCCCTATACTCTTAAATAGCCAGCAGCCATATCACCCTGTAGCCCAAGGTTTCCCACTGAAGCTAAGCAGGGCTGAGCCTGGTCAGTACTTGGATGGGAGACCAACTGGGAAAATTAGGTTGCTGCTGGTAGAGGTGTTAGTGAGGCCAGCAGGGGGTGCTCACTCTGTGGTCTGTGTGGGTCCTAACACCCCAGTGTAGTGATGGGGACACTAAACTGTAACAAGCACCGTCCTTCGGATGAGACATTAAACCGAGGTCCTGACTCTCTGTGGTCATTAAAAATCCCAGGATGTCCTTCTAAACAGAGTAGGGGTGTAACCCTGGCATCCTGGACAAATTTGCCCATTGGCCCCTGTCCATCATGGCCTCCTAATTAATAAAAAAATAAAATAAAATAATAATAATAATAATAAAAAAAAAAAAAAAAAAATATATATATATATATATATATATATATATATATATATATATATATATATATATATATATATATATATATATATTATATATACGATTGGCTTCATCACTCTGTCTCCTCTCCACCATCAGCTGGTGTGTGGTGGGCGTTCTGGCACAATATGGCTGCCGTCGCATCATCCTAGTGGATGAGGTGGTTCCCCCCTTCTATGTAAAGCGCTTTTAGTGCCTAAAAAAGCGCTATATAAATGTAACAAATTATAACTTATTAAATAGGGAACTATTTGAGGGGACAGCCATTTGTAGTGGTGTCCAAAACCATAGATTAGATTAGATTCAACTTTATTGTCATTACACAATTACAAGTACAAGGCAACAAAATGCAGTTTAGGTCTAACCAGAAGTGCAATAGCAGCAAGTGCAGGATATACATATATACAGTGGTTGCGTAAGTGCAGGACATGGATATGTACTGAATATATATAAATATGTATAAATAGAGAGATGGTTATTACTATAAACAGAACTGAATTTACAGGTGAATATGTACAGTGAATAAATATACAGATGGATATTACTATAAAAAATAATTTTACATATATAGGTATACAATAATATGTTAGGCTAATATGAGGAATATAGCAGTGGATTAAGGTAGTGCAATAAATTATGGACAGAGCTATCCGAAAGAAAGTGTAAATGTGCAGTGGAAAGTGGTTGCATATTACAGTTAGAAGTACGGTGCAAAATGCAAATGTAAACAGTTGGTACTATAAATACAGTCGGCAGTGCAAATGAGCATAATCAAGTTAAGATATGGTGGTGCAAAATGCATAAGTAAACAGTTGTTACTGTAATAAACAGTCGGTAGTGCAAATAACAAATTGAAGGCAGATGTGAGGTAGGAGAGTTAGCAGTTTATGAGGGAAGTGGATCAATGGGGGTTTGAGTTCAATAAAGAGACAGCTCTGGGGAAAAAACTGTTCTTTAGTCTACTGGTCCTGGTCCGGAGGCACCTGAGACGCCTGCCGGAGGGCAGGAGAGAAAACAGTCTGTGGGCTGGGTGAGAGGAGTCCTTAAGAATGCTGCGAGCTCGGTGCAGACAGCGTTTCCTCTGGATGTGCTCGATGGCAGGTAGTGGAGTCCCTGTGATGCGCTGGGCAGTTTTCACCACCCGCTGCAGTGCCTTGCGCTCCGCAACAGAGCAGCTCCCATACCATACTGCGACACAGTTGGTCAGGATGCTTTCAATTGCGCAGCGATAGAAGTTCACCAGGATAGCCGAGGAGAGCTGATTCTTCCTCAGTGTCCTCAGGAAGAAGAGACGCTGGTGAGCCTTCTTGACCAGGCTGGAGGTGTTGGTCGTCCACGACATGTCCGCTGAGATGTGGATCCCCAGGAACTTGAAATTGGAGACACGCTCAGCAGCCATTCCAATGATGTGGATGGTGTCGTGTGTGCCTCTTGACTCTTTCCTGAAGTCCACGATGAGCTCCTTCGTTTTGGTGGTGTTGAGGAGCAGGTTATTATCAGTACACCATGTGGCCAGGTGCTGGTGGACTTTATTGAGTGCACTCATTCAATCCCACAATGCACCGCAACAACGTACAACTGATGTACGCTCCACGGCTAGAGAATGCCCATAATACACCGTGAGAGTCGCGCTGAATGAATTCCCACGTCTCACCAGCAGATGGCCCCTGCAGCTGAATCAGTCATCCATCCATTTTTCAAACCGTGCTGGTCCAGCGCACACAGGTATAAATTCCTTTTTAATTGATTATTAAATTAGTTTAATTAGGGTTTATACATGTTAGTTTCCAAGGCAAGAGTTCAAGATTAAACTTTTAATTACTACTGGAGCTGCCTGTTTGCTATGTTTCAAATGATTGTTAAACAGCAAGCAGAAACTATGCAAAAGCGGCAGCCCTTCAAGTGCACTCAGTGTCCGAATTCACTCACTGGTTTTCATTCACTCCTTCAAGTGGACTATATTAATAGTGAAGTAATGTAGGGAATAGTGAATGAGGGCATAAGGGGTGATTTCAAACACATCACCAGTTTCTTAGGCTGTATCCGAAATCGCGTACTGTGTGAGTAGGTACTACATTTGAATTTGAACGAACTTCGCGAGTGTTAAAAAAGTATGTTCTATATAGTATGAATGAATGTAGTATGAATGTAATCCGGATGTACTACATGTGCCATGTTGTCGTTATCATGTGACCTCGTTATCAACACCTCCATTCATAAAATCCTCTCCCGTGGCCTCATGGGATAGTAAAGTATCCATCGTATGCACACTTCAGAATCTCGCGGGATCTCATCCGGGTACTTTTTGCCTACTGTTTTTTGAATACTATGAATTTGGACATACTATTCTGTTGGCATACTGTTTTTCGCATACTATATAGTAGGGGATTATTCGATTTCAGATGCAGCTTTAGTTTGTGTCAGTTTGTTACCTTGGTTACTGATTACGTTCAACTGTTGTTCATTTAGTTTCCTATACATCTCCTTGTGTGTTAGTTTTACTCAGTGTCATCTTGCATTATCGTTGGCATGTTAGGTTAGTACCTGGGCTGTCAAAAGATTAATCGTGATTAATCGAATTCAAAATAAAAGTTTGTGTTTACATAATATATTTGTGTGTGCTCTGTATAATTATTATTTATATATAAATACGCACACCAGCATATATATATTTAAGAAGAAAAAAATATATATTTTATATATAAATATAATGTTTATTTATATATATATATATATATATATATATATATATATATATATATATATATATATATATATATATATAATGCAAATTATGTAAATGTATATACAGTATATACATGCAAATATTTCTTAAATATATACATGGATGTGTGTGTATTTATATATACATAATAATTATACAGAGAGTACACACAAATATATTATGTAAACACAAACTTTTATTTTGGATGCGATTAATCACGATTAATCTTTTGACATCCATAGTTCTATTACACTATTAGTACTTTTACCTTCTTGTTCCTACAATCTCCTGCGTGTTATTTTGGATTTGCTATTAAAGAATATATATTGAATCTCCATCATGTCTGCTGACCAGCAGACTGTAACAATAACAGAGTGAATATTCTATTAACATTTCTGGATGAATGTTTGCTCATAACTTTGAGAGAACCTTGCCAGAACATTAGCCAAAGTTCTGAGAATGTTCCCTGTTAACTGGGACCAGTGTTGCGGGTAATGCATTAATAATGCATTTATGGCAAAGAGCAGACAAGTATACAATAAACCAGAGATATGATGCTTGCAATTTACAGGCAGTGTACTAATCTGGCTGATGGGCAAAGTGAACCAACATGCCAGGAGTTTCAGGTTGCATGACACAAAGTAATGCACAGATACTTTTCCAAGTACTGTAACTAGTAAAGTAACACATTCTTTTTTATATTTACAACAACCTATCCGAGTTACTTTTTCCAAATAAGTAAGGCAAGTTTCTTTATTTTCCCATTTATTGACACCTCAAGAGGTCGAGAGTAAGCTCAGAGGCATTGTGTGCGCTGTGTAAACATGATGCTAAGTAAGAGTGTTAAACTTTCTTCTCCTGTGTCCAGAATGGCTTTGTTTGAGCTTTATCCTCTACTGTACAGGTGTGAATTAGCTTCTTTTTTTTTCAGCCTGAGGCTTATTCATTTCACTTTTGGTGAGCTTTACATTTGCTAAAAATATATCTTTTTTTTTTTAATTATTATAATAAAAAACAACAACAAAAAAACAAGCAAGCCCAGCCCAGGGGGGTATTCCAGAAAGCAAGGTTAACTTATTGTCTCATATACCTTAAACTCTTGGTTGATTAACCCAAACCTTGCTTACTCAAGGTATGCTGGTTCCAAAAACGAGTCCTAGAGTAAGTTCGCATTTTCCCGGTTAACACACAAGACATTCTCAACAGAGCAATGAAACAATGATTCACCATGGAAACAGACAAAACGCCATTCTACTTCCCCCTTCTTCTTTTGTTTAATGGCGATTTACATAACCTATTTGTTGATTGAATGCATGTGGATATGGAATGCATGAATGTGTGGATAAAAAAATAAAAAAATATATATATTTGAATTGAATTAACATTTAAACATTACCTTGTTGTAATAGTGCTAGTAATGGTATATCAATTATATAACATGCATCTGAATACCTCTTAAGCAATCTAACCCTGCAACATAACCTGCTCTGGAGCAGGTTATGATCAGAGAGTGAGTTGCTATGGCTACTTACTAGGGCTGTACGATTAATCGAAAAATAACCGAAACCGACATTCAGAACCTCTAACCGACGTATTTTTCCCATGTCGGTTATTTCGGTTTTCACGTGACTCCGCCCCGTCAGTCACATCAAGTGCAGTTTGCAGGCACACAGAGATGCAGGAGCAGTTATCTGTGTTTATAGATACCCAGAATCACTAACTGCATGTTTTACACAGTTTATACAGGTCAGTTAATTGCTGTTCTTATAGCCTACGCGCTGACACACACACACACACACACACAGAGAGAGACGGCGCGCGCAAGCCCCGAAGCCGCTTTCACTTTCTTGCTCGTAAAGTTTGTCAAGTAAATGCGTTTAAACGCGACAACGCGCGCGCCCTGAAGGCAGACCTCTTTCACCTGCGTTCTCGCAAAGCTTTGTCATTTGTATGTGGTTTAAGCCCTATCAGTTTGAACATTAAAGCGAGTTTCGACCATCAGATGTGTATTATGTTGAACTAATGCCTGATTTATTGACAAACGAACACTCAAGACAGAAGCTCGCACATCACGTGAAGATCGCGCGCAGAGGAGCACAGAAACGCAGGATCAACGCTGTCCTGTGGTAAAGTCACTAAAGTAGCTTAGAAACTCAACCGTTATAATACCTTTGAAGTAAGTACAAACCACAGCTTCATAATGAATAAAGACAGTAAGAGTAATTCACACACACAATCACTCTCTCATTAATGCATTCAAATAAATGTAATGTAGGCCTACTGTGTTAATTTATCTGTATCTGATGTACAACAAGCAGAAATCTGCTCCATAGACAATAACTGCTGAAAGTGAACCGTTTCCTTCAAGTGTTTTAAAATTACAAAGAAATGCACTTTTTCATTAGAAAAAAAAAAATCCACCTTTAGGGCAAAAAAGAGAGCAAAATAATCGTCCATTAATCGTAATCGAGGTCAAATGTTCAATTAATCGAGGTTTTTATTTTTGGTCAAATCGTTACAGCCCTACTACTTACTTACCCTAAAAGTTACCTCTGTTTTTGGAACCGAAAGTTGAGGTTATCCGCTAACTTACTCTAAAAAATACCTGGGTATGTCACACAACCTGCTTTCTGGAATACCCCACTGGTGATACAAACAAACACCTGTAAACATATACATTTTGTAAACATAAATAGCCATCTAAATATAATATTCGCCCATGCACACAGCTTCAGCCTGTCTGCTATCAGTAGGTGCTCGACAAAAATAACAAGAAGCGTTCTGCTCGAAACATCACATTTGTTCTGAGAATACAATTCAGTTATATTTAGAAACAAAGGTGTGCTAACTTTTTTTTTGTTTTTTTGGGGGGCGCTTCCTCAACGTGCAGTAACACACTGATGTGCAAAGTGAATGTTGTGACAAAATCATATACTTTCTCCTATCCAGCCCCAGCAGTTATGTCATAAGACAGCTCAACTTTATTAATTATACAGTAAATCCCTTACAACACTTACAGCTCTGTTTATATTTGATTTATATAGGAAACTCTCAATCACCTTTTCAAATCTCAGCAGTATGTGTTGTAGTTAATTGCAGGGATGTCCACAAACTCTGACTTGCTCTGAACAGAGAAAGAAAGAGAAGCCGATCCAACAAAGCCAAAACGATTGTTGTGTGTTCTAGTAAGTTTTTAGAAATCAGCAGCAGCTGTCAAGATCTGTGTGAGATAGGACCCAGATGCAGAAGTAGTGACAATTTATTGACAAAACAGCAGACAAGACACAAGTAGGTGGGTGAGGCGTGAGGAACTCCAATGATGGAGAAGGGCACAGGGTACGGTGGCCCATATTTTAACGATCTGAGCGCATGGCGCATGTGCACTTCCACTTTTGCTATTTTAACGGCGGGAAAAACAGTCGGCGCAACAGGCATGGGTTGTACCTAGTCTCTTAATGGGTGTTTTGGCGTAACTTGCAATAAACCAGAGTCTCAACTCCATTCCCTTTAAGAGCCAGTTGTGCTTGCACCATGGCGGATTCGCTATTTACATGGCAGAATTTATGAGCAGAAAGACTGAATGCTTCTCCAGAGAGGAATCCTTTTATTTGTAATATTCAAACATGTTTGTGTGCTGCTGCACGTCTGTGTGTGTGTGTGTAATAATAAGCAAAGTATACATGCGTTGTTGCTAATGCACCCTTTTAAATAACACAAAAAATACTGCACTATTGACTTTAGACCAGGTTTTTGTTGGTCAATGGCGCAGTCGTTTTCAGTTGCCTCAAAATAGCAACGCACCAACAATGCGCCTGAACACACCTCGTTTTCAGACCAGCACGCCCGGGTGTATGATAGGGCGCGTGACTGCTGGAACCAGCCCTGGGAGACAACGGGCTAGACATCTGAAGAGCCAGTGGTAGCACCAGGCAAATGTTTATGGCAAAGAGCAGATAAGAGTACAATAAACCAGAGATATGATGCTTGCAATTTACAGGCAGTGAACTAATCTTGCTGATGGGCAAAGTGAACCAGCATGCCAGGGAGTTTCAGGTTGCATGACACAAAACACAACACTCACAGCATGACAAGTATGAAATAAGACAAGACTTCCAACAAGAACACAACAGAAACAAGACAACAGGGAGAGACAGCAAAATAACAAACACAACTAAAAATCAATGACTAGATTCACAGTACCTAAAACAAAACAAAAAAGAGTGGGGAAAAACCTCCATGAATCGGATTCACTGAGATTACCCATAGCGGTGAACCAAGTATAAATGGTTTTTACCTGATCTCTGATCGGTTTTATACATTTGTAGACGTTTTAATGTGACATTTGTATAAATTTAAAATGAATATTATATTTGCATAATTAATAGTTATGAATAGTCTCTTATTGGCCTGTTTAGCCACCATAGAACAAAGAAAACTGATAAAAGAACACATATTATACAGACATTTGATATTTATTTTGCCTTGTAAAAATGTGCACTTTATTATACTTTTATAAACTTAAGTGGGACTTTAATACAACTTTATATGTACTTTCATAATTTCTTCTACTAAAATATACTTTAATGTCAGTTAAAAATACACTTAAGTGGGAATTAAATGTAATGTTTTTGACCAACTAAATGCATTTTATTAGTAATTAATTTCAAATGTATCACAGACTAAGTTCATGTTAAATGCAATTAGTTGAACTTTTGAGTCACTTAAGTGGGACTTTCGTACATTTTTATATGTACTTTTTTAAATATGTTAAAAGTGTACTTCTGAAATGTACTAACAAGCAATTAATGTGAACTAAGATATACTTTAACGTAATTTAAATTAAATACATTTGTAATTACATTTTTCTAATGATGAAGTTGCAGTTTAGTATTTCAACCTAGTTATTACTTAATTACCTAGTTACAATAAACAAATGCAAATTGAAACCCTCTACATTTATTGACAAAACAATCTGTAAAACAAAAACCTTTTGTTGATGCACAAGAAAAACCCAAGAAACACTTTACACAAACAGTTACAAAACTTTAACTCTCATTTGGAAAGAGTCTGGAGGACAATGAGGCACACTTATATGCACAATCTCCCTCATATACAAAGGTACCTAAACCTACCCATCACAGAACACATTCTGCATTTTTACATTTTTAGAAAACATCATTCTGTATGATTTATAAGATTGTTTCCTCATGAGGACCTAAAAAATGTCCCCACAAGGTCAAAATTTACTTTTATTACTTGTGGGGTCAATTGGTCCCCATAACGTAGGGATTACCAGTACACACACAATCTCAAAGCAAACACACAGTACCTCACACACACAACCCATTAATTAATACAAACAAAATGTAAAGAAAAGTGTCATTCCATGTACAACACTAAAATTCTAAACTTTGGGTAATGCTTTACAATAAAGTTTTATTTGTTAACTACTTCATTTAACATGAACTAAGAATGATGTATACGATATATATAGAATAACAATACTTTAAACATTTATTAATCTTAGTTCATATTAATTTCAACATTTACTAATGCATTCTTAAAATCAAAAGTTGTATGTTAATTAGTTGTTGCAATGCACTGTGAACTAACATGAAGAATGACTATACATTTCATTAACTAGCTTTGAACTATATTTTATATAAGGTTAACAAAGATTAATAAATACTGTACAAAAATAAAATAAATATTGCTCATCATTGTTAGACCATGTTGTAATACATTAACGTCTCTGGTTACTCACGTAACCGTAGTTCCCTGAGAGGAGGGAACTACGTATGGGAGAGACATTACGTATGGGGAAATCCATTTCCTCAAAAATGCTGAAGCCTGATTTGAATAACTCTTTTGCTTGCAAATAGACAATGGCGCCCGCGCCCTCGCCTGATATGCTGACAGCCTCCAATATAGGCGACGTCGGGCGCCAAAAAACCTCAGAATCTTTCGACTGAACGAGAGCTATTGAGGCTGAGGCTCTCCACACGGCAATTTACGTAATGTCTCGTTCCCTCCTCTCAGGGAACTACGGTTACGTGAGTAACCAGAGTCAGTCTCTCGACATTACATATGGGGAACGTATAAAACCCCCGCCGTGTGGAAATAGGCCGGTCCAGCTCATCGAGCCCCTGTAGAGCACAAGCACTAAGCACTCAGACTATAGAGCGCTAGCTCTAGGTCAGGTACCGGACCTGGTTGTAACACCCAGATGCAATCTGGCACAGAGCCAACTCGGCACCGACACCATAAGCATTCCCTCGAACAGTTAGCAACGCTGAACTGATTGTGATATAGAAGGGGAAAATGCAGCAAACATGTTGTTGCTTGAGAATACTGTCGGCTTATGAACGCAGGCATAATAAAGGAGGTCTGTATCATAGTTAATATGATCAATAATCAACCGCAACCATACTGAATCAACTTGATATACGACCTAGTTAAAACCCTGATCAGACCATGCGCCAACCAGGGCGTGTCCTCAGGCGACTAATCGCCCAATGGCTGCTCAGTTCTCTCCTCCTGCACTGACAGAACATGTGGTGCAAACGAGGGAATTTCCAAGTTATAAAACTTTGCAAACGTATTACAGGATGACCAGCCCGCTGCGAGACAAATGTCCTGAATAGACATGCCTTTCCTAAGCCCATGATGACGCCAAACTCTTAGTGGAGTGTGCTCGCACCCCAATTGGACAATCGGTTCCTCTGGAAGCATAAGCTAGTCGCACAGCTTCCACAATCCAATGTAATAGCCTCTGTTTCGATAGCGCACTGCCTTTCTTAGCACCCGCGTAGCAGACGAATAGCTGCTATGAAGCTTGAAACTGACAAGTCCTGTTTACATAAGCACGCAGCGCACGCATGGGGCACAAAGCGCACTTCTGTGACACTGCATTAGTGTCTAATTCAGTGGGGCAAAATGCTTGAATTGTAATCACCTGAGATCTGAACGGCGTTGAGAGCACTTTCGTGCATAGCCTCGTTTGGGTATGAGTCTGATCATGCAATCCTCTGGCCCGAACTGTATACACGCACTGTTCACTGACAGGGCATGCAAATCAGCGCACTAAGCACTAGCGATAAGTCCCAAACTGGCATCTGACGAAGGCGATGAGGATTCAGTCGTCTCGCCCCTCGGAGAAGAGGGCTCTAGCCTCTGATATTGTTTGCATTATTCGCTGTGACACTCCGCACTGATCTGCTACACATGCAAGTCCCACAGCTCCGGGCTGGGGTGCCATATGGTGCCCCTCGTCTGGGATAGAAGATCCCTTCTCAGCGGGATTCGCCACGGGGAGATCGGCTACATGTTCACCAGTTCCGGGAACCACGGCTGTTTGGGCCACTTGGGCGCTACCAGAATCATCGCACATTTCTCTTCCCTGATCTTTTGCAGCATCAGCGGCATTATCTTGACCAGGGGAAAAGCATACTTCCGCCCCTTGGGCCAACGGCCCGACAGTCCCCTCCCAGAGGAGCCGTTGTCAGTGAGAAGTACAGTGGGCACTATGACCACTACCCGCCTGACCACTCTGCCCACTCAGCACCCTGTTCGTACATGGTCATGCCGGACCAAGGCACTAGAGTCTCGAGACATAAACGCGTTATGACTAGGGACGGGGTTGGCGCTAGATCGCTTTGGCAGAAGATGAGGCCTCTCTTCTCTGCCCCTTCCACTGTAGTCAGCAGCTGGGTACCCTGTGCATGGGCTCGGGCTGAATGAGGGGAGCGCCATGACCGGATGAGCTCCTGGTGGAGCTCAGGGAAAAAAGGAGTGGGTCTTTGCGGGGCGTCCGCCTGGCGGCCCGCCCCGAGGAAAGACCCGTCCATCCGTTTCTAGATGGCTGATCCTTGGGAGCTGCCCAGTCTAGTTCCATGTCCGCTACCGCCGCTGAGGATAGCCATGAGCTCCGCGTCCAGCGAGGCCGGGGTGGCCTCTGAAGGGACCTCAGACCACGCCCCTGGATCAGAGGCACTTGTGGACATGGCATTATCTTCATCATATCCGAAGGAGACCATTTCCCGCGCTTCCTTCGGGGGGCGGTAGCTAGCCTCGGAATAGGTGAGAGGTTCTGGGCCCTGAGGATGGTGTGGGTGCTGGGCCTACGCCAATTCCTCCACGGAGCCCAGTGACAGGGTTTCCTGCAGTCCCCCGACCCGCGGCTCGACGGCGGCGGGCGGAGGAGAGGCAGGAGTCATAAGGCCAACGTTACGGGTAACGGCCAGCCTTGAACGAAGGATCTTGATGGGGAGTTCCTCACAGACTCAACAACCTGATCCTTCGTGCGCCGCCTCCGTGTGGGCTCGACCCAGACACAGCACGCACTGCTCGTGTGCGTCCGGAAAGTCGATAGGACCACCACACATGCGGCAAAGAGACATTTTGAAAGAAAAATCCACCGGAACGCGAGAGGGGATATTTTCCACATTGTCCACTCTGATTGCGTCAATCTACGGCGAGTTATCATCAGACTCCAAGTGAAGAAGAAGAGTTTTTTTGGCACCCGACTTCGCCTATATTGGAGGCTGTCAGCCAATCAGGCGAGGGCGTGGGCGCCATTGGCTATTTGCAAGCAAAAGAGTTATTCAAATCAGGCTTCAGCATGTCGCAACATATGGAACCCAGCCTAACACAAGTTCAACCAATGCATATGAGTGTTAGACCTGGCGTCGAATGCTCCGCCACGTCCGACTGCCGCGGGTTGCGGAGGACTCAACAGGGTTCGCCGTTCTGGGGAACTCGACTGGAGCAGAAAAGCGCACATATCCGTACCATGAGGGAGGGAATGGCGCAGCAAGCCGACACTAGAACGGGCACTTCGGTGTTACTGACTATGGGAAGTGAGCACACAGGAACATACTGGCTCTACACGGAGGCTATAAAATTAAGCGAACGTGTTAGGTGTCGCCCAGCCCGCAGCTCTACAAATATCTGTCAGCGAGGCGCCACGAGCCAGCGCCCAGGAAGAAGCAACACCCCTAGTGGAGTGGGCTCTTAACCGTGCGGGCAGGGCACATCTTGGGATTCATACGCCAAGACGATGGCATCCACTATCCAGTGGGCCATCCTCTGCTTGGAGACAGCCTTTCCCTTCTGTTGTCTTCCGTAACAGACGAAGAGCTGCTCTGAGGTCCTGAAGCTTTGCGTTCTGTCCACGTAAGTCCGGAGAGCACGGACGGGACAGAGAAAAGCTAGGGCTGGGTCTGCCTTCTCCAAAGGCAGCGCTTGCAGGCTCACCACTTGGTCCTGGAAGGGAGTAGTAGGAACCTTGGGCACATATCCAGGCCGGGGTCTCATGATCACATGAGAGTTACCGGGCCCGAATTCCAGGCACAATTCGTCGACCGAAAATGCCTTCAGGTCCCCTACCCTCTTGATGGAGGCCAATGCAGTCAGGAGTATTGTCTTTAACGACAAGATATTCAACTCTGCTGACTACAAAGGCTCAAAGGGCGCTCTCTGCAGTGTGGTTGGCACCAGAGACAAGTCCCAAGAGGGTACAGAGGGAGGGCGAGGCGGATTTAGTCTCCTCGCCCCCCTCAGGAACCTGACGATCAGGTCGTGCTTACCTAGAGATTTTCCATCTACTTGCTCATGATTAGCAGCAAAAGCGGCAACATAGATTTTGAGGGTGGAGAGAGACAGCCTTTGCTCCAACCCATCTTGTAGAAAGGAAAGCACAGACCTGATCGAACATCTTCGGGGGTCTTCTCGGCGAGAAGAGCACCAATCGACGAACAGGTTCCACTTCAATGCATAGAGGCGCCTCGTAGAGGTGCTCTAGCGGAAGTGATGGTGTCAACTACCGCTTGCGGTAGGTCACCTAGAACCCCCGCTTCCCGTCCAGGGACCAGACATGGAGTTTTCAGAGGTCTGGACGCGGGTGCCTTAGGGTGCCCCGTCTCTGAGTTAGGAGGTCCTTCCTCAGAGGAATGGGCCAAGGAGGTGCTGTCGCGAGGAGCACTAGTTCCGGGAACCAAGTCCGGTTGGGCCAATACGGAGCGACCAACAGGACTTGCTCCTTGTCCTCCCTGACCTTGCACAGTGTTTGTGCAAGAAGGCTCACTGGGGGAAACGCATATTTGCGTTGGCCCCGGGACCAGCTCTGTGCAAGGGCATCCGACCCGAGGGTCCCCTCGGTCAAGGGATAGAACCACTGGCAGTGGGTTGTCTCTGGGGAGGCAAACAGGTCTACCTGTGCGGCCCCGAAACGACTCCAGATCAGCTGGACCGCCTGGGGATGGAGTCGCCACTCTCCCAGGAGCACTGGCTGTCATGATATGCCATTGCAGTTGAGGCCCCGTCCACAGACCCGAAACTGCAAGCCCGTTGTACGTGGCACCCCAGCCCGTGGATGAGGCATCCGGGGAGACAACGGAGTGCCTGGACACTTGTTCTAGGGGAACTCCCGCCCGTAGAAACGAAGGGTCCGACCACGGGCTGACGGTTTGGTGGCACCTCGGAGTCACTTGGACGCGGAGGGACCTGCTGTGCCATGCCCATCTCGGGACTCGGTCGTGTAGCCAGCGTTGAAGCGGTCTCATATGAAGCAATCCCAGCGGCGTTACTGCGGCTGCGGATGCCATATACCCCAGGAGCCTCTGAAAATGTTTCAGTGGTGCCGCTGTCCTGCCTCTGAACGAATTCAGGCAGTTCAACACTGACTGGACACACTCCTCTGGCGCACTGTCATGGCGATCGAGTTTATCTCCATACCGAGTAAAGAGATCCTCTGTGTAGGACAGAGTTTGCTCTTCTCCCAGTTGACCCGAAGTCCCAACTGGCTGAGGTGACTGAGCACCCTGTCCCTGTGTTCGCACAACTGCTCTCGTGACTGGGCAAGGATCAGCCAGTCGTCGAGGTAGTTGAGAATGCGAACACCATGCTCTCTCATGGGAGCAATGGCCGCCTCCGCAACCTTCGTAAAGACGCGGGGCGACAGGGACAGGCCGAAGGGTAAGACGCGTACTGATATGCCCGTCCCTCGAACGCGAAGCGCAGAAAGGGCTGGTGTTGAGGGAGAATCGAGACATGAAAGTACGTGTCCTTCAGGTTGATCGCTGTAAACCAATTTTTGGGGACGGATGCACCTGAAGATGCGTTTCTGCGATAGCATTCTGAACGGCAGCCTGTGAAGGGACCGAGATCCAAGATCGACCGTAACCCGCCGCCTTTCTTGGGTACAATGAAGTACGGGCTGTAGAACCCGGACCTCATATCGGCTGGAGGGACCGGCTCTATCGCGTCCTTCGCCAGTAGGACTGCGATCTCCGCCCTGAGCACGGGGGCGTTCGCCTCCACTACTGTCGTGAAGTGAACGCCCCTGAACTTGGGGGGATGCCGGGCAAACTGAATCGCATAGCCGAGTCTGATGGTACGGAGGAGCCACCGAGACGGGCTGGGAAGCACTAGCCAGGCTCCCAGACTCTGAACTAGGGGGATCAACGGCACCACAGACGTACCCGCAGCGAGGCGGAATGCAGGGATCCGGCTCAGACGGCATGGGAGCGGCCCGAAGCGGGATCTGAGTGTGCTGTGCAACACTTACCTGCATCCGCTGAGGGGATGTGCGAGTGTGGGGAGGCCGCTTGAGTGCGTCCCCACAGCCGGCGTCCCCTGCTGGTGAAGGGAGAGGCACCTGAGGGTGGCGAGGCATGGGAGCGTCGACCACCGCCAAGCGCGCTCTCTTGGCACCCAGAGATATTGGAAACTGCTCTTTTATTGAAGTTTTGGGCGGAACAGAACTCAAACTGAAACAAAAGATTCTCCCCCGGCCCTCTTCCGGGGGAGGGAGTGGTGCTGCAGCCATCTCCCGAAGAGCAGTTTCCTCCATCTCTGGGCGTCCCATCTCAGGGTCACTTGCAACGACGCTTGCCACCTGGCTTTGCAGCGGCCTGAGCGGGCTGGACATCCTTCCCATGGCCGGGCCCACGCCGTCGGCTGGGTGTAGGCTGCTGCGGTGCCTTGGCGGGGACGGAGGCGGCAGCGGGCGGACGTCCTCTGCGACGAGCAGTCGGAAGCGGCGCCACCGGCGGCTGGGTGGAGGCAGCAGCGGGCCGCCGGGGTAGGATGCCTGTAAACCAATCTTGGGGACGGATGCACCTGAAGATGCGTTTCTGCGTTAGCATTCTGAACGGCAGCCTGTGAAGGGACCGAGATCCAAGATCGGCCGTAACCCGCCACCTTTCTTGGGTACAATGAAGTACGCCTTCATTGTGCTTGGTGGCCTCCATCTGCTTCTGGGCGGCCGAGAACTGCTGGGCAAAGCTCTCGACCGCGTCGCCGAACAACCCGGCCGACGAAGTGTGGGAGTCCAGGAACCGATACTTGTCGTCTCTCTCATGTCGGCCAGGTTGAGCCAGAGATGACGCACCTGGACCACAAGCGTGGACATCGCCTGACCGAAGGAATGGGCGGTCACTTTCGTCGCCCGGAGGGCGAGGTCCGTCGCCGTCCGGAGCTCCCGGAGGAGCTCTGGGTCAGGCCTACCCTTGTGCATGTGACTGGACCTCGGCGTGCCTGGGCCTGGTGGACCTGAAGCAACGCCATGGCATGCAAGGCAGACGCAGCCTATCCGCAAGCCTTGTAAGCCTTCCCATTCAGACCGGAGGAGAACTTACAGGCTCGGGACGGGAAACGCTGGTCACCACACCAGTTAGAGGTGGTCGCCGGACACAGTTGCATCGCGACTGCGCGCTCCAGCAGTCACTCGGCCGGTTTCTGGCAGAAAAAGGTGCTGTCCATAACCTCGTGAGCTCCTCATGCACCTCCAGGAAGAATGGTGTCAGGGCGGGACGCTGAGAACCAGCGCGACCCTCCCCGAGGAACCAATCATCCAACCTAGAGGGTTCGGGACACGGTGGAGGGTTCCACGCGAGCCCTACCCTTTCGGCGGCCCGGGCAAGCATAGTAGCCATCTCGGGGTCTGGTACGGCCGAAGCGACTCTCCCAGAGGGAGGTAGCCCAGCCGAACCCTCATCCTCCGAGGACTGAAACTCCCCCTCCGATGCAGCGATCGACATCTGCTCTTCTGCCGGAGCTCCGAAAGTCACCGCTGGCCGCCCGTGGGAGGGACCAGCGACTTCTCCCGGGAGCTCTACCGGTTGCGGAACTGAGGGAATAGGGGCCTGCGGAGATTGACTTGGCGGGTGTGCCCTAAACGTAATCCTCAGATCACCCTGGCCATCCGAAGAAGTAGGTCTATTCTGGTTGGGAATAGCACTAGATCATTGGATGGGTAAGGGGACTCCGCCTTACCGAAGGTAGGTGAGTCTCGATCTTAGTTCCGAGATAGTCATGTTCCCGCAGTGGGAACACAAACTATCCACAAACGCCCCTCAGCGTGGTGTTTGCCCAAACACGTGAGACAGAGATTGTGACCGTCAGCAGGCACCAGGGAACGACCGCATCCAGAAACGCACGGGTGGAATGACATCTTGAAAAAGACGCAGCGTCACCCGTGTACTCTTTTTGTGAGGAAACACTCTTGTGCTGAAGCACTCAGGGGGAAAACGCGACAGCGCACAGGGTTTAGTGCAGCCCGTGTCTGTACTCAATGGAAAAACGCCCTCACGAACCAACAGGTTGCTGTGAAAACAGCAGTTTTTCTCTATACAGAGCAGCAGTGAGCACCGCGATCCCGCTGAAGTGTGCCGTTTCTCCAACACGCGTTGATCCCCGATCTCCGGTCTTCTCAATAACTATTGCTTGATAGCAGCTGTAAACTCAATGATGAGCTCTTTAGTCCTCTTCATACACCGTTCGGCTCCGAAGTGAATGACAGCGTGCATTCGTTCTCACTTCCTGTTTATACCCGCGGTGCGGGGCGGAGCGTGAAATGCAAATCTCGCACACCAATTGTTCATTGGCCGGTTCTATATAGCTCGAAGCTGATAGGGGCTCCCAGAAGTGATCCCAATTCGTCGGTACGTCCGACGTACGTCGAACGTGACCGACTGAAAGGGAACCAAAATTGTTTGTCACCAACTATTTTGAAGTTATTGGAAAGTGTCCCAAAAGCTCTTCATCGGCTGAAAACTTCAAATGTCCATGAAGCTGTGCACCATCTCTTCACAGTAGATGTAAATGGACATGTTCCAAAGAGGCAGGAAAGTAAACAAATACATATACCTTGAGGAAAAAACAGAAAGGAAACAATTGTTTATAAAACAGATCTATCCATTATTATAATTGGCTCAATTGAATGAAAGCAATAGATGTAAAGTTGCGCTCCAAAGTTTATATTCACATTGTTAATAAATGTTAATTTTAGCAATAAGAGAGATCATAAAAATTAGTATGTTGTCTTTTATTTAGTACTTCCCTGATGAAGCAGTTTATTCTGCAAGGTGTACGTAAATTTTTGACTGCAACTGCATCAATTACCTCAGTCGTCGTCAGGGCAACATCGTAGTAGACTGCTGGGAGAGGTTCCTACGTTTCCCACAAACATCAGGATTCCACTGACCACACCATCTTCACTGACACTGGGCATTAAAAATAGAGAACATTTTATAAACGTTTCTATTCCCACTATATAAATAACCAAAGACCCATTCAGATTGAGAAAGGTATTCTTCAATTTTTCCTCATATTGCCTTGCAAGTTTCATCTTACCACGCACCTTCTCCATGAATAATGTTCCTGTATTTACCATGGCTGGCACAGCAATGCTGCGGCCACATTCCTTTGGCTTGTTACCTGTAAAATATATGATGATTAGGGGATCTGTAAATGCACAGGTGGGAATGTATTACTTTATAAAAGCATTTAAAAGCTAGGATAGTTAGATACTTGATAGCTGTGTTTTAGCTTGTAGTGTGTGATGTGGCTGGGCAAGAATTAATGACAAAACTTCTACCATCACCTCATCAATATGGCTCTGTGATTCTACACAGCTTGCACTGGATCTCCAATAACAAATCTGTACTGTATACAAAAGGAATAAATAACTCCAGATAAGCACAAAATATTACAAACACAAATAGTAACTGAACATCTCACTCTTTAAATGCAAAAAGAAAAAAATACATTACAAGCACTATTTCTGGAGGTGGGTGATATACTGAATATTACTGGTGGTTATTATATTAAATGTATATATGGATTATATATGGATGTATATAAATGTTACTAGATCGGATCTTTGAATTCCGTTCTGCAAATGTAACTTTAAGTCATTTAGTTAATTTAATATTATTTAAGTCTGTGGTCGATTAAAATAGTTTTTTTCAGCAGCCTAATTCCTCGAACATGCCCACACACGCCGATATAAGAAATGATTATAATGCAATCATAGAGAAATTATAGGAAATATGATTAATCACCGACTGAGTCCATATTGCATCTATACTGTCTGCAGTTAAACTAAATACACTCTTAATCGCAATAAGAACTGCCATGTTCTTTCTTTCTTTTGTTTTATTTATATAGCACTGTTTAAAAAAACCGAGGTTGACCAAAGTACTTTACATAAAAGGAATAAAAGATACACTATATGACAAACATATTTACACTTCAAACATCACAGACACCACATATCACATTGTTAACTGTTGTATGCTGTCAACGCTAAATGGGCTTTCAGCAAGGTCTTAAAAACTGATAGAGATTTTGACAATCTAATTGGTAAAGGCAGCTCATTCCATAATCTCGGTCCCAACACTGCAAAGGCACTATCACCTATTTTCTGTGGATTTGTCCTAGGTAGTACCAGAAGTTTTTGATTTCCTGAACGTAGTGCTCTAGGGCAGGGGTGGCGAACTCCGGTCCTGGAGGGCCACTGTCCTGCAGAGTTCAGCTCCAACCCTGATAACACTCACCTGCCTTTAGCTTTCTAGTAACCCTTCAGACCATGATTAGCTTGTTCAGGTGTGTTTGATTAGGGTTGAAGCAAAACTATGCAGGACAGTGGCCCTCCAGGACCGGAGTTCGCCACCCCTGCTCTAGGGGGATCATAAAGGGTCAACAGATTTGCGAGATATGTGGGGGCCTGATTATTTAGGGATTTGCATTCACAGTTTAGAAATGAAAGAGAAATTAACAAATCGAATGCCTGTATGGCCCAAACCAGTATCATGTGCACAGGCAGCGCAGCCAGAATAGAGTTCTGTTTCACATTTTAACTAACAATAACACACACAATTATGACAAAATGACAGTTTTGTTGAGTATCCTCATAAGAGCAGTCTTAAATTAGTTCAATAACGTCTTAAATGAATGTAAAGAGTTGTGAGGAAATGAGACGCACGTGAGATCCGCTTAATGTGCGACAGCGGATAATCAGTAACCCCTTATGATGACAATGTAATGAACAAAAGTAAGTAATTACTCACTGCTCTTTGCTTCATAACTTTTCAATTTCTGTATATTTCCTACTTGTTATAGAGGTAGGAAGGGCACAGCTAGCCTACATATGAAATGTATTATGGATTTATGTTTTTAAATTCACTTAAATGAAAATATTTTTTCAAGCCTAATACATGTTAATGTGTTATTTCATTGACGTGTCAATGAAATGTTATTTAATAGAGACCTTCATTCATAAAAAGATGTCATTAAACAAGTATTTAAAATATTATTTCTTTATGTTGTTTCTACATGAATTTGGAGATTAACTGAAATTATAACATTATACAATATATTAAAATATTACATGTTTTTAATGGTGATTAATCACAGGACAAATGTGATTTTAATCTAGTTCATTTTTATAAAAAAATATGTATTAACATAATACCCCTCCCCCACTCACAAGTCTCCCGGATTTTGATACTCAAATGTTGACAGGTATGGCGGTTACCCTGTGGTCTCTGTGGGTCCGAACACTTCAGCATAGTGATGGGGACACTGGTAACAAGCAGCGTCCTTCAGATTAGACCAAGGTCTTGACTCTCTGTGGTCACTAAAAAATCCCATGACACTTCTCGTAAAGAGTAGGGGTGTAACCCCGGTGTCCTGGTCTATTGGCCCTTATAAATCATGGCCTCCTAATAATCCCCATCCATTGAATTGGCTCTATCACCCTCTCTCCTCTCCACCTATCGCTGGTGTGATGTGGATGCTGCACACTGGTGGTGGTTGATGACTGTAAAGTGCTTTGGGTGTACAGTTGTACATATGAAAGCGCTGTATAAATGCCTCGTCCATCCATCCATCCATCCGTGTTCATCATAATGTGATGCCTGATCGGTGTAGATAGTTCTCAGAACTTAATGTTCTGTCTGCCATTGCCATTTTCATTTTATGCCGACTTTAATAGTTTAAATGAATATGATTTTCACATCTGGAATCATTCACATAATTAATTCATGCTCTATATCTAATAACAAACTGTTTGTTCTTCTAGATTCTATTGTTGTCATACTTGGGTGTGATAAATAACAAATGTATCTACACCTCACATGATAAAACAATCCATGTGCCGAGTAGGTATATTTCGAAAGGCTGTTTATTTCCTGTTGTTATCAGAGACTATTTAAAGATTTGAGCCCATCATAAATTCAGATGAATTCCCCTGCATGAGTCAGTGGCTGTATTCAGATGCGACAGCTCACTGTTTATTTATGCTTCAGTGTCTTCTGATTATTCTTCATCACTGCTGGAACTTTACACTGTCTGTGCAGTTTGAAGAGCTTCAGCTTCAGCTTTTGTTGTGTGCAAATCAATAATAAACACATTATTACAAAATAAGGTATAATTTTCCAAAAAGTCTCTTTGACACACATCAATGTCACTTTGTTTTTATTGCTTTAGCGATGTCTATAATATAAACACAACCTTTTTGGTACTTTGACAGCTGTCTGGCTCTCTCAGAAAAACAACAAGGGTTCAATATATCACTGAAGTTTTCTAACATCATAAAGTAGTTTCTGTTTCATTGACAGCTGTTGATTCATCATAACACATCTGAGTGTCTTAAAGAAATGCACAGTCTTGCAGGAGTCAGAGTTCAGTAGACTAAGATCATATGCACTTTCCTAGAATATCTTTTCTCTTTCTCTGAATGCTGCCTTTAGCAGCAAAAATATGCAAGTCAATATTTGCAATACATGCTACAATATTTCTAAATATTTAGTCATTTAATGCTGTTTATCACAGATTACTTACCCATGCATTGTGAATGTTTAACTTTATTTACATTTTTGTGTAATTATAAATGTTTGCCCATTAGAGGTCGAGCATCTTAAAATGTGAGTAAAAGTGATTTATACAGTTGCAAGAAAAACATGAACCGCTTGCAGAATCTGAGAAAATTTGAATAATTTTAACAAAAGAAGAGAGATCATACAAAATGTTATATTTTTTATTTAGTACTGTCCTGAATAAGATACATTTAGTCCACAAGACAAAAACAAAAAAAACTGCATTTATTCAAATTAAAACTAAATGTTTTTTAGTTTTCTTATGGTTGTTCATGAGTCTCGTTTTTCCTGAGAAGTTCAACTGACCAACATTCTTCATAAAAATCCTCCAGGTTCTGCAAATTCTTCAGTTTTCCAGCATCTTTTGCATATTTGAACCCTCTCCAGCAGTGACAGTGTGAAAATATGGATCTCAAAACCACACAGAGTAAAATTGAGGGACTCAAACACAACTATTGAAAAAAAGGTTGAAACATTCACTGATGCACCAGAAGGAAAGACAACGCATTAAGAGCAGAGGGGTGAAAACTTTTGGACAGGATGAAGATGTCAAATGTTTTTCTTTTTTTTTTTTCATTTAGTACTGCCCATCGGAAGCAACGGAAGATACTTATGTTTCCCGGAAGACAAATTTACCTTGATCTTCAAATTCATCAAGTTTCTAAAGTTTCCTTCTGGAGCATCAGTGAATGTTTGAACCTTTTTAATAGTTGTTTGAGTCCCTCAATTGTCCTCAATGTGAAAAGATGGATCAGTCACTTTTTTGAAAAGATGGATTATACAGTCACTGATAGAAAGGGTTCAAATATGCAAAAGATGCTGCAAAAATTAAGAATTTGTCGGACCTGAAGGATTTTTCTGAAGAGCATTGAGCAGTTTAATTAACAACCATCACAAAACAAAAACAAAAACAGCCGTGGCGTGTATCATCCAGGGAACGACACATCAATGGTTCATAAACTTTTGTACAGGGTCATTTGAATAAATTCAGCAATTTTTTTCTTCTATTTTTTACTATATGTAAAAAAATATATATGTAAAATATCTTATTCAGGACAGTACTAAATAAAAAATAACATGCATTTTGTAAGATCTCTCCCAGATTCTGCAAGCAGATCACATATTTCTTTCTTGCAACTATATATATATATATATATATATATATATATAGTTATATAATATAGTTATATATATATATGCAATACACATTGCATTATACAATTAAAGTGGACCAAAAAGTGTTAATAATATATACATATTTTAATGCTTAAAATATTAGTATTCACGTAATTCTACCCTTGTGCCTTAAATATGTATGAAAGTTAAATATGGTTATACAACGGGGCTGAATGCTTGAATCTGAGCAAAATTTTAAGGTGTGCAATTATTTTCCAGTAAATGCACAGCTAAGTAGTTCCAGGCAGGTCTTGACCACATTACAGTTCCATATCACTTCGCCACTGATTTCAGTTATGTCAAAGATCCTTACAGCCCACAACAACAACTGAACCAAAAACCACAAAGACACTTTGCTTTGCTTCGTGACCATATTACCATCTGCATTATCACCCTTTTTTTCTCTCTAATAATTCAACAGCCTTTTATCAATTACTCCTTAAACAAAGACTTGTTCTTAAGCTATTGTAAAGTTTGTAAGCATACACTGCAAGTACCATGAACAGAACAGACACAATTAGAACAGCTTTGGGTGCCGCTGAAAATGATTACGTTCACAAACTAATGCCATGCTTTCTAATGTGTGTTTCAGCTGTGACCAGTGTGAAGTTATGGGCCATCGACAGACAGTGCTTCCAGACCATCATGATGAGGACGGGGCTCATCAAACATGCAGAGTACATGGAGTTATTAAAAAGGTGAGCAGCTGTCTCATCATGGAAGTGCATCTCTTTCTTTATCCAACATCTTCATTTGCATAATGGCACCCAGAGAAGAGCGCATGGGGGCATATTTTACATATTAAAGACAGAATTCTCAATTCTGCATTGTTGGGCTCCTGAGCCACACTGGATGAAAGAAGTCTTCATCAAATACTTTAAAGACACTGAGGCAGAACAGACGAGTTTCTTGTAAGCTTCAGCAATTCATTGCTGCAGAAACTCTCTATAGCTCCCAGTCTCCTTCCTCTCCTCCTTTCATGATCACTCTCTCTCTCTCTCTCTCTCTCTCTCTCTCTCTCTCTCTCTCTCTCTCTCTCTCTCTCTCTCTCTCTCTCTCTCTCTTTTAGACTCTCCGTCTTATGTATTAACATGTGAAAAATGAAAAGTAATGCAATTGCTTTAAATGAATCATCTAATATGGTTTCATATAATGTTAATGATATTACCCCATCCCTGCTGCTGTATTTATTATTTGAATAATTAGACCAAATTTTTTTCAATTATGCTTTGAACCTACAGCCATTAACAAACAAAAGCGGAGTGCATGTGAATGCATTAGATGCTGAGCTGATATTTGATGGATCTGGTTTATAGGCCGATATGAAATTTAGATTTCATATTTAGTCTTAAACAGATCTAGACTCACACCTATTATGCAACATTGTTCGTGTCATCCCATGATTTATTACTGAGGCTATTTACAATAAGCTACTTAACTCTTTTCCCACCAGCGTTTAAAAAAAGAAAAGTTGCCAGCCACCACCAGCGTTTTTGATCATTTTCACATTTTCATGGCACCCCAGAATATTTTGTATTAATTATCTGCTTTTAAACAAACATTATTTTTTATTTTTTTTATTCTAGTTTAATGGGTTATCTTTTAATCAACACTTGAATGTGGGTAAGATTCATAAAAAAAGCAACATTTTGAGCATAAAGCTGAGAAAAACATATTTTTGTCATAGACTACATCCAGATCGGATTCAGAACGATGATCAAACCACGGATGGAGTAGATCGAGACCACAGTCCTAACCACTTCCTGGGTCGACATTTCATTCAGCAACATTATTAGGCAGTTTTAATTTGTATGCTGTTTAATGTTGATGAGATTTTGCATATGCATCCGCTTTCGTACAGAATTATTAGGCACATAGATTTTCTGATAATTTTTCTTTTCAGGCACATTTGACCAATTCCAAACCACATTAATCTTAACTAGATTAAAAAGTTTGTCGAGACAAACTTTAAGTTGGCTTGGGAAGTTGACCAGAAAGTTTGAACAAGTTTTTAAAAAAAAGTGTAGTTTAAAGGTTGACTGTTTTGAAGTTAATACAGTCTATCAGAAGATAGATAGATTAGTTAGATGATAGAGTGAACGATTAGTTAGATGATATAGAGATAGATAGATAGATAGATAGATAGATAGATAGATAGATAGATAGATAGATAGATAGATAGATAGATAGATAGATAGATAGATAGATAGATAGATAGATAGATAGATAGATAGATAGATAGATAGATAGATAGATACCACAGTTTACCCCGTGCTAGTATGATTTACCACAGTTTACCCCGTTCTAGTATGATTTACCACAGTTTACCCCGTTCTAGTATGATTTACCACAGTTTACCACGTTCTAATATGATCTACCACAGTTTACCCCATTATAGTATGATTTACCCCGTTCTAGTATGATTTACCACAGTTTGCCCCACATCTCTGAAAAACAGACTTCAAGATATGAGTCAAGAGATTGGCTAAAAATGAACTCCCAAAACTTACTGCCAGATTCTGGAAGATGAATTCTTCAAACAGTGGTACAAGAGGATGTGAGGCTGGTCCTTCAAGAGTCACTCTCAACTTATCTGTCTATAAAGCCTATAAAAAATAGTATCTTCATGTATTTTACAACGCTTCAGCTTGTGATTCTTATTAAGTGAGTCATTTTTACCTTTACCTAACTTAAGTCTCTGAGATCCTGACACTTCTGGAGACTCCAGGTAAGTGTTGCAGTTCTGGAAAATGGTGGCGCTGGAGACTAAAGGGTTCCTGGTGGTTTCACACTTAATTCTTAATTCTTTTGCAGTTAACATGTGTATTTTCTTGGCCACCTGTTTTTGTCTGACCCTGCTGACCCAATGAGCATTTCACTGTCTAACGGTCATGCCTTAAATGCAATTTCTAGTATTGTACCATTCTCATTGGCATTTCATATTTTTTGACTTTTCAGTCTGAGTTAAATCTCTTTTTTGGTTCATTTTATCTGTAAAAGAAAACATGCCTAGTAATTCTGCACGCAGTGTATGCTATTGCTTGTCTCTGCTTGTTTTTTGATCAGGAGATGCAGTACTCTTTCAGAAGATGTCATAGCACCCCCTACCGTTTAACAGTGAAAACACAGAAAGCTGAAGAATTTCCTCTTACCACTGACACAGGTCTTAGGAAATGATGAATCACAGTATTCATAAAGTGTAGGCAAAAATATGCTGATGACCTACTTTTTCCAGCGAGATTCTGAAGTATGCATACGATGGACAATGAACTATCCCATGAGGCCAATTGGATAGTAGTATTATTGAATGACCCCATTTTTGAACACATGGTTCAAATATCTTTTCTATTTGAAATACTCTTCTATTATAATTGATGGTCAAAATCACTGATTAGTTTTTTTGGTAAGGCTCAAAAACAATAAAGAACAATGTGGCGTGGTGCGATTAGCCAGCTAAGTCATTATCCATTTTTGTTAAGCTTTAAATGTGCATTTTACATTTAACACATACTTTAAATATAACAGGATTGGCACAAAACATGTTTGTATTTTTTTTTTTTTTAAGTGCTTTGCAAGGCTTATTGACATCATGGTGCTTCCCAAATGTCTATGATGGTCACAGCCCTGATACTTTAAATCTCAGATGGGAAAATATGATTTCTTGAAAGTTCATCAGCAACCTTTTCAAATGGAATGATGTAATTTTCAGACACAAATGTTTGCTTAGAATGGCCTGTCCATAACACCTTTAGATTTCTCTGCTGCAGTCTGTAATAGGATACTTTAATGGCCCGTTGAATATTTTATGGCATGTTAAATATTTATGCTGGAGCTCTTGTTGATGTATGATCATCTCATGACACAGAGCAGTGAAACGTGGATGCAGTCCGTCTCTGTAAACGTGTGTGTGCGTTTACTAATGCAACAAGACAAAGTTGCACAGATCTCATCAGGGACAATCTACGACCCCCAGGACAGCGGATCAGACGGCCTTTCCTGCCATCTCATGCTAAACATGATTCATTTAGATTTAGATAAATTACAGCTTTTATTACATAATCTAGATAATGCCTCGGCTTTGTGGCTAATGGGCTCAGCGTATATACAAATTAGCCAGACGAAAACCTTTGCCTCCATTACGCAACACATGACCATGTTTAGAAATGTTGTATTATAGTGATTTGAGGGATATTTTATTGTTGTTTCCGTGGCAGAGAACAGCTCTGGGTTTATTTCATTGTGTGATGGTGACCAGCTGTTTGAACCATCTCCGGTCAGATAAGAAATGTACCCGATGTACAGTGATATTCAGCACACTAAGTGTGGGAAAAGCAATGAAAGTGTGTTGAAAGTTTCTGAGGATAATCATTTAAATATTTGTTATTTTGAGGGAATAAACACTGAACTTGCATAACATTAACAAACACCAAAGACCCATCAGCCTTAGATAAGGATCTCTTCCATCACACATTGACAGATGTGATCGTTTCTTTCTTTTTTTTCTTTTTACAACATAAATGATGTAAATTTTCTCTCACTGACAGTGTCCTGACGTTCCGGGGTCTTCCAGAAGAAATTTTGAGCAAGCTGGCTGATGTCCTTGAGGAGGTAAGAGATCTTCACACACGCACACAGGTTTGTTTTACTATCTAAGTGAGGACATTCCATAGGCGTAATGGTTTTTATACTGTACAAACTACATTCTATCCCCCTACACTACCCCTACCCCTAAACCTACCCATCACAGGAAATATTCTGCATTTTTACATTTTTAATAAAACATTGTTTAGCATGTTTTTAAAGCTATTTTAAATATGAGGACATATAAAATGTCCTCATATTTCATGTTAACGTCATAATGCCAGTGTCATTATACAAATTTGGGTCCTCGGATCACACACACACACACACACACACACACACACGCACACACACACACACACACACTGTCTGTGTTAGCAAAGTCACCGTCTCAACACAGTGTTCTTTCTTTGTAAGAGTCGCCTTAAAAAGTTTGTAATTTCCTTCCCGTAAAACATCTACTATAATATAATTAAATGTTCACTGTTTTTATGTTGCTTGCCATACATTTTAGTACTAGATATTCTATTATAGTATTATTTAATTAACTTTTATTTTTAGAGGTTTAAGCACAAACGGACACCTATAATAAGACAATTGAGTCTAGCCCTACAAAATGTCATTTTTAATTTTCCTAAAAAAACTCCTCCTAGGCTGTTGGTCTGGGGCTGTATTCACAAAACATCTTAAAGCTAAAAGTAGCTCCTAACTTGCGATTTAAGAGAAACTCTTAAAAATAATGGGCGTGTCAGTCCTAACTTTAGGACTCCTAATTTTTTGCTCTAAGAGTATTTCACAAAACATTTTAGCGCTAAAACTAGCTCCTAAATCAGTGAAACGTTAGGGGTAGTCAAGAGGACTCCTAAGTCACTAAGACCAGGAGTCAGGAGTCAGGGTGGCGGAGGGATGCAGAAAGCTGTCGAGGTAGATGAGCTGGCTGTGTAAACTGGATATACTCAAGCTGATTAGATAGTGCTCCTCCCAAACTTTGTTTATAAAACATAATTTGTCGCTTGAATTCTGCAATCTCTCAAAATGCAGACATGTAAGAGGCTGACAATTAGCTGAACATATACTTGTTTAATTAGTGACACCTAGCCTACTTTTTAAAACTTGCATTTGAATATGGTAAAATGGTACCTCATTCTACAATATTTCTATTATTAAATCAATGACAGAGACTCCTCCCCCATCAGCCAATCACTATGGCCATAGTAAGTAAGCATGATGACACCATCCATAGCAACGAGGTCAACCCCACCCTTACTCGTAGCTTAAGACTTCTCTCTATTCCTTAGTAGTGATGTATGTCTCGAGACCGGTCTTGGTCTCGAGACCGGTCTCGAGACCACTTTTACGTGGTCTCAGTCTTGTCACGGCCTTGACGGTCTTGGTCTTGGTCTTGTCTTGGTCTCGGACCTCTCGGTCTTGTCTAAGTCTCGCTGTCTCAGAACGATTTAGCAATACAATATCCACGACAATATTTTTTTTTTTTACGACAACACAACGTTCAATAATGCACCATTAATATTATTTCGCGCCTCTCATTTTTTTCCAGGCGCCGTGAGGTGAAAAAAATCACCCAAACACTACGTGTGTTTTTTTCTACTCCGTTAATAAATCTTGTAACGTCGTTAGCAGAGCAACATCAATCGTTTTTCGGTGGTGGAAATCCATTAGCTACTAAAAAATTTATTTGCCATTGAGGAGCGCAGTGCATGGTTGCATAGCAACGACAGACGCCACAGGAAAATCAGACCGAATTTTACTATAATAAAAGATAGGCTAACGTGCATTGTAAGTGTCAGTAATGTATATTTTTTATAAAAAATATTTAAAGGCTGAAATATGTGAGGTTTATTTTTTTATAAAACCTTTTGTCAACTTTATTTGAACTTGTGTATGTTAGATAACATGTTGCAAGACACTGCTTTACAATCTGGCCATCATTTTTAATGTTATTAATTTAATGTTTATGTAAATAAAAAGGGCATATTGATGCTAATTTAATTTGTTATTTGCTGGTTTTCGACATACAACTTAATTCAGGATTCTGTGATATATACTGTAATAATACTGTATCCTAAATTGGGGATAATTCACCTATTTCATATGCTGAAGTAAATTTTCCCCCTCCGGTCTCGACTTGGTCTCGGTCTTGATCTCGACTTGGTCTTGGTCTTGAGTTGGTCTGTCTTGGTCTTGGTCTTGGTCTTGTCTTGGTCTCGATACCCTCTGGTCTTGGTAGTGTCTTGGTCTCGGTTTAGGCGGTCTTGACTACAAGTCTATTCCTTAGTAAAAGTTGCTCTCAGCAGCTTTGTGAATAGGATTTAAGAGAAAGCTCTTAGCTAAGAACTTTTACTGCTATTTAGGAGAACTCTTAGTGGTAACATCAAATGTTCCCTGTTCTTCACCAAAATAGGCACACAGCAGCTAGGGATGGTGCTGGCAAAAAAGATGAGAGAGATTTTGATTCGTCAAAGCATTGCAAAGTTACAAGTTAATTAATTAGTCATGCAGTGCCCATTTTTACGATTTGAACTATAGCTGCTGAACTTAATGTCCAAGCTTGACACACAAAGACATGACAATGGCTATGTTTACATGTGGAATACATAGGCATGGAATAAGCTGTTGTAGTTGTTGAATGAAGTGTCAATCTAAAATTCTCCGAGAACTCATCTGTGAAGTGGAGCAGGACATTGTGCCATCAGTCCTTCCATCATACTCCCCTCCACAGGTGGCCGGTTTTGGGCGTGGACAGGGGCGTTTTTACGGCTTGATAAATATAACCAGCATGGCACAACAGTTCATATGCTCATTGTCTCCTAATTAGTACCCGTAATAGATAAATATTAAGTCTGCTGTTTAAAACAAATAAAAATAGCGTCCGATTGAAACAAAAGTTTGTGCATGTAAACATAGCCATTCTGAGGACGCTGACCAAGTTTCATAAAATTCTTCCAATAGGTGGTGCTACAATAATAATATAAAAACAATTATAACTCTGCAATCATATGATCCATGAAGTTGAAAAGTGGTATGCATCTTCTTTGGTGGACGTCCTAACATATCCCCTAATATAACTTGCATACTTCACAAAACATGGCAGCCAATCAAATTTCAGTGGCTAATAACATCAAATCTGAATCGCCTACTGTTACAAAAATGTATTTATTTTACATCTTGTGAAAATGAATGTGCGAAGATCAACTTTTGTGAAAATCAGCCACAAAGTGGCACTATAATAAGTGACTTTACATTTCTGCAAAAAATCTAAATTCTTGTTTCTTATGAATCCTTGCTTTAAGCCTGAACAATAGTACATCCAGGCCTTGTTTTACAGACAGGGCTTAGACTAAGCTAGGAGGCCTTAGTTCAATTAGGACATTTAAGTAGCTTTTATAAATATTTTATAATTTTATAAAAAAAAAACATTACTGGTGTGCATCTTAAAATATGTCAATGCCATTGTTTTGTCTTAAGATATCTCAGTGCAAGTTTCTTTCAGTTAAAACAGCTCAAACATGCATTTTAGTCTGGGACTAACTTAAAGGGTTAGTTCACCCAAAATGGAAAATAAAGTCAGTAATTACTCACCCTCATGTTGTTCCAACCATGTAAGACCTTCGTTCATCTTCGGAACATAATTTAGTATATTTTTGATGAAATCTGAGAGCTGTCTCACTCCTCCATAGGCTTTCAGAGGGACTGAAACTTGATGGCCCAGAATAGTAAGTAAAAACGTCATTTAAGGAGTCCAAATGACTACAGTGGCTCTGTATTAAGTCTATAACGACTTTATCCCACTATTATTGTTGTTCGACGCATGCGCGAAAACTGAGATTAGTAGTAGAAGAACGCCGTTTTCGCGCATGCGTCGTGGCGTCAGAGGCTCAAATTGAACAACAATAATAGTGGGATAAAGTCGTTATTTTTGTTGTTTTTCCGCTCAAAAAGTATTTTCGTCGCATGATAGACTTAATACAGAGCCACTGTAGTCATTTAGACTCCTTAAATGACGTTTTTACTTACTATTCTGGGCCATCAAGTTTCATTCCCTCTGAAAGCCTATGGAGGAGTGAGACAGCTCTCAGATTTCATCAAAAATATACTAAATTATGTTCCGAAGATGAATGAAGGTCTTACATGGTTGGAACAACATGAGGGTGAGTAATTACTGACTTTATTTTCAATTTTGGGTGAACTAACCCTTTAAGCCATGTAACCGGGGGCTAATTTTTTTGAATTATTTAAAATCTTTATATGCCTTTCTAATATGTAAAAAAAAAAAAAAAAGTTCAGAAGATTCCTCTAACAAAAAGAGAAATGTTTTACAAAAAACAAGAAAAAGGGTTACATGCTTCAAATAATGATTCATTCAAGAATTGAGCATCAATACATTTAAATCCAAGCCAAGTGTATTCTGTGTTCACCTATTCATCATCCGCATTCCTGTGTTCACCATCTCCTTCAATTAAACCGCACACCTGAGTTAATCCTCTGTTTCTGCCTTTACCCTGTTGTGTGCTATAAACGTATTAAAGTATTTAACACTGGAAAAAGAAAACACCTGCCAAGAAAATATTTAATGCTGAAACATTTATTTATTCATTCACACTGAGACTTATAAGCACAGAAAATGTGGAAAGAAAGCTTCACAACTCAAGTTACTAAAGCTTCTCATTTATTTCATCAATAATTTAGGGAGCATTTCTCTACCTTTCTTGTCTTTTAGTGGTTCAACACGTTGTTGTGGAGTGAATCATTAAGTTGTTTATACTCTTTCTATATAAGATGGAGAATAAGTATTCTCTGAGGTCAACTTTGCACTAAGCATCAAAAGAGAAAAATCTATGTTGTTATCCAATAATAGTATGAGTCATCAGTCAGTCTATCATTCAGACATAAAGGTCCACATCACCTCTCCTCACCTCGTCATCATACCACATTTATCACTGGGGAGTGAGTGATGGAGACCCACAGTTCCCTGTGTTTAAGGGTGAAAGGTTGTTGTTTTCCATTCTGTGTAGATTTGTTGATAATCTTGCAGTCGCTGTGGTCCGCCTTTGTGATAATACATGATTCACTGGCTAACAATAACACAACAACACACAGAAATTGGTTTGGCTCTTATAATTAATTACATTTATAATAGGTATAATATATACACCATCAGATTTGGACTGTTTAGACAGTGACCATGATACATCTGCAGAAGGATAAACAAAGGAGTGGACAAAGCTTACTTTCAGACATGCACATAATGCTGGTCACTGGTGAAACATTTACTATAATATAATGGAATATTTTAATGTTGCTTGCCAGCGTATGATTGTATATATATATTGTATATATATATATATATATATATATATATATATATATATATATATATATATATATATATATATATACTATTGATATATTATATAATAGAATATTATACGATATAATATTATATGCCTGCTATTTTTAATTAAACTATTATGGACTATTCACCGTTTCTTGCCAATTTTAATATTACTTGTATACTATTATAGTAGTAACTAATATTTTAAATTAGATTTTATTTTTATATTTTCAGTCTTCATTTAAAATTTTGTTTACATATTAGTAATTTTGTGCTTTTGTCACTTTTATACAGTGGGGAGAACAAGTATTTGATACACTGCTGATTGCAGGTTTGCCCACTTACAAAGCACGTAGAAGTCTGTAATTTTTATCATAGGTACTCTTCAACTGTGAGAAAATCACATTGTATGATTTTTAAATAATTAATTTGCATTTTATTGCATGACACAAGTATTTGATCACCTACCAAGCAGAAAGAATTCTGGCTCTCACAGACCTGTTAGTTTTTATTTAAGAAGCCCTCCTGTTCTCCACTCATTACCTGTATTAACTGCACCTGTTTGAACTTGTTACCTGTATAAAAGACACCTTTCCACACACTCAATCAAACAGACTCAAACCTCTCCACAATGGCCAAGACCAGAGAGCTGTGTAAGGACATCAGGGATAAAATTGTAGACCTGCACAAGGCTGGGATGGGCTACAGGACAATAGACAAACAGCTTGGTGAGAAGGCAACAACTGTTGGCGCAATTATTAGAAAATGGAAGAAGTTCAAGATGATGGTCAATCTCCCTCGGTCTGGGGCACCATGCAAGATCTCCCCTCATGGGGCATCAATGATCATGAGGAAGGTGAGGGATAAGCCCAGAACTACATGACAGGACCTGGTCAATGATCTGAAGAGAACTGGGACCACAGTCTCAAAGAAAACCATTAGTAACACAGGATTAAAATCCTGCAGCGCACGCAAAGTCCCAGTGGCCTAGCCAGTCTCCAGACCTGAACCCAAAAGGAAATCTTTGGAGGGAGCTGAAAGTCCGTATTGCCCAGCGGCAGCTCCGAAACCTGAAGGAACTGGAGAAGGTCTGTATGGAGGCGTGGGCCAAAATCCCTGCTGCAGTGTGTGCAAACCTGGTCAAGAACTACAGGAAACGTATGATCTCTGTAATTGCAAACAAAGGTTTCTGTACCAAATATTAGGCTCTGCTTTTCTGATGTATCAAATACTTAAGTCATGCAATAAAATGCAAATTAATTATTTAAAAATCATACAATGTGATTTTCTGGATTTTTGTTTTAGATTCCGTCACTCACCGTTGAAGTGTACCTATGATAAAAAATACAGACTTCTACATGCTTTGTAAGTGGGCAAACCTGCAAAATCGGCAGTGTATCAAATACTTGTTCTCCACACTGTAATTCTATTTAGCTTTTATTTATTTTTATTTCAGTTTTAGTAACTTTACTAGTACAAATTAAACTTATTTCAGTTATTTTACCAAGGCAACACTTCAATTTTTTTTTAAATTTTTTCATCTGATATTTATTTTTTATTAAACCATCAGTCATTTAAAAAAACAAAACAACAACATTTATATAGTTTTTAACCTAAATTGCTCATCTTGTGCTGCTCTGCGACGTACCACAGAAATCATGTCGGAAAGGTCATGCTAGTCGTAGGAGGAAGTGCCGTCCCAAGTGAACGTGCGAAGACTAATACAAACGCCCTTTACAAATAAACTCCATCTCCAACTTCAAAATCGTCTTTTTTTGCTAAAGGACGTTTGTATAAGTCTTCGCACGAGCGCTTTATTTCAATGACATAAAACAATATTTAACAGTTGATAACAACACTCCTGGCTAATGTTTTTATTTCTGTCAAAAAACAAAATACACTTTTTATGGAAGCCTGTTATCATCATCATCATCATCATCAGATATCATCACACAGAGAATACAATAAAAAAAAAGATAATTGCAACTTTCTCACAATTCTGACTTTTTTTCCCCCTCGCAATTGAAATTTTCTTTATTTTTCACAATTCTCATTTACCTTTCACAATTCAGAATTTATTGCAAATGTGTTTTTTTCATGCGATTCTGACTTTTCTCATATGAGCTCACAATTATCAAGTCAAATTCTGAGGGGAAATTACTTGCGATTTTCAATAATCACACAATTCTGAGGAAAAATGGTCAGAATTGTGAGATAAAAAGTTGCAATTAACTTTTTTTATTATTCAGTGGCGGAAACAATAAGCTTCTATAACTTCTAAATGGCCTTCAAAGTCGAAAGATGTATTTTTGGCAACGGAAAGTTGTATTTACAGCTTCTACCATCAGGGGCAAACTTCAGGCAAAGCTCGAACCATTTGTTTGACTAATGTTCAAAATGTTAATCTGTGATGTTCACTAACAAAACAACAACATGAGAGTAAATGTGAGGAAGTAGCATCAAATAAAGAGAGTAGCTATTGGCACTGTGAGCTCTGTCATTAAAGGATTAGTTCCCTTTCAGTCGGTCACGTTCGACGTACGTCGGAACTGACCGACGAATTGGGATCTGATTTCAGAGACCAATCTACTTCGAGTGTTTTAAAACGAGCCAATGAAGATTGGCATGCGATTCACGCATTCCACGCACCGCCCCGCAGCGCGGGTATAAATAAGGAAGTGGAATGCATGATCATTGCTTTCTACTTCGGAGCCGAACAGTGAATGTTTCCTGTTTCTACGAAGAGTGTAAATGAGTCTCGTGAGAGGAATGACTGCTGCTTCCAGTGCGGGTGTGACGGCGCGTTCAGCGAGTGGCTGCTTCAACGGACATCAAAGTGTTGGTTCGCTGGGCGTTTCCGTTTTGAGTGCACACACAGGCTTGCACTATTGTACTGTGTGGTGCCGCGGTCATCTCCCTGAGTGCTTCAGCACATAAAAAGAGCAGTTTCCTTTCTAAAAAAGCAACACGGTTTGACCCTGCGTCTTTTTCAAGATGTCATTCAAACCGTGTGTTTCTGGATGCGGTTGTTTCCTGTCCTCATTTGACGGCCACGATCTCTCTCACATATAACATGTGAGATTGGTTCGTGGGTGATCCATGATCTCTCAAGAGAGCATGGTCACGTCGACGCGTTGTTCGTCTCAAGCCTTTCTCGTAAGGGCTTGAGTGTTCAGCGCGCCGTGTGCCGTCGGGCGCCGGCTGACAGCGGGGGTTTCCACGGCAACCCAGCGCGTCACTCGGCGCTAGAGATGCGCGGTTAAGACTATGATGCCTCAAACGGGGTTGAGTCCCTTTGCCTATTCCCCGATTTAGTTTCTTTTTCTTGCAAAAGCAGAAAAGAACTACTTTGGTTAATAAGCTTTGGTGACCTGAGGATTTAATTGGTGCTTCCCCACCGGGTATGTCTCCGTGGGCCCCCACTCCTCTATCGCATCACAGCATGCTGAGACTGTGTTTGTGGGTGGTTCATGTTCTCTCATGAGAACATAACCACGTCGGTGCGGTGTTCGTCTTGCCTTTCATAAGGCTTGAACGTTCAGCGCGCCGTGTGCCGTCGAGTGTGACGGCCACATTCACTGTCTCACATGCCTGCTGGCAGCCTACAGATGGGATTGCTGGTCCTTTTAAAAAACAAGAGGACCTAGTGTTTCATTTGGGGCTCTGGCAGAGGACAGATGTCAATTGCTGCATCGGAGAGAGGGCTGTTATGCGCTGGAAATGATGATGCTGAGTTTCCACTATAATAGTGTGTGCTCTTGCTGAATCAGATTCAGAGTTGACAGCCATGCTTTCCCAGGTGGCTGAGGCGTAGAGCAACGCGTAAAATCGCCTTGCCTACCCCCGTGCCTTTTTCCCCGGATGGGCATTGGAAAAATTAGCAGTTGGAACTATTTGGTGTCAAAATATGGAACACCAAAAGGGCCAAAATCTGTATACATTTTTCCCTCTCTCACTACCCTCTGTCCTGCATGCACGAGGGTAGTCCCGACCCAGGGGTTATGCAGGAACTGCGTGCGGCGGTGGACCTCGCCCTCCGGGCGACGGAAGTCACTGCACGCTCCCTGGGTCAGGCGATGTCCACACTAGTGGTCCAGGAACCCGGGGCTAAACCTGGCAGATATGCGTGAGTCCGGCTAAGTTCGGTTCCTCATTGCCCCTGTCTGTCAGGCTGGCCCCCTCGGCGATGCCGTCGAGAACTCTGCCCAGCAGTTCTCGATGGCCTAGAAGCAGACAGAGGCGGGTAAAAAAAAAAAAAAAAAAAAAAACCCATCCTAATTCGAAAGGGCGCCTCTACCTGCTTGTCGCCGAGGGCACCCTCCTGCGTCCACCTCCACCCCTGCGAAATCCAGGCGGCAGGGTGTCGGACGTAAGGGAGGTGCCCAACCCGCTCAGGGCTTTGCTAGTCTACAAGCAAGCGTAAGGGCAAGCGGCCCTGAGACGGGCAGCCCAGGGAGAACAGGAGCTGCTCTGAGGGAGTGGGTGTCCGCACCCCTCCCCCACCCCCCCGGAGGAGGACCGGGGGGCCCCGACTGGTGTCTTACTCTGCCGCTGGCTCTCCGGAGTCCAGCGGTACCCACATTCAGAGCAGTTTCCTCTCTCCCTGGGCCCCAAGAGGGCCAGGTTGGCAGTGTGCGACGCCTCCGGGCCTTCTCACTCCTTTCCTCCCCTCCCCCCGCCACGGGGCAGCAGTGTGGGCACCGAGAACGCCCCCGGGCCTTCTCACCCACACTCTGTCCCACCCTGGAATTCTCAGACAACACTCCGGGCCGCCTCCGGGCCTCCCGAGTCGGGTCTGTCTATTCCGCCTCGCTGCCCCACCCCGGGTACGTCTGTGGTGCTGTTGGTCCCGCTTGTGCGGTCTCTGGGGGCTTGGCTACAGCTCCCCAGGCCGTCTCGCTGGCTCATCCGTATCATCAGACTCGGCTACGCGATTCAGTTCGCTCACCGGCCTCCCAAGTACAAGGGCATCCTCTTCGCCTCCGTGCGAAGCAGCGATGGTCAGAGATCGATGTCCTACTGGCGAAGGACGCGGTCGAGCCGGTTCCTCCAGCCGATATGAAGATAGGGCTCTACAGCCCCTACTTCATTGTACCCAAGAAAGGTGGTGGGTTACAGCCAATCTTGGACCTGCGTATCCTGAATTGGGCCCTGCACAAGCTCCCGTTCCGGACGCTTACGCAGAAACGCATTTTCAAATGCATCCGTCCCCAAGATTGGTTCGCAGCGATCGACCTGAAGGATGTGTACTTTCATGTCTCTTCCTTCCTCGACACAGACCGTTCCTACGATTTGTGTTCGAGGGGAAGGCATATCAGTACAGGTCCTGCCCTTCGGGCTGTCCCTGTCGCCTCGCGTCTTCACGGAAGTCGCAGAGGCAGCCATTGTTCCGCTCAGAGAACGCGGCGTTCGCATCCTCAACTATCTCGACGACTGGCTCATCCTCGCCCAGTCTCGGGAGCAGTTGTGCGAACACAGGGACATGGTGCTCAGTCACCTCAGCCTGTTGGGCCTTCGGGTCGACCGAGAGAAGAGCAAACTCTGTCCCACACAGAGGATCTCTTATCTCGGTATGGAGCTGGATTCGGTCAGCCAGACTGCGCGCCTTACGGAAGAGCGGGTCCAGTCGGTGTTGAACTGCTTGAATTCGTTCAAGAGCAGGACAGCGGTCCCACTGAAATCTTTTCAGAGGCTCCTGGGGCATATGGCATCTGCAGCCGCGGTAACGCCGCTCGGATTGCTTCATATGAGACCGCTTCAATACTGGCTCCATGGCCGAGTCCCGAGGTGGGCGTGGCAGAGCGGCCAGTACCGGGTCCCAGTGACTCCTTACTGCCGCCGAACCTTCAGCCCGTGGAACGACGCTTCGTTTCTCTGGGCCGGTGTGCCCTTAGAACAAGTGTCCAGGCATTCTGTGCTCTTCACGGATGCCTCCTCCACGGGCTGGGGGGCCACGTACAACGGGCATGCAGTTGCAGGTCTTTGGACGGGACCTCAATTGCATTGGCATATCAATTGCCTCGGGTTGTTAGCGGTACACTTGGCACTGCGCCGCCTCAAGGGGCCGCTACGTGGCAAGCATGTACTGGTCCGTACGGACAGCACTGCAGCCGTTGCGTACATCAACCGTCAGGGTGGTCTACGCTCCCGTTGCATGCTCCAACTCGCCCGCCACCTCCTCCTTTGGAGTCAGAAGCATCTGAGGTCGCTTCGGGCCATTCATGTCCCAGGTGCGCTCAACCGGACAGCTGACGAGCTCTCACGGCAGCCTGCACCTCCGGGAGAGTGGCGACTCCATCCCCAGGCGGTCCAGCTGATATGGGACCTCTTCGGAGCCGCACAGGTAGACCTGTTTGCCTCTCCGGACTCGACCCATTGCCGGTGGTACTATTCCCTGACCGTGGGCACCCTCGGCACGGATGCACTGGCACACAGCTGGCCCCGGGACCTGCGCAAATATGCGTTTCCCCCAGTGAGCCTTCTTGCACAGACCCTGTGCAAGGTCAGGGAGGACGAGGAGCAGGTCTTGTTAGTTGCGCCCTATTGGCCCAACCGGACCTGGTTCCCAGAACTAACTCTCCTCGCGACAGCCCCTCCCTGGCCGATTCCCCTGAGGAAGGACCTTCTTTCTCAGGGACGGGGCACTCTATGGCACCCGCATCCAGACCTCTGGAAACTCCATGTCTGGTCCCTGGACGGGACGCGGAGGTTCTAGGTGGTCTACCACAGGCAGTGGTGGACACCATCTCTTCTGCTAGAGCCCCCTCTACGAGGCGCCTCTACGCGTTGAAGTGGAACCTGTTCGTTGAATGGTGCTCTTCCCACCGGGAAGACCCCCGAAGGTGTTCGGTTGGCGTCGTGCTTTCTTTCCTGCAAGATGGGCTGGAGCGAAGGCTGTCTCCCTCCACCCTCAAAGTGTAGGTCGCTTCAATAGCGGCGTATCACGATGCAGTCGAAGGTAAGTCCTTGGGAAAGCACGACCTAATCGTCAGGTTCCTCAAAGGTGCGAGGAGGCTAAATCCTCCTCGTCCAAACTCGTTACCCTCTTGGGACTTGGCTCTAGTGCTCAGGGGAGCACACTCAACAAGGAGTGTTGCTTCATCCTGGGCGCTGGCTCAAGGTGCCTCGCTGACAGATATTTGTAGAGCTGCGGGCTGGGCGACACCTAACACGTTCGCTAGATTCTATAGCCTCCGTGTAGAGCCGGTATCTTCCCGCATCCTCACCTCCAGGGGCCAGTAGCGCTAAGTGCCCGTTCTAAGTGTCGGCTTGCAACGCCACTCCCGCCCTCTGGGCCGGATACGTGCGTCCATTTTTCTCCAGTTGTGTTCCCCGGAAACGGCTAACCCTGTCGAGCTCCTCCGTCACCCCCTGCGGTGCCAGACGTTGCGGCCGTCTGACGCCAGGCCTGCACCCGTATGCTTGTGTAACCTGTGTGTAGGCTGGGTTCCATATGTAGCGGTCCCCTAACGGCTACCCCATATGTGTATTCTTCCACGGTACCTGCTACCCTACTTGGCTAGCCCCGTGTCTTTCCCTTGACAGAGCCCGCTCTGTCGTCTCTGGGCGTGTTCTTTCCCCCCTGGATCCAGGCTGGAACCACCCCAGAGACTGCCATATGTTGCACTACCCTGCCAGGTTAGTCCTTATGTGTATTCCGCCACCAAGCCTTCTACTGATGGACGTGGCTCCGCAGCGTACCGTCTCCAAGACGGGCACGCTTTCCCAGCGTTATCCAATAGTCACACTGGGTGGGTCTTGCAGAAACAGCAGTGACTGACCTCCCTGCTTGGGGCCCTGACTTCCGTACCATCTAAGACGGTCCAGTGCGCTCAAGCAGGACGCTGGAAGGGCCAGCGCCCTGGCGTTTTGGTAGAGATCCCAATTCGTCGGTCAGTTCCGACGTACGTCGAACGTGACCGACTGAAAGGGAACGTCTCGGTTACGTATGTAACCCTCGTTCCCTGAAGGAGGGAACGGAGACGTACGTCCCGTCGCCAGGTGCTGTGCTTCCGCTAGGAGGCCGAGTCACGAGTTCGGCTCCTCAGCAGAAAAAAGCAATGATCATGCATTCCACTTCCTTATTTATACCCACGCTGCGGGGCGGTGCGTGGAATGCGTGAATCGCATGCCAATCTTCATTGGCTCGTTTTAAAACACTCAAAGTAGATTGGTCTCTGAAATCAGATCCCAATTCGTCGGTCAGTTCCGACGTACGTCTCCGTTCCCTCCTTCAGGGAACGAGGGTTACATACGTAACCGAGACGTTCAGTTTAAAGGTGCACTATGTAACATTTTTTCAGTAAAATAACCAAAAACCACTAAGCCAGTGTTATATATTTTGTTCAGTTGAGTACTTACAAATAATTGCAAATGTTTGGGATATTGTAAATTTTGAGAAATTGCTATTTTACCCAAGGAACCGGGACGTGTGAGGGAGTCGCCTGTCAATGGCGTCATATCTGCGTTACCCTCGGTTTCCGGTTTTATTCTGCAGAAACACTTTACTCTCACTGCAGTGTGCAACAAGTGCCGCCGAGTGGACGCACAGAGTAACGTCATAACATAATTTTCAACACACTCAGATGTATCGAATATTATAAACAGAGCTGAGTTACCTCATACTCAGCTCCACAACACTCGGGCCTGCTCTGCTTCATACAACAGTAATGTTAATACTCGCATCCATGAACAGACCACATGTTCCAAGAGTCTGTGCTCAAACGTGGTGTCATCAAACTACTGAATAGGCGACCTCTAGTGGACAGAAAAGTTACATAGTGCACCTTTAAAATGAACATTTCCTGATAATTTACTCACCCCCATCTCATCCAAGATGTTTGTGTTTTTCTTTCTTCAGTCGAAAATACATTTTGTTGAGGAAAACATTCCAGGATTTTTCTTCACTTAATGGACTTCCATGGCAACCAAAATGTTGAAGGTCCAGATCAATGCAGTTTCAAAGGGCTTTGAAGGGCTTCAGAGGCTCTGCACGATCCCAGCTGAGCAATAGGGTCTTATCTATAGAAACCATCAGTCATTTAAAAAAACAAAACAACAACATTTATATAGTTTTTAACCTAAATTGCTCATCTTGTGCTGCTCTGCGACGTACCACAGAAATCATGTCAGAACAGTCATGCTAGTTGTAGGTGGAAGTCCCGCCCCAAGTGAACGTGTGAAGACTAATACAAACGCCCTTTACAAATAAACTCCATCTCCAACTTCAAAATCGTCTTTTTTTGCTAAAGGACGTTTGTATAAGTCTTTGCACGAACATTTTGTAAACACGGGGGCAGTACTTCCGCCTACGTCTAGTGACACCTTTCCGACGTGATTACGCAATCAGTGGTGTGTCGCAGAGCAGCGCAAGGTGAGCAGTTTAGGTTAAAAATTATGTACATTTTTATTTTTATTTTAGAAAATGACAAATGGTTTGGTTAGACAAGACCCTATTCCTCAGCTGGGTTGTGCAGAGCCTCTGAAGCCCTTTGAAACTGCATTGATTTGGACCTTCAAATCCTTAAGTTTCCTCACAAAGCTTAATTTCTTTTCCACTGAAGAAAGAAAGACATGAACATCTTGGATGGCATGGGGGTGAGTAAATTATCAGGAAATTTTCATTTTGAAGTGAACTAATCCTTTAAAATGACTCGCCTGTCAATCATGGTCTCTCGGTGAGTATCAGCAGGTCAAGCTCTCCTTCCAGTAGTCAATAATTGACCTTAATTGAGAAACTGAAATCTGCTGAATCTTTTTGAACTTTAAATGTTAATTTTGCATATGTAATTTTGCCGGAGGGAATGTAATTATGCTCTGGGGAATGAAAGTCTGGTCACATGGATGGAATCTGTTCTCCCGCCGTGGTTTTCTATGTGCAGTTAAAGTAGGAATTGCATCAAATATAAGTGACCACAATTTAGAGTCCAGACATATCTGCATCTTACTGAATATTCACATGGACTTGAGTGATTTCCATTGAGAAGTATTCACGCATCTCAAAGAGTCTAGCTACAGTGGCACTTAAAAAAAAAAAAAACAACACTTAAGATACATTAAAAAAGTATAAACATCAAACAAATTTGAACACATAACATATAATAACACATAACTTAATACAAAAGGACATCATAAAAATAATACACACACACACAATTACATTATTATAGTACATTTGCAGTTTTAAGTATAAATAATTGTAGTATTTTTTTTTACTTTGGATTCGCTTAGTTTTAATCTGGATAGATTTAACTGCCGGTGTATATGTGGGTGTTTTGTTGGAGGACAGACTCTAGGTGATGTTGGAACAAAGTGTTTGCTTGTGTCAGTCTTTCTGGGCTTTGGTTTCCTTTCTGCTGGTCATATCTGATTTCAGACGGATGTGTCTGGAGGTCATGGTCTTAGAGTGCACACTGAGGGTCAGAGAGATGCTGTGCTGCCTCTTTTCTGTTTATAAATCTGCTGGGTCTTATGTATGCACATCCTCTATCCATACCCTCTTCATAGAAAATACCACATGTGTTTTCTCCATCTTTTTTTCCACATCATCTTCACATCCTCAAACCAATTTTCTTTCTCTTATAGACACACTATGAGGATGGCGACTACATCATTCGCCAGGGGGCAAGAGGAGACACATTCTTCATTATCAGTAAAGGAAAGGCAAGTCTATTTTAGTGCAAGCAGTGATGCTGTGAATATGAACCCATGCTAATATCTCTTCCTCTTCTTCTCACTCCTGTCCAGGTGACGATGACTCGAGAGGACTGTCCAGGTCAGGAGCCAGTCTACTTGCGCTCAATGGGGAAAGGAGACTCGTTTGGGGAAAAAGCCCTTCAAGGGTGAGATTATACTCTCTATACTACTAAGTAAGATACAAAACTTAAAACAGCAAGGTCATTACCTACCAAGAACATGTTCATTGTTCAACCAAAATTAATGAGATATACATCTTAAATTAACATTTAAACCCTCCAAATGCCCATCACTGTAATGCAGAAAATCTCATGCTCATTGAATAAGAAAAAGAAGATGAGTTTCTATTCTATTTATACATAATTATAAATAACTAGTTGTGAGATCTGGATAACAATCACTATAGAAAATACAGGTAATTACAAAACAAAAAAAAATCTTAATGGTCTTATTTTTTTCTTTTGATCATTCAGTAAAATGTGTCCTGGGCAGGTTCTTGTGAGATTCATTGACCCTACTAGTTTTTAAAGGTTGTGGTGACATCTTGTGGCGACTGAAAAAAATCACTCTTGGAATTGAGAAAAAAAAAAAAAAAAAAAAGTATGCTTAGAGTAGCTGCACTTGCATAGCAAACACATGACATTACATTTACATAAAAGCACTGCTTTCTCACACTCTTGCAACTGAGTAAGAACAGGTTTATACAGGAGTTATATAGGGAATCTAGTGTTTTCAACCAGGGAACTTTCTAGTTCCTTGACTATGTTCCTAATTGAACTGCTAAATGTGTGAAAATGACCTGCTCCAGATTTCAGATTTTCTGTTACGATGGGCTAGGCAAAATGTAAATGTTTTGCTAGGCAAAATTGTAATTGTTTAAATTGATATAAATTGGTTAATATACATTGATGTATATCAACCAATTTATATCAATTTAAACACTATATAAATCTTTCTGATCAGTTTTTTAAAGGTAATGATCAGTTCAGTCAGGACCACTTAAGTCAAAAATACCATAGACAAACTTTTAGTCATATTGTATTGCCATATTTTGCTAAATTTACATTTGGTGAAATGTTCTAAATTCCCCATCCTTTTAATGCGCTCCATGAAAAGCCAAGACAGGGAACAGCAGCAGCTTCTGGGGACAACCTCCCTTTTTTTTTAAACTGGAAGGGCAGCGTAAACCCCCATTTAGAACAGAATATGCATCATGACAACAGAATGACACTGATTAAGTTAAAGTTTAAGGAGGAGCTGGGTTGCAAAGCAGCATGCAGAGGAAGCATCCAAGCAGGCAAACTGAACTTAAGCTGTGCTTAAGTAAGGCGCCTTGTTTGATATTTGCCAATTGAGTGCATAGGAATCGGATCAGCTGATATGGGCGGGGCTTGAATTTTACCAATCAGCTGATAGCAGAGCTTGACTACGTGGCCTGCCTGAACTAATGCAGAATGCTTGATTTATACATATGCATTAGAGCAGGGGTCTTCAATGTTTTTCAGGGCAAGGACCCCTTAGCAATGGAGACATGGAGCAGGGACCCCCGATACAAAATGTGTCAAACAGAGCTAGTTAGTTGTTTGCAGTTGTTGTAAATTATTTTCATTGGTTTGCAGAGTCATACATTTATTTTACTAATCAGATGAACTATTAAACATTTACCTGAACCTTAGCTACAAGTTTATTAAAAATTCACATTTTAATTGTACTTGAACTTTAGTTTTAACATTTAAATTTTACTGTGAGATGGACAATTAAAGGGTTAGTTCACCCAAAATTGAAAATAAAGTCAGTAATTACTCACCCTCATGTTGTTCCAACCATGTAAGACCTTCGTTCATCTTTGGAACATAATTTAGTATATTTTTGATGAAATCTGAGAGCTGTCTCACTCCTCCATAGGCTTTCAGAGGGAATGAAACTTGATGGCCCAGAATAGTAAGTAAAAACGTCATTTAAGGAGTCCAAATGACTACAGTGGCTCTGTATTAAGTCTATCATGCGACGAAAATACTTTTTGAGCGGAAAAACAACAAAAATAACGACTTTATCCCACTATTATTGTTCAATTTGAGCCTCTGACGCCACGACGCATGCGCGAAAACGGCGTTCTTCTTCTACTACTACTGATCTCAGTTTTCGCGCATGCGTCGTGGCGTCAGAGGCTCAAATTGAACAACAATAATAGTCGTTATTTTTGTTGTTTTTCCGCTCAAAAAGTATTTTCGTCGCATGATAGACTTAATACAGAGCCACTGTAGTCATTTGGACTCCTTAAATGACGTTTTTACTTACTATTCTGGGCCATCAAGTTTCAGTCCCTCTGAAAGCCTATGGAGGAGTGAGACAGCTCTCAGATTTCATCAAAAATATACTAAATTATGTTCCGAAGATGAACAAAGGTCTTACATGGTTGGAACAACATGAGGGTGAGTAATTACTGACTTTATTTTCAATTTTGGGTGAACTAACCCTTTAAGAATCAAATCACTAGGCTATTATATATATATATATATATATATATATATATATATATATATATATATATATATATATATATATATATATATATATATATATATATATATATAAATTATTAGGAACACCTGTTCAATTTCTCATTAATGCAATTATCTAATCAACCAATCACATGGCAGTTGCTTCAATGCATTTAGGGGTGTGGTCCTGGTCAAGACAATCTCCTGAACTCCAAACTGAATGTCAGAATGGGAAAGAAAGGTGATTTAAGCAATTTTGAGCGTGGCATGGTTGTTGGTGCCAGATGGGCCGGTCTGAGTATTTCACAATCTGCTCAGTTACTGGGATTTTCACGCACAACCATTTCTAGGGTTTTCAAAGAATGGTGTGAAAAGGGAAAAACATCCAGTATGCTGCTAGCCTGGTCTTACCAGACTCTCGTACATTTCATTTGTACATAGAGTCTGGCCACTCTCCATAGACAAGCGTTTACTTCCTTGAAGGCGGGTACTCTGTTGAAGTTTAAAACTATTGGATCTGCCAAGAGTCACTCTGGATCTGCATAACCAATTGCTAACGTTTGGTTGTGACGTATGTCACGCGCCGTTCGCCTTTGATTGTCACATTTACTGTGCAAACCACCTCAGTGTCAGTGATAAAACCTTGTGCATTCGGATTGTGATTTATTCATGGTGGAGTTTTGTGATCGGAACGCGCTGCTCTCATGGTGCATATCTTGTGCAATCATAACATGATTGTATATGCTGTAAATAAATTGTATTTTATAAATTGTAGTATAAATATGCTTGGTATGATAAGAATAAATGCTGCGGTAAATAACATCCCAATTCAAATGTTTAGGTGCTTTACTTCTTTTATTTTTTGAGCGGTGATGAAAAATGTTGCTCTTGTAAACACTTGCCAGCATTTAAAAAAATACAAGTCTAGAAATGCAAATTACAGCTCACGCAACCGCACAGTGCTCTGCAGGGGTCTACAAAGGATATAAAGAGTGAATTTTGAAGTGATTTGGATTCGGAGAGCAATTGCATTACCACACGACCTTGGTGTTTGTCAAAAGCAGTCGGTAATTCAGCCTGGGTTTTTTTTTGCGGGTGGCGGGAGACGGACGGCTTCAGCCAACTCATTCACCACTAACGGAGCGAGCTGAAAAATACTTTTCCCGGACCACAACATCATGGCCACCAACAAAACTCAGCAGTGATTGTTCTTGCTCCGTGTAACGGAGTTCGTTTGTTCAGGGAAGAAGGAGGCGGGAACCGGCGAACGTTTAACAACTTTTAATCAAATAAACACAAAATGAAAGTAAAAGCGGCAGAAAGTAGAAGAGCAACTTTAACTGAAATAACCACTCGTTACAACCGAGGTATGCAGCAAAGCATTTGTGAAGCCACAACACGCACAACCTTGAGGCGGATGGACTACAACAACAGAAGACCCCACCAGGTACCACTCATCTCCACTACAAATAGGAAAAAGAGGCTACAATTTGCACAAGCTCACCAAAATTGGACAGTCGAAGACTGGAAAAATGTTGCCTGGTCTGATGAGTCTCGATTTCTGTTGAGACATTCAGATGGTAGAGTCAGAATTTGGCGTAAACAAAATGAGAACATGGATCCATCATGCCTTGTTACCACTGTGCAGGCTGGTGGTGTAATGGTGTGGAGGATGTTTTCTTGGCACACTTTAGGCCTCTTAGTGCCAATTGGGCATCATTTAAATGCCATGGCCTACCTGAGCATTGTTTCTGACCATGTCCATCCCTTTATGACCACCATGTACCCATCCTCTGATGGCTACTTCCAGCAGGATAATGCACCATGTCACACAGCTCGAATCATTTCAAATTGGTTTCTTGAACATGACAATGAGTTCACTGTACTAAAATGGCCCCCACAGTCACCAGATCTCAACCCAATAGAGCATCTTTGGGATGTGGTGGAACGGAAGCTTCGTGCCCTGGATGTGCATCCCACAAATCTCCATCAACTGCAAGATGCTATCGTATCAATATGGGCCAACATTTCTAAAGAATGCTTTCAGCACCTTGTTGAATCAGTGCCACGTAGAATTAAGGCAGTTCTGAAGGCGAAAGGGGGTCAAACACAGTATTAGTATGGTGTTCCCAATAATCCTTTAGGTGAGTGTATATACACACACAAGCAATATTTTTTTAATCTATGATTCTGCATTTACATCACATAATGTATCTATTTTGATATGCCATATTTTTGTCCCGTGCTAGTTATCGCTGTCAATTGCAGGGCTGGGCGATATGGCTGAAAACTGTATCACGGTATAAGGGTTTCATATCGGTCGATATCGATAATTATTGATATGTTTTATGACCTATTTAAAATAAGGACCAGGAGAAAAATATTTTACATTTAAACATTTTTATTTTAAACTTAACCTTCCTCTGATTATAATCCCCTCAGTTATAAAGGCAGAAATGTCAACACAACCATGGAAAACACTCAAATAATTAAAATATTAACAAGTCTAAAATTTGTGTACTTTCAAAGGCTGAATCTGAAATCGCCCCCTATACCCTACATAGGGCACTATTTGAGGGGACAGCCATTTGTAGTGGTGTCCGAAACCATAGTGGACGTTTTTGAGTGCACTCATTCTATCCCACTTTGCACCGCAATAACGAGTGTACAGCCGATATACACAGCACCTGTCCGAATTCGCCCACTTGTTTTCATTCACTCCTTCAAGTGAACTGTATCAGTGACTAACATAGGGAATAGTGATTGAGGGTTTAGGGGGCGATTTCGGATTCAGCCAAAGTCAAAAATTGCACAACGGTGAGCGCGACGAGTATAAACACGTCCCCAAACGAAAGAGGTGCGCACGCGCTGTCAGCAGAGGTGCGCGCTGCGCAGCCAGACGAAAGTATAACAAGGCTGGTAAAACAAGTTTGTGGTATTACCAGTCTTGTTGGGGACGACAGTCTTGCAGACGAAATTGGTCTGACTACAGTCAGACTTATACAATCCAAAAAACTGCCATACTGGTGAGCTGAGCTGAGCTGACTTGTTTTCACTCCACGCCGGTTCTGTTTACTGAAGAAGAATGAATCCAACACGAGACAACGATATAGCGCAACCAGACATGATACAGTTACATGATTGGCTGTAAGTCTGTCACTCCCTACGTTGCTTGGTTACCAGAGAGTGAGTGCCTTTGTTCATGCAACCAAACTTGCTTTGCAACCTCTGGTTTCTTCCGACGAAGAAAAAAAATGATCGAACGCATTTTTTATTGATATCGATTACGTGTCTATCGCGATACATATCGTTATCGTTTTATCGCCCAGCCCTAATTTTGAGAGTGAAACACTTATTTATATGTAGACGTCACTTCCAAAACTGAAAGAGGCCGTCGTTCCTCTTAGCAGCATGAAAAACAATACTTTTATTCAATGGATTATAGCTATATAGCCTCGAAGCAGAAAAGAGCGCTCACTTTACAATCACAATTTAGCTGTCACTCATCTCAGTTCGCGATCTCACAGCGTTCCATTAAAATCAGTAAAGTTGTCTAAACTAAATAACGAATCTCTTACTTACATCGTGTCTTTGTTAATGAGAGAATTCACGAGAGCGAGCAGAATTCAGCACTGAATAAAAACTCTGACGTTTTGAGCGGTGAGTGGATTCTAACTTAAACACCTCTGATTGGCCATTGCGTTCCAGAGCTCAACAAGCATGTCTATGATTGGCTACATTTATCAACGCTGCAAAAGCCGCTGTGAATAGGAATGTCTCACGTTCTCCAGAGCGCAAAATCAAATACTATATTTGCCAAATCTGTTTCTCCAATAATATTATACTATTACAGTATCAATCAGCTTTCGTTTCAGGGTACTTGAATTTGTGATGATGTTTTCACCTCATGTTATATGTTTTTTTTTAAATCAAAAAATGATTTGTGATCAAACATTAATTGGCGGACCCCCGGTTGAAGACCTATGCATTAGAGCATCCTGCAGCAAGAAAAACCTACTAGCTACCAACAATAGAGGAACACAGTCAAATTAAAGGGTTTCTTCAGTGATTTAGCATTAAGCTTTGTATTTAAACTGGGTCATTTATGCAGTAGAAATGTGAAAATATTTTTGAATTTGGTGCCTTCTAGACTGAGAAAAGACAGAAAATGTATTTTTGTCTCATGTGGATGAAAGACAACAACTCCCAGAATGCACTTGCTTCGCTACCCTACGAGGCCACTCCGTACAAGTCACGGCACAGACACAGCAGTGTCATATTTCCTTCAAGCTGAGCAGAGATGAGGTAACGTTAAGCGCCAGTCTGTCACGTTTTCAGATCGCATATGGAAACTAAACTATCATAGGAATTCATTGAAAAGTTGAAAGACTCACTTTACTCTGCACCGCGCTCCGTTTTGATTGTCCGTGCGGCCGTCTGTGTCTTACATTCTGTGCGTGAGATCTCCCCTATGGGCGGGTTGATAACACGCGGAACAGCTCCATCTAGTGGCTGTAGTCTTTAGCCTCTGGCCAAAAAAATCCTCCGATGACGCAAAATGACGATATTTGCGTCATCGGAGGATTTTTTCCAGAAATAAAATGCATAGTTCTCTCGTCTCAGGGGGATATGAGGGGGGAAGTACCATAATTTGAATATACTACCGAGTTTCTACTGATACACTGATACAAGTTACCCTTTAGTTATAGGGGACAAAAGTACACAAGGAAAGAATACAGGAGGCATGCGGCTATAAACCAGTCAGATATCATCAGTTATTTTTATGCATTCTATTCTATTCTATTCTATTCTGGTGTCTGTTTTAATGGGACTGTTTACCCCTGATTATAATTTATCTGCGTTTGGTTGTGTTACTAGGAAACAGTGATCCTGAGAGCGTGTTGATATGCTCCGCTGTGTATCAGGTTTCCTGCTGCGAGTGTGTGAACGGAGGTGAAATTTAGGCCACGGTTTTGGAAATCAGAACATTGCACATGGTCACTGTGATCCCTCCGAGATCAATTAAACGCTCTTCTGTTAGAGCTCATGCTACACCCTTGTATATGGCATGTGGGAGGGTAACACTTTACAGAGATACTTAGCAGCGTACAGAACTTGATAAAGGAATCTCTTGATCCAGGGATTAAATTGATGCGTGTGTGTATGTGCATTCAGCAGCATTTGACACCTGATTGGTTCACAACCGCATTTGGCAGCGATGATGTGTCTGGATTTCATGCCGTTTCTCCTCAAGCAGGTTGATGTGTCCCACTTAAGGCAAAATGACCCCCCCGCCTTACAATTACAGGAGTAGTTCACCCAAAAATGAAAATTTGGCCATTATTTATACTCTCAAGGCATTCCTGTATGCATTTTCATAAAACACAAAAAGACAAGTTCAGCAGTGTTCAATCATTCCATGAGTCTCATTTGCATTATTCTTCTGAATGGTACTTTTTGTACTTTTGTGTAGCCGTTTTAAACGTCCCCTAGATTGAAAAATGTAATTAACCTTGGCATAGTAGACAAGACACCTTTATTTATGTAGCGCTTTTTACAATGCCGATTGTTTCAAAGCAGCTTCACAGTGTTAAACAGGAAAATAATGCAACAGAATTTGATTCGGCTGTACAGCCACTCTGGAGAAAACGGTTATGTCATCCAGCTCAATTCAATTATCATACAGTGACAATGTGGGCAGATAAGTTATTAAGTTGATGTATTTAATTTAATTTAGTTTAGTAATTCAATTAGTATAGAATAACAAGAGCTCAGTACATTGAAATTACATACCGTGAGTCTCAAACACCATTGCTTCCTCCCTCATATGTAAATCTTGTGCTTTTAAAAACGCCACTCTCAACATATCTCAACATAACACCAACTGTGACGCAACAGTCGGGATCATTAATATGTACGCCCCCAACATTTGCATATGCCAGCCCATGTTCAAGGCCAGGCGGACCTGCACAGCCAAATCATCATAAGTTCTGCAGGAATTGTGAATAAACAAGCGTTAAGCGAGGATAGCGAAAATGGCAGATCATGGAAATAAATGTTATGTTCCAGGCTGTGCAGGGGACGTGAGGACTTTTCACACCCTTCCCACAGAACAAAACTGTCAACAGGCATGGTTGATGTTTATCTATAATCGGATACCGCAACAATTTAATTCAAAGTTGTTGTTGTTGTTGTTTTTTTTGGCCCATTTCACCATGGACAGTTTTTCTAACCTGGGAAAATGTCAAGCAGGCTTCGCTCAGCGTCTGATACTGGAGAAGCGGCAATTCCAAATATATTCCCATTTCTGATTAAATTGAAAGACATTAATGATAATTTACCCTGTGTTGTCTAGATCCAACGCAAGATGCTAGTACAGTAACAATAGTAAACTCCAAGTAACTAACTAAATAGTATGACAAATGACAGGTTAATTTTATTTCCTGCCACTGTTGTCATATAAATCTACAAAATACAACCGTAGATACATATGGCAATCCCTTTTGTCGGATAGAATTATAATTTAGCCTATATTGAGTGGCTTCTATACTTTTACTTTGGTTGGCTAAATTAATCAACTTTGAAATCAGTACTTTACTGTCAAACGGTACTGTACAGACAACATATTTACGTGCTAACATTAACCAGTTCGCTGTTTAGAGTTTGTGATTCAAAGTGAAGAAGCTATCATTGAAAAATCATACGGAGACACATTACAATAATTCAAATGTTTTTACAATGCTAACAACAAAGTTGTGTCTGCTGACATTGTGAGTTAACATGTAAAGTTAATGCTATATCCTAGTTAGCATTTAGGCTGAAGTTCTAGTATTGGTGTTACGTTTGAAACAGGATCAAACATATAAGGTTGGATGCCTAATCTCTCCATTGTCATGCCGGACAGTAGAGATGCGTTTGCGGTCACTGTGAGCTACTGAAATGAGCCGTGCAGTGAAACAGCCAATCAGAGCAGAACTTCACATTACTATTCATGACCCTTCCAAATAAGGCACAAACAGACCATTTCATTATAGCGACAATTTCTAGGGTTATAAATGGACCTGTAAAACCATATCTGGACAATTATTGACCTCAAATAAGTCACATACCCTCTATGTAGATATCAGAGAACAGTTCAAAATATTGTTTCAACTCATTCTAGGGCACCTTTAAGGAAAAAGGCCATTTCAATTTCCACGCAAGAACTAAATTCATAAGGGTTTGTCATTTAGAGTGAGTAAATGATGACAGATTTCCCTTCTCTCCTCTGTCTCTCTGTGTTCAGTAATATTGTGGAGCAGCTGTGACCTTTGCAGTAGCGTTATTGTGTATTCGTGCTGTGACAGCTTTAGAGCCGATATGTTGTGAAGAATTCTCACCCTCTGCATTTGTGTTTCGCTGGAAATGGATCCGGCAGCGCGTGTGCGTGCAGTGTCTAGCAGTATTTGCAGTTGGACCAAGGAGCAGACGCAGACGTTTGTATGTGTGTTTAGGTGTGTGTTTACCGTTTAGTGTCCGACCCCTCTTGCTCCCAGAGAGTCGTGTGTGAGAGCTCTTCCTCAGGGCAGTCAATGATGGGACAGATGTCACACAGTGATTGTTTTAGTCTTAATACAAGTGTGCTGTACTGTAGTGGTATATTTGCGCGTATAGCTGTGCTCAGATCAGACAGTGAATAATGCAAAGCATCACAAGGTCAGAGTGGGATTCAGACTCTGATGACTGCGACTGGAGCAACAGTGAGGAAGAGGACAATCAGCAAACTCTGAGGCACGCTGGCTTAACTCTTTAATCATTTTTTAATAGATTTTAATCATGAGTCAAAATTAATTTGAATCTACTGATTTTTGATTAAATGCTTAAGATATATATTTTTCACCCTTTGTATCACTCCACAACTGTCATTGCGGTCGAAGTCCACCATATATATATTTATTTTACAAATATTACTGTTGTTGTGTCACAGAATGCAGTTATTTGTTGCTATTGTTGGTCATTTAAATATTGTTCATATAAATATGCCGCATTTGGTAGTGAGAAGGGTCCGTTAGTGATCATGATATGGACTTCCGCGGCAAAGACTGTCTTTATGAGTGAATCAGAACAAGGAAGTTGTTTTAGCACTGTCATGGGAAATCCCCTTAACTTTTAAAAGGACAAAGATATCCCTTTCCACATTTTTTATAAGGAATATAATATTATGGACATCGACTTGAAGAATGAATACACGTTTCACTTTACACAACACTTTTCACGTGTTGACTACTGTAATGGTCTTCCAGCTGGAGTATCTAAATCCTCAATTGACAAACTTCAATATTTACAAAATTCGGCTGCTAGAGTTCTGTCCGGGGTCAGGATTAGTGATCATATTACCGGCCCCACTTTATATTAGGTGGCCTTAAGTACTATGTACTATCAAAAAATAAGTACAATGTACTTACTGTGTTCAAATTGTATTGCAAAACACTTTTGCTGATATTGAGGTGGGATACGGGTAGGGTTAGGGACAGCTGTGGTGGTGTGGGTGAGTTTAAGGGTAGGGTTAGGTGTAAGGGAAGTGCCAACTGTGTAATTACAAATGTAACTACAGAAATTAATTACAGACGTAATTACATGCAGCTATTTTTTAAATGTAAGTACAATGTAAAAACATGTATGTACACAATAAGTGCATTGTATCAAATTATTAATTAAAATGTTAGTACATAGTAGTTAAGGCCACCTGATATAAAGTGGGTCCATATTACCCCTGTCTTGGAGTCTCTGCACTGGTTCCCTGTCAGATATTGATTTTAAAATCCTTATGTTAGCATATAAGGCTTTGCATAATCTGGCTCCTCAGTACTTGACTGATCTACTAACGCCATACACATCATGTCGTAATCTGCGTTCATCTCAGAGTGGTCTCTTGGTTGTTCCCAAGACACGGCTTATTCCAGGGGTGATAGAGCATTTTCTTCCTATGCTCCTAAGCTTTGGAATTCTCTCCCGGCTGATATCAGGGAAGCAAATACATTAGTGACTTTTAAATCTCTTCTCAAAACATTCTATTTTAGGATTGCTTTTATTTGATTATGAATTGTATTTGTTGTATTTAAAAGTGTGTTGTTTTCTCTGTTATGTAAGCTTGTAAAGCGTTTTGAGAGAGCCACTTTTAAAGGCGCTATATAAAATAAACTTATTAATACTATATCAGATGCAGGCAATACACTCGTTTAGTCGATCTCTCTCCCATAATTACATAATACTATACTCTACATAATACAATAAGCTTCAATGAAGCGACTCAACGTTCCTTGATTACTAGTTCTAAAGTGACGTTTTAGAATTAGTAGCGGAGGCTTGGTCACAACTGTCAAACTGCAAACTTGAGATTTGAATCCGTGGCGGAAGGAAGTAGTTCCGCACAAGAGTGTTTGTAAAGACGCTCTGTTGTTGTTTCTTGTTTATTTACTCCTTTGTGCCGTCAAACTGTTGTATAAAACTCAATTTTTATTTAATTATAAATTTTTCATCATTATGTTGGCTTGACAAAGATTGATACTGATATACTATTTAAGCTGCTTCTTCTTCTTCTTCTTTCTCCTCTTATTCTTCTTCATCTGGGACTAATTATAAACAGTGTCTCCTCCTAGAGCTTTAAAGCCAACATCAAAGTTTGTTCACAAACTTTACTCATCTAGTTTACATTTATAATACTTATAATTTAATTGCATAGTTTTAATATTACTAAATCTGTTTCTATCGGATTTAATATTTCTGTATAATTATTACTTTAATATTTTAATTTATAACAAACATATTAAATATTAAAATAAATGATTAATCTATACATCTGTGATTTTTTTTTTTTACGTATGTGAACATTATAAAATAACATTTCTCTGTATTACGTCGGTGTCTTTTGAACAGGGAGGACATCAGAACAGCTAATGTCATCGCAGCAGAGACTGTCACCTGCCTTGTGATTGACAGAGAGTGAGTATATGTCACATTTATCATGTGAAAAAAGTGTTTCTTTATATACGCCACTTAAACCTTAAATTCACAACTGTCATTCCAGCAGTCAGCAGTAATTCAGTCCAGGTTTTCAGTTCGTTGAACATCTGTGGATTTTACACTGATTGTTTTATTTGTGTGTGTGTGTGTGTGTGTGTGAGGGACACCGAATCTGTGGGTTTGAAGTGCTTATCTACTGCCTTAAAGTCAAGTGTCCGTGTGTCAATAAGCTGGAAAGAGTGAGACATTCAGACAGAGAGAGAGAGAAGCACATGCATACAGTATGTGCCCTCCGGCTGGGAAAACTCTCCTTCCTGTCTGATTGAGACTCAAACCATCAGCCATCTGTGTGATCGTTGATTATGGTACATTTCAATGAGCAGTATTTAATTTAGATATAAAAAGTTCACTATCATTTAGTACAGACTTTCTAAATAAAGAAAGAGACATGAAATCATTCAGAGTAATTTGAGAGATAGATCTTCAACTTAAAATGAGTTCAGTTTTGAAAGATAAATACCAGATTTGTGGTGATAGACGTGTCTGTAGTAAAAGTGCAGTCAGTTTTAAGACAGGAGAATAAGGACATCATGTAACCGTCTCACTGCTTCTTGCCTAAAGAACAGTATTAAGATTAACTTATTATAATACAGACCACTGTAAAGCACGCAGGGAACAGTCTGAATATATAAAATGGTACCTTTGATAAATATACTCTACCGTTCATACCGTTCAAGTTTGGGGTAATTTCTTCTTTTAAAACGAATGTAATACTTTTATTCAGCAAGGACACATTAAATTGGTCAAAAGTGGTAAAGACATTTATAATGTTACAAAGAATCATCAAAGAATCTTGAAGGGTTTCCTCAAAAATGTATACAAAATATTTCTTGAGCAGCAAATCTGCATATTAAAATGATTTCTGAAGGTTCATGTGACACTGAAGACTGGAATAATGATGCTGAAAGGTCAGATTTGCCATCACAGGAATAAATTACACTTTAAAAGATATTTTAATTTTAAAGTGTAATATTTCACAATATTACGTTTTTTTTTTTTTTACTGCATTTCTAATCAAATAAACGCAGATTCGTATAAACGCAGATACTTTTTTCAAAACATTAAAACAAATTTACCGTCCTCAAACATTTTAACGGTATTGTATGTTGTTATAAAGATTAAATCTTTCTAAATATGTTGTTTGTGCCAATCTTTCCAGCTCATACAAACACCTGATTGGAGGTCTGGAAGACGTATCCAACAAAGGCTGTGAAGATGCAGAGGCAAAAGCAAAGTAGGTGAAATCATCTCTGAAGAACTTTTATTTTTATATTTTCTTCCCTGATGTAAGTTTATAATATTAATCAAGGTTTCTTGCATGTAAAACATTAGCAATCTTGTTTTTGATCACCACTTGTAATTTAGAAAAATATGTCTGCAAAGTACAACCCCATTTCCAGAAAAGTTGGGACATTTTGTAAAATGCAAGAAAATCAAGAATCTATGCTTTTAAACTATTCAACTGGCAAAAGTACAAAGAAATAATTTCCAATATTTTCACAGAAATTTAAATGTTTTATTATGATGAACACATTTTGATTTTAATGGCTGCAATACACTCTAAAAAAAAGTTGGGACAGAGGCAAAATAAAAGTGAAAAGCAGAGCAGTGGTTCTCAAACCTGTCCTGGAGTACCACCAGCCCTGCACATTTTGTATGTCTCTGGCCCTGTCCCAAATGGCACCCTAAACCCTTGCAGTCTTCCTACAAGTCCGCACTTTCATGATGTAATGCCGCTTTGACTGTCGAGAAGAAGTCTGCTGCATAGTTCACAACAGTGCGGGCTCGGCAAAAGTGCGCATCGAGGGCGCATATCGACTGCAAAGGGAGCACCCTTCTGAGATCGAAAATGACAATTGGGACACCCTACTTAACAGACACGTGCACGTGGCAGCAATTGTATGACCAAAAGTGCATATAAAGTGTGCCGTATGGGACAGGACCTCCCTATTTCTGACACACCCATTTCAGGTCTTGCAGTCTCTACTAATGAGCTCATGAGTTGAATCAGGTGTGATAGATGAGGGAGACATACACAATGTGAAGGGCTGGTGGTACTCCTGGACAGGTTTGAGAACCACTGGCTTAGAGAAAATCCAAGTTAAACTGTTTTGAAATGGTCCACAACAGTCAGTAGGTGAACAGGTAATAGGTGAAAGTATTGTGATTAGGTATAGAAGGAGCATCGCAGTCTTTGCAAGTAAAGATGGGTCATGGCTCACCCGTTTGTGCCAAATATTATAACAATTGTCAAATATAAAAAATAAAACAAATCACATTTCTCAATGCAAGATTTCAAAGAATTTATGTTTCATCATCTAACATACATATATATTTTTTTAAAGATTCAGGGAACCTGTAGAAATATCAGCCTGTGTAGGGTAAGGCAGGAAACCTTTGTTGAATGTGCTTGACCGTCAAGTGCTCAGATGGCATTGCATAAGAAACCGTCATTCTACTCTGTTAAATACTGCCACATGGGCTCAGGAGAACTTTGGAAAACCATTGTCACTTAAAGGATTAGTTCACTTCAAAATGAACATTTCCTGATATTTCCCATCTCACCCAAGATGTTCATGTCTTTGAGGAAAACATTCCAGGATTTTTCTCCACATCATAGACTTCCATGGCAACCAAAATGTTGAAGGTCCAAATCAATGCAGTTTCAAAGGGCTTCAGAGGCTCTGCACAATCCCAGACGAGGAATAGATTCTTATTTAGCGAAACGATACTTTTAAACCTAAATTGCTCATCTTGCGCTGCTCTGCGAAATCACGTCAGAAAGGTCACACTAAACGTAGGCAGAACGTGCAAAACTGCAACAATTAGTATCCTCAATTCAAACGATTTAAAAGTGTAATTAAAAAGGAAAGGGGAAAAACAGTGGTAAACATGCATCTGTCCCAACTTTTTTGGAGTGCGTTGCAGCCATCAAAATGTGTTTATATTTACACAAAGATTCAAGAGATTTGATTTTGAATGTATTACATGTACAAAATTGGAAATGGGGTTGTACACAAAGTAAAATTCCTTTGATATATAGGAAGTTCAAAAGAGCAGCATTCATTTCAAACAACATTGGACAGTTAAATGTGGTAGCTCGCATCACATGTTAGTCAGTCACTTCTTTAAGTGATAGTAAAATACAGTCTAGAAGTATGGCAGCCATTACAATGCAATTGTCAAAGGGCAGCTCAAGGATGTTTACTGCAACTCTAGAACTGTAAAGTAGGAAAGGCTACATGCAGAAGACATGCTATATAAAAACCAGCAACTGTTCATAATCAGGAGAAACATGATGAGAAAGTGATGCAATCATTATATGGCGATGAGAAAATAATCCGCTCAGAGAAATGTGAAACCTTATCACATTTCACAGAGAGATATCAGACAGAGAAAGAAAGAGGGATTCTGGGATAGCTCAGAAACTAATTTCCCACTTCAAAAATCCCTTCAGTGTCAAATCTGAACTGAAATAGAAACTTTTCTTCCTCTTATCTGCTCATCTGCAATGTAAATGATCACTGATGAATACGAAGAGGTGCCTGTAGTCTGTGTGACTGTCATAGATTAAAGCTTATTAAGACACATCTACAGCTGTCACCTCCTGCACTGTGTCCCCAATGATCTAAACCACAAACCTGTAAATAAATCTCCAGCTGCCACACCGACAGATAGAGAACACTTTAATGAGACGAGTGCATTCAACTCTCATGTACATAAATGTGTCATTTTTGCGTCACTAGTGGCACCAAACGGAATTGAAAAAATTATGACAGTTAAAATCAAGTAAGCAAGACACTCCATATCCACCACTGTTCAGCTAAACAGGTACAGTTGCTTGACCTAATGTTATGTTTGACCCATTTGGACCACTTAAACAAAACCGGTTGTGTTTTCATTTGGTGCTGCCAGTGGCATACAATTACAAACTCCACCTCTAAATACACATTACAGTATCAAATCATGTACCTGTGCTGGTGTACACATACACACACACACACACACACACACACACGGGCCAAAAGGGTCTCCTTTTGGTGCCAATACAGCATTGACTAATCTTGGGAATGACAGACACAAGTCCTGCACAGTGGCCGGAGGGAAATTGAGCCATTCCTCTTCCAGAACAGTGGCACTATGTGATGCTGGTGGAAGAAAATGTTTTCTGACTTGCTCCTCCAAAATACCCCCAAAGTGGCTACAAATATTTAGATCTGGTGACTGCTTTATCATGCTGATACACGGCACCTCCGTCAGGGTACAATGTTTGAACCATTAGGTGCACATGGTCCTCCAGAATGGTTTGGCAGTCCCGCAGTGCCCATCAAGCTCTGTAGAGAATGCCAATATATTGCAGCCCAAACCATCACTGATCCACCCGAGTGCTTCTAGGCAGTAACAGTCCGGGTGTTAAGCTTCTTTGGGGCTTCTCCACACCATAACTCCCATGGATGTGGGAAAGACTGTCATCAGAAAACAATACATGTTTCACATTTTCCACAGCCCAAGATTTGCACTGTTGGCACCAATGGAACCTACATTTGGCACTGGCACAAGTGACCAAAAGGTTTGGCTATAGCAGCCCGACTATGAATATCATGTGGAGCTCCCGACTAATAATTTTGGTGGGAACGAGAGTCAAGGTGCACAGTTGGGCAGCTGTTTTTTGGAGACAATCCAGGTTAGTACCCGGACATCCTTCCCAGACAGCTTCCTCTTGAATCCACATTTAGGATTCAATACCCCCCTTGTTGGATGTGGTTTGTTCATGTCTTATGTTGTGGTATGCAAACATTATCCTGGATGCATAGCTCTCAATACACCACAAAGTCCTGGTCACAAATGAGGCAGCCAGATGCGCACCAACAATTTGTCCTCTTTTGAACTCTGATATGTAGTCAATTATGTTGTGTGAACAGCAATATTTTATGTACAGCTGTGCTATTGCTCTGCTAATTCAACCTTTACAACTCTGCTCTTACTGATAGAATGTAAAATCAGTGACGATTGGCCACCAGGCTATATGTATGTACGTACGTATGGAGACGTCCAATGCAAAAGCCTCTAAAAGTCACCTGGGTCCAAGAAATTTGATAATACTGAGTGAATGCTCTCTTCACATAGCATGCGTTCATCAAATACTTTCACTTCAAAACACGCTAAATCCCAGCCTCAGCCCATTCAGAAGTACCGGTACTTAGGTAGAAACCTACACATAGGAGCCTGACAAAAATGCTAATTTTAAAGAAAAATGTCAGGCGGACTTAGAGGCTTTTGCATCTAAAGTCTTAATACATATATATTAGGGGTGTAACGGTACACAAAACTGACGGTTCGGTACGTACCTCGGTTTTGAAGTCCCGGTTCGGTATGGATTCGGTACAGCAGTTTTACAAAATTGCTTTTTATTCATTTTTATTCAACAGTGGTTTAATGAAAAAAATTGTGTCTTAAAATGAATTAAATTATAACTAAAAGTTTCTTAAAGATAATGCTGTAAACTATATAGGGAGCCCTTACTTACATATAGCTATTAAAGATTAACAACAGAGCCCAAACTATTAGCCTAAATTCAGTTGCTATTTATTTTTAGATATAATAATCAACACTCATAAGCTTCACATAAGGCAGTTTTTGCATTAACTTCTAAATCTAATTATTTGTATTCATTGTTGAAATATAATAATTTAGTGGCTGTAATTTTCATGACAGGTTTATTTAAACATACATTAAATAAACAAGACATCACTAACAGGCTTAGTAGTATATAATGAATATATATAGGCTAATATAATGAATATAACGGCTAATATAGTGCATGTATTCAGTGAAAGAGTTGATTTCTCTAGTGAGCTAACAGCTGTGGACACTGAATGACTTCTGAGTGATTCTGCATGACACTGTTTACAAGCAGTTTTATTGTCTTTCCGCAGTTGAAACACAGATGAGCGATTACACGACATATGATACATTTCAGTAAGTTGTAATGTATCCTCAACATACCTTAAGTAAGGAATAATTGACGACGGGCCGTTCAATTATTAGAATAATAATGCACACCCGAGGTGGTGATGCGGTCACGACGCGAAGCGGAGTACTACGGTTACCACACCTCAAGACATCGATCCGAAGATATATTTAAAGGGATTCATCCGGTTTTTGTACTTAAATCGCTATTGTGAGTAGGACTATTTCTTCCGCGTCTCATCCAACGGCTCTTTTGTTAGTTCCGAAACGTCATTTTAAAGCTGTTAACGAAGGCTTGAGCCGTTGATAGCATTCTACTGCAGTTATTAATAAAGTTATTAGAGAGAGAGAGAGAGAGAGAGAGAGAGAGAGAGAGAGAGAGAGAGAGAGAGAGAGAGAGCTTGTGTGAATTAGGCTGACTCTGTGCGTCTCTAAACAGTGCTGTTATTACCTCACTAGTGAAAAAATGTCACGTGTAGCCTTTAAGTTGCTCCACTTTATGGGCTAACTGATCAAATCGTCAGGGCAGCGCTGACACCTTTTTGTGTAAACTGTAGTGCGTGTGCGAGCATGTGTGATTTCAGTAATGAGACAGAAAAGCTTGCCTTTGATGTCCGCTTCCGTCTGTTGGTTTTCATCTGGACGGTCTAATACTGCTGCCGCCCAGTTGTTGAACGTTTTATATTCACCGTAAATATTAAGATTTACTTTAGGAAAATCATCTGTCATATTGTTGTTTTTTAGTCCTGTAATTTCCGTTATTACAGTTAACTATGCGAAGTGATATGGAACTGTCATAACCTTCATAACCGTTCGGTACACGCGTGCACCGAACCGAAAGCCCTGTACCGAAACGGTTCAATACGAATATGTGTACCGTTACACCCCTAATATATATATCAGAATCAGAATCAGAAAGAGCTTTATTGCCAAGTGTGCTTGCACACACAAGGAATTTTTCTTGGTGCTGAAGCTTCCAGTGCACATATACAATACAAACACAACAAGAACATAGTAATACAAATTCTAAGAATAAAAATATGAAAAGTAGTATAAAAAATAAGGTCACAGTTACGTTTAGTCAGAATAAACATTTACAGATTATGAACATATTTACAGTATTTGAGTAGTATGAATATATAAACATAAATAATCTCCTGAGTTTCAAAGATTGCACTTTGGGGGGGGGTATTTAACTGGTCAAGAGGGAAATGGCCTGTGGGAAGAAACTGTTCCTGTGCCTAGATGTTCTAGTGGCCAGTGATCGGAGTCGCCGTCCTGATGGTTCAAACAGGAGGTGTCCAGGGTGAGTGGAGTCTGTGATGATTTTCCCTGCTCTCTTCCTCACTCTGGAAGAGTACAGGTCCTGGAGGGTTGGGCAGGGGAGCACCAACAATCCTCTCCGCAGTCCAAATTGTGCGTTGTAGTCTCTTGATGTCAGATTTGGTAGCTGAACCAAACCAGACAGTGATGGAAGTGCATAAGACAGACTCAATGACAGCCGAGTAGAACTGAATCAGCAGCTCCTGTGGGAGGTTGAACTTCCTCAGCTGACGAAGGAAGTACAGTCTCTGCTGGGCCTTTTTCACAATGGAGTCAATGTGATTGTCCCACTTCAGGTCCTGAGAGATGGTAGTGCCCAGGAACCTGAATGACTCCACTGCTTCCACAGTGCTGTTCATGATGGTGTGTGGGGGGAGAGCTGGGCTGTTCCTCCTGAAGTCCACTATCATCTCCACTGTTTTGAGCGTGTTGAGCTCAAGGTTGTTATAACTGCACCAGACAGCCAGCTGTTCAACCTCCAGTCTGTAAGCAGACTCGTCACCGTTTTGGATGAGGCCGATGACAGTGGTGTTGTCTGCAAATTTCAGGAGCTTCACAGAGGGGTCTTTAGAAGTGCAGTCATTGGTGTACAGGGAGAAGAGCAGTGGGGAGAGAACACACCCCTGGGGGGCGCCAGTGCTAGTAGTGAGAGTCCTGGATGTGAGTTTCCCCAGTCTCACAAGCTGCTGCCGGTCTGTCAGGAAGCTGGAGATCCACTGACAGATTGAGGATGGCATGGAGAGCTTAGTCAGTTTAGCTGAGAGAAGATCAGGCATGATGGTATTGAAGGCCGAACTGAAGTCCACGAATAAGATCCTTGCATAAGTCCCAGGTCTGTTGAGATGTTGCAGGATATAATGCAGTCCAATGTTGACTGCATCATCCACAGACCTGTTTGCTCTGTAGGCAAATTGAAGGGGATCCAGTGATGGCCTTCAGGTGGGCCAGAACCAGTCTTTCAAACGACTTCATGACCACAGACGCGTGAGCGGCAGGTCTGTAGTCATTAAGTCCAGTGATTTTGGGTGTTTTGGGGACGGGAATGATAGTGGAGCGTTTGAAGCATACATATATACATACATATACATACATACATACATACACACACAAATATGAAATGAACCATTATACAAATAATTTGTACTCATCCTATCCTACATTATAAAGAACCAATAAAGCTCCATATTGCCACCTTGTGGTCAATCAACAATACACTCTGTAGTTGACCTGTAATGAATTCCAGGAACCAGGAGCATCATACATGCTTAATCAGCAGTGCCTCCAAGGTTTATATTTTAATCCAAGACATTTTAAAATGGTTTTTGCTGATTCTTGGGGAATACAATATCAGTAAGTTGTCCAGCAGAAATGTGAAATCCATGACAATGTTGCTAGCTTCCAGCATTTTTATCAGTGTGCATGAGCACAAAGACTGGAAGCTTTTTTCCATGAACATCCAGATTTTGGTAGAATATAAAATCAAAATCAAATTTATTTTAGACTGAGGGCTGACTTAGAGACAAAATTATGTAGGTCAGATGTATTAAAATATTGAATTGTTTTATTAATTATCACAAGTTAATAAAATGTTATATCTAATATAATTTAAAGTGGTCATGAACTGGCTAATTTTTATACTGTTGTCTGAGGTCAACTTATGACGTCCGCGTGGACGATCAAAAACATCATAATGAATAAGTAATAGGCTATTTTCTGCCTTGGTTTTGAGGCTCTCTGAAGAAATTTCTCGGTTTCATACACACACATGAAAGGAATGCCATTTCACTATTTAAGATAGCCCGTCGGCAGGCCGGTGATATGTTTTGGTAGCCCGTCTGAAAAACACACAGCCCCGGGATGTTGGGTTTTGCGAGCCCTGGCCCATAACGTTACAAGTCCGAGTCTGAAGTCCTACACCTCAAATAAAGGATTTTCCAGCCTGACAGTGTGCTAAGGTATGTAATCATTAGATATCAAACGATCTGTAACCATGCATCTGTATAGCTCCACGAGTCGGTGGGCGGGCTTGAGGCGGCGCTTCTGCATTCTATGACGTCAATAGTCAACATAATCTGAGATCGAGCGTTTTCTGGGCCTGGTGTCAATAAAAGCTTTTCTTTGACTAACAAGGAAGTTTTCAGCTCCGAAACATACAGGATATTCTTATATCACGATGAACTTTTATATATCAAAGGCAAATTCATTACCCATTTAAAAATATATATCTAAAAAAATATTTTGCCATATTTTACTTTTTTATTTTATATTTTGCATGCCATACTCCTTCTGTTGTTCTACTCTCTATAAAAGTGGTGTGAGATATTTAACATCCCTAGCTTTCAGCTGAGGAATGCATTTCTTCTGTTTACAAGGAGTTTTGGCTTGTATCCATGCCTCTTTCCCAAACTGCATTCTTGCAAGGTGTAATTCTTGTTTGTGCATTGCTCTACGACAGCGTTCTGCAGCCTGTATGCACATCGCTGACCCTGCCAGCCTAATAACTGTTCACGTGAAAAGGAATGAATAATAAGTGAGGCACACTTTGTTTGTGCTGGTTTTTAGGACCCCTGGCAGTGTGCATGGAAAATCATAACCTCTCTGTGACACTGCAAAGCAGTTTTTGCCAAGCCAAATAGCAGCTCAACCATGTCATTGGCCAAGGCAAAGGGATTTGATTGGTCAGTTCTGCATCATAAGCACTATATGACTGTATCACAGTTCAAAAGACAACATTTTATTTGCAATGTTACAGTATCCGTAAGCCATTCGGACATCTAATGAATCAGATTACAAATATCAGAGGTGAACAAAAACATTTTTATGAAAGTGAACTGATATAAACTCTTTGATCTATTACCAGTTAAAACCCGGTTGGTTGTATTCAAAATAAAACTGATACACGTCATTGTCAACTTTATGGAAAGTCACAACCAGGTTCATTTTATCCCACCCCTTATGAAAGTTATTGAAGTGCTTTTAAACATTGTTCATTGGTCAAATAATGCCAATGTAGATAGAACAGTGAAAGAAGAGAAACCAAACAAGTGAAAAGGCCCGTGAATAACTCTGTTCCGTTTAGTACCGTTCAATACGGTTTAAAAAGCATCCCAGAGTGCATCTCTTAAAGCTGTTTCCAGACAAAGGGTGATGACTTTGAAGATGAAAATGACATGAGATTTGAGTTTTGATTTGCAGTTTGTCCCACTAGACTGACAGGGAATAACTACTTATTTTCTTTCATTCATCCTCCACTCCTTTTTCTGATTTTGAAATGCAGATATGAGGTGGAGAACGCCTTCTTCGCCAACCTAAACCTGTCTGACTTCAACATCATCGACACTCTTGGAGTGGGAGGATTTGGACGTGTTGAACTGGTAACAGATCATCATGTTTTCAATGCAATATTTATTTGTATTATGTTAAAGAGTGCATTTTTTCCCCAAATTATTTTAGATCATATTGTGTATTTCATTATAATAGTTACATCATAGTGAGACAATACACCATCTCCCCATTAACATTATCACTATCTCCTTTATTCTTAGGTGCAGCTCAAGAGTGATGAGGTGAAGACATTTGCAATGAAGATCCTAAAGAAGCGCCACATCGTGGACACGAGACAGCAGGAGCACATCCGATCAGAGAAACTAATTATGCAGGAGGCGCATTCAGATTTTATAGTCAGGTACCTCCAGTGGCCAGTTACCTACTACATTCAACAGCAGTTTTTAATGACTAAACTGGTTTATATGCTGTTATTTTAGTATCATTGATATATTATGGTATATACACTTAAACTATGTTTTAGTAATTTTGTTGTTTTTGTAATTTTATAGTTTTTTTGTTAAATATGTCGATGTAGATTTAAGATTGTTATTTTAGTACTTATTTCAACTTTAAGCAAATACTATGTTTATGCAAAAGTGATGTTGCCTTGGCTTGTTTATTTTAAGTAATGAAAATGTTTTTATGGTTTTAGTTAATTCAAGATTATTTGTCGTCACTATACAGGTAGAGCGAAATTAGAACAGTCCTTCAGTGCAGTCACCTATACTTAGTGCAGCTAAAACATCTATATACCATAAACAATACAACACAATACACACAAACCCAGTAGAGCCAGACGAATAGTCTAATATTGCACAGAAATATTGCACAGTAGCAGTAAGTACTGCATGATATTGCACACAATAAAAGAGAGGTAAGTGCAACAGAATGTAAACAGAACAGAAAATGGAGTGTAAACGTATATTAAATGGACACTGTGAGATATACAAAAGGTGTTGTTAACCTGTGGGTTGACATAAGATATAAGATGCCCCATCAGATTAGTGCATTCCTCAGTTTGTGTGTGCGTTTGTGCTGGCTGTATTCAGCTCCCTTATGGCACTAGGGTAGAAACTGTTCTTGAGTCTATTAGTCCATGATTTAATGGCCCTAAAACGTTTCCCGGAAGGTATCAATTCAAACAAATGATGTCCAGGATGGAACGGATCCTTTAAAATGTTTTCTGATTTTCTAAGGCAGCGTACAGTGTAAAATCCCTTTAGGGAAGGCAGAGGGCAGCCAAATTTTTTTTTTGTGCTGAATTCATTACCCTCTTTGATTACCCCCTGGAGAGCTTTCTGTTCTGCCGCTGGCATACCAGGTATAGATACAGTAAGTTAGTACACTCTCAATGGAACAGCGATAGAAGAACATTAGCAGCTGCTCCTGTAGGTGGTTCTTTCTGAGATGCCTCAAGAAATAAAGTCGTATGTAATAAAGGAATGACAATAACCCTAACTATATCAAATGTAATGTTGGTTTTTGACATCAGACATGTGACAACATGATGTATTTCAACCCTTGAATCTGTCGAATCACTTTCTGACTGTGTTCCTCTTGTTTTCTTAGACTCTATAGGACATTTAAGGACAGTAAATACCTCTATATGCTAATGGAGGCGTGTTTAGGTGGAGAACTGTGGACTATCCTCCGGGACAGGTGACGCTTATCTATTCACTTTTTGTTTTCTTGTATGGTTGCTGTCTGGATTTCAATAACAAAACAGTCCTGTTTCTTTCCTAATTACAGAGGAAACTTTGATGACTCAACCACACGGTTTTACACAGCTTGTGTGGTGGAGGCATTCGCTTACCTGCATTCCAAAGGCATCATATACAGAGACCTCAAACCAGAGAACCTGATACTAGACCACAGAGGCTACGCCAAACTGGTGAATATAGGACACCATAAAGAAGCCCAGTACACAGCTTCTAGTAGTTTCATGAGGATGAAAAGACAATAATAATCTGAAGTTATCTAGAAAATTGTGCTTATTACATTTTTGGAAAACTGAAGCTACACTTAAGAGTGTTTTAAATGTCATTGCATTAGATAACAAAATATCAAACCAATTGGTATTTCAAAATAAAAAATGTTTTTTTATTTCTACTCTTATTTTAAATATTTAAAAATGTTTGTGTGCTGCTGCTCGTCCCTGTGTGTGTAATAAGCAGAGTGTATGCACATTGTGCACCCGCCTATAGGTGCATATTACTAACGAGCTCTTTAAATAACACAAAAAATACAGCACTATTTACTTTAGTCCAGGTCTTTGTTGGTCAATGGCACAGTCGTTTTCAGTTGCCTCAAAATAGCAACGTGCCAACAATGCGCCTGAACACACCTCGCTTTCAGACCAGCATGCCTGAGAGCAGTTTGTCAATTTGCATTTTTGAACACAAAATACTCCATGTTCACTTGAATAAAAGATAGAAGCATAATCAGAAGCATAGTAAAAAAATGTCAACTGCACACACTCAAAGTTACCTAAAGATATTTTTAAGGCCAGGGACAGGGTGAATAAAGAGAGAAAAGAGTTCTGATTCTGTTAAAGAAGATTAAAGCATGAAACCTAAAATCTTGTGTAAATCTTTTAAAGGTGGATTTTGGCTTTGCTAAGAAGATCGGCTTTGGGAAGAAGACATGGACATTCTGTGGAACTCCAGAGTATGTGGCACCAGAGATTATCTTGAATAAAGGACATGACATCTCTGCAGATTACTGGTCCCTTGGCATCCTCATGTACGAGCTACTGACCGGCAGGTGAGACACTGAGTCCACGTGTTTAAAAAAAGGTTTAAATGAACAAGTATTTCAAAGTATTACAATTTTAAATTTGTACTACACATGCAAAAGTAATGTTTTCTTTAAATCTCTTCATTTCCTCTATTTTTCAGTCCTCCTTTTTCAGGACCAGATCCAATGAAAACATACAACATCATTCTAAGAGGCATTGACATGATAGAATTCCCCAAAAAAATTACCAAAAATGCTGCCAATCTAATCAAAAAGCTATGCAGGTATGTATCCATCGCACAATAAAAACACATTCGCTGTCAATCAGCAATGTTTTCCGATGCAGATTTTTTTTTCCTTCTCAGAGACACGCCTTCTGAAAGACTAGGAAACTTGAAAAACGGTGTTAAAGACATCCAGAAGCACAAGTGAGTTTGACATTCGCTTTAAAACATGAACTTGAAGAATGAGCTGATACAGTTCTATGGATAATCTCATATAATGAACGTGTGTGCAGATGGTTTGAAGGGTTTAACTGGGACGGATTGAGGAAGGGGACATTGACGCCCCCCATCATCCCTAATGTAAGTGCTTACGCTCATGCAAGATAGATTTTACCCTGATGTTAGGCCAGAAGTACACTCTTTAAGGTGATGATGCACGGGGCAACTTTATTGAGCAGTGTTGCAGAGAAATGTTGCTTGGGCACTTTCCCATTGAGAATATGCTACACATTTCTATCTGGATACTTTAGATTGGTCATGTGCCTTGTGTCTCACCTGGTTGCCTGTTGATGGGAACATTGCCCTGCAACATTGCTTAAAAAAGTTGCCCCGTGCATCATCACCTTTAGAAGAAACGGTTCTATAGAACCTTAAAGGGTCAGGTGCTTCATATATAGAACTTGTTTTAATTCATCTGTAATTTTAATAAAATGTTATGAATTAAGCAGCTTGTAAACTTTATCACTATACAAATATAAACATGACTGTATTAAGCTTAATAATTTAAGACATTTCTTCTAATATATAACCTTTTTGGCATCATTCTTTAAAATTGAGTCAAGTCCCCATTATACCTTTTTTCTTAAGACTGTACTGTATGCACAAGTGCCTTCTTACTGTGGTGCTAACAAATCTTAAAATGTCTGACATTGAACCGAAAATGTTTTTATTCAGACAGCTAGTTATAAACATGTCTAACTTTAGCAAATTTGCTTTGCTCTCTTTGAACATTTTGTCATGACAATAGTTGCTCTGAAAGACAAAAAAGACAGCCCACAATAGCATTGAAAAATGAATTGTGAATTGAACATTTGAATTGTGTTCGGGCTCATTTTGAGAACCATCAGTGTGTGTGAAAACTAGCTCAGAGCTAGTGTTTGGTTTCACATACTGCATAGACAATTTGCACTGATAAACCTGCTACATAAGCCACGTTTCCACCGCAGGAACTTTCCCCAGGAACTAGGAACTTTGGGGTGGTACTCGGTGTGTTTCGACCGCAGGAACCAGGGTCTAAATTAAGTTCCGGATAAATATTTTCCCCTCCAAAAGTCCCTGCTCGCAAGGAAGTTCAGGAACTTTCGGGGGTGGGACTTGGGCGCTGAACATGCTGATTGGTTGAGCTCACACAGTAATTTTAATTAAACTTCCATTTTTAAATGTCTTTTGCGAGGTTCGTTCTGCGTTCAGTAAATATCAGTCTTGCTCTTTCTGTCCGATGATGCGCGTTCGTCTCAGCAATCTCACGGTCAATGTTTGTTATAGCCGATAGTAAAATACATTGTCAAAATCTAGCTTTACTAGCTTTCAGAATACACTTTAGTATCAGTGCTCATCTCGTTTCCACCGTTTTATTAATTACCTCTTTAGTAAACCAATATAACCAGCAAAAGCAGCACTACTTGCATCTCCTGCATACTTGTTATTGTTGCAGACAGTACTGCACAAAAATGATTACTGTCCGTCGGTGACTGGGAGGAGCAGCTGCGCGCAGTCCCACGTCTCTGGACTAATTTGCCCAATCTTCACAGTACTTTAGACCGCAGTGGAAATGCTGCGTAGCAGGTCTGGGGGGAAAAAAGTTCCTGGTACAAATTGTTCCGGTAATTTCGGTGGAAACGGGGCTATAGAGGACACATGGTTGAATAACTGTGCTGTAGTACACTACTGTTTAAAAGTTTGGGGTAAGATTTTTTTTCTTGAAATAATGCTTTTATTCAGCATTGATGGATTAAATTTAGATTAGGTCAATTTAAGTGAGACATTTAGCTGTTATATAATGTATAAAACGTTTTCCATTTCAAATAAATGCTGTTCTTTTTAACTTACTATACATATCAAATAATCCTGGAAAATATATGACTGTTTTCACTGAAATATTAAGCAGTTTCAGCATTGAAAATAATAAGAAAAGTTTCTTGAGCAGCAAATCACCATATTAGAATCATTTCTGAAGGAAGACTGGAGTAATGATGCTAAATATTCAGATTTGACATTTACAGGACTAAATTATATGCCTAACATGGTAACACTTTATAATAACTTATACATTAATAGTTTACAAATGATTTGTAAGTACTATATTAGTTTATAGTTAATTCATAAAATAAATAAATATATATATATATATATATATATATATATATTGTAGTCTCTACATTGTTAATATATTAAGAATTGATATACAAGTGAGTACAAGTGAGTTCTTCATTCATTGTCACTGTAATTAACAAAATATTTATAGAGGTAGATTTTTTTTAATGCTTTGTTAACATCGTAATAACCGTAAATAGTCCTCACTTAAGGTCAATGTCATTAAGTGCTTTAAACCAATCTTGGACATTAATTGCATTAGTAAGTGTTCATTAAAATGTTTATGTTTATATACTAGCTGAACAAAGAACTGAGAGGATCTAAGGGCTTAAATACACAGAGTGAGGTAATTAACTGGAACAGAAACAGGGGCGTGATCAATTAGAAACCATGGAAACTAATAACGACCAGGACACAGGCAAAACGGGAACAGGGAAAACGAAAATGAAACTAAACATACTCCTGACAATATATACAAAGTTCTATCATGAACCTCTAGATGGCACAGGCTGGTAGGTCCTTAACTCAATCTGCTTGCAATCACATCATTCTCTATAGGGCACAGCTGATTGGTTCCTGCTGTATCAGTAGCCAATGAGTTTGCTGCTCAACCTTCAAATACTTGGTCAGTATTTGCTGTAGCAGTTGCAGCACACTTGCAATCCTCTGAAATTCAACATCTAAGATAAGTGAAAGGTCTTTCTTATTCTATATAGCTATGCATTATTGCGTGGTCTGCCGTAGTAAATGCTCAAGGTTTAAAATCATGTGTCATGTTAACAGTCCTGTTTTAGTGCTTAAGAGTCAATTACTTTGCATATTAGCAGCTAGTGCGTATGCAATATTGCAGTTTTCCAGACATCCTCAAACGAAAGCAAGAGCACTCTCAGTTGATACTGTAATATCATATAGGCGAAACAGATTTAATCTCTCATCATCTTGTGACGGTTTTCAGACTGTCATGTGTTTGGAGGCCACTAAGCCAAATCGCGATTTCGATTTAATTGTATTTAATCACACTAATAGCAAGTCCTGTATTTGCTCACAGCAACGTGTCGTGCATGTACTGGCAGTAGCAAGTCCCATACTTGCTCTGCAGCAGAAATAACAGCACCAGCAGCCTTGCAGATCTATTTCGCCAAAACCAAACATATCACCATTGTCATAACCATTACCATGCCAAACATTTACACTTACACTTATGACAAATGAGAGTTTTCATAACAGAAATACAAAGTTTTGTCATAAAACTCTAGATGGTGCAGGCTGAGCTCAATCTGCTTGCAATCACATCATTCTCTATATGGCATAGCTGATTGGTTCCTGCTGTATCAGTAGCCAATTAAATATTTGGTCAGCAATTGCTGTAGCAATTTCAGCACACTTTCAGAAACCCTTCACCTTCCCCAGCTCCACCTGTATAGATCTGCTACAGGTAATGCATGTATGCTATATTGTACAGCAGCAGCATGTCTTACTTGCTCACAGCAGCGTGTCGTGTATGTATTGCAGTACCAAGTCCCATACTTACTCTACAGCAATAACAGCAGCAGCAGTAGCAGATCTATTCCACCAAGATCCAACATATTAACATTGTCATATGCATTTACATATGCATTACCATACCAGACAAACACTCAAGTTTGTCATGACAGTATATAATATACACACACGCACACAGTAAATATGATCCCATAACCGTATCCCCAAAGTTAGACATAACCACTTTTTAATACAGAAACTAACAGGAAAACACACTGATAGATGATCCAAAACCCAAAGAAAAATGTATGTCTTCAGTGAGGATTTAAAACTATCAACATCGGAAGACAGCCTAATGTGTACCGGCAAATCTTTCCACAGACACAACCCAAAAGGCACAATCTCCTTTTAACTTGAAATGAGACCAAGGCACTGTCAGCATCAACCTGTTTGTACATGTTAAGGGCCTAGAACATTTCCGGTGGAGAGGATGATCTGTAATGTATTGTGGAGGTTCGCCATTTAACCCCTTATACATATACAATGAAACCTTAAATTTAACACTGTATTCCATCGGAAATCAATGAAGAAATGCCAGAAATGTGTTCCCTCTTTCTAGTTCCTGGAAGCCTGGCTGCAGCGTTTTGTACCGATTGAGGTCAATACTGTGTGTTTGTGTCGAAAAAAACCAACCAAAGACTTTTGAGATTAGGTTAAAAATCATGAGTTAGAGGTTAAGATATATAGTTTGTACGGTACGGTTTGTACGGTTTGTATGGAAAGTCCCCATAAAACACGGAAACCCAATGTGTGTGTGAGTGAGTGTGTGTTTGTAAACATTTTAAGGAACCCTTAATATGAATGCTATTAATGTCCAATAAAAAGTTGTTTAAAGCACTTTGTAATGACCTAATTTAAAGTGAGAACCATTTACTCCTAATATCCTTTAACAACTCCTTTACTACTGGTTTAAAATACTGTAAAATTGTTAAAGCATAAACTCTGTACATATGAGCTAATAATTAAACAATAATTGTGTTGAAGTAACAATGAATGAAGAACTCACTATTTGTATATAGGCTATTAATATATTGTAGAGACTACAATATATATAAACTATGAATTAACTATAAACTAATAGTTTGCTAATGATTTGTAAGTACACTCTAAAAAATGCTGGGTTGAAAATGACAATTGGGTTGTTTTAACCCAATGGTTGGGTTAAATGTTTGCCCAACCTGCTGGGTAGTTTTATTTAACTCAACTATTGTTTAAAAATTACTGTATTCCTTGCTTAAAATTAATCCAAAGTATGTTGAAAATTAACATTTATTACTATGTTTAATAAATTAACATTATTTAGAAACCGAACACGTTTAAGGAATAATAATTAAACCATAAACATTTCTTAAATTCCTTATTATAATAAATGTTCACCTTTTTGATTATTATTGCCTCTAGTAATTATGTCTGATTTTTAATTTCCAACCTATTTTGGGTTTATTTTAAGCCAGCCATATTAGTAATTTTAAACAATAGTTGGTTTAAATAAAACTGCCCAGCACGTTGGGCAAGCATTTAACCCAACCACTAAAACAACCCAATCACTGTGTTGGACATTTTCAACCCAACTTCGGTTGTTTTTAACCCAGCATTTTATAGAGTGTACTTTATTACTGTATACTTATTAAAAAATTTTACCATAATTGGTTTAACTAACGTTAACAAAGATTAATAAATACTGTAGCAAATGTATTACTCAATATTAGTTAATATTAGTAAGAACATTGTTTTGGTTGTGCTTCAGCTCTGCATGACTGTGCGGATGAATATGGTTATCATACTGCTCATAAAACATTCACTACTAGGCTTAAGAGATATAACTAGTTTAGATCTCAAGCTGATTATCTGAAGACTTTACTTTAGCTATACATTAATAGACACTTCCTCGAAAATAAATTCCAGCACATCATTACAACAACCATAATGAAATGACCCTTCACAATACAGTAGATGATGCTTTCAGTGAACTCCTTAAGAGAGCTACATATGACAATTTATCTGTTCAATAAAATACCTTACTCACTGTCTCCTTTTCAATTTCAAATCCCTAATTTATCACCATCTCCAGAAAGCCAAACCAATGTTGATTATCGTTTTATTACGAGCTCTGTCGCCTTCTCTTTTTGCTGGCAGACACTCCTCTGCTCTGCTTTTTTTTTAAACGGGCAATTCCTCTGAGATTTTAATCTTTCTTGCATGTTGACCATTAACCAACGCTACTCCCACATCATACAACTTTTCTCCATTTACAGATATGGCGAGACACACACGGGCTAGTGATGTACACTCACCTAAAGGATTATTAGGAACACCTGTTCAATTTCTCATTAATGCAATTATTTAATCAACCAATCACATGGCAGTTGCTTCAGTGCATTTAGGGGTGTGGTCCTGGTCAAGACAATCTCCTGAACTCCAAACTGAATGTCAGAATGGGAAAGAAAGGTGATTTAAGCAATTTTGAGCGTGGCATGGTTGTTGGTGCCAGACAGGCCGGTCTGAGTATTTCACAATCTGCTCAGTTACTGGGATTTTCACGCACAACCATTTCTAGGGTTTACAAAGAATGGTGTGAAAAGGGAAAAACATCCAGTATGCGGCAGTTCTGTGGGCGAAAATGCCTTGTTGATGCTAGAGGTCAGAGGAGAATGGGCCGACTGATTCAAGCTGATAGAAGAGCAACTTTGACTGAAATAACCACTCGTTACAACCGAGGTATGCAGCAAAGCATTTGTGAAGCCACAACACGCACAACCTTGAGGCGGATGGACTACAACAGCAGAAGACCCCACCGGGTACCACTCATCTCCACTACAAATAGGAAAAAGAGGCTACAATTTGCACAAGCTCACCAAAATTGGACAGTTGAAGACTGGAAAAATGTTGCCTGGTCTGACGAGTCTCGATTTCTGTTGAGACATTCAGATGGTAGAGTCAGAATTTGGCGTAAACAGAATGAGAACATGGATCCATCATGCCTTGTTACCACAATGAGTTCACTGTACTAAAATCTGCTCAAGATTTTAAACACCCAAGATGGCGGCGCGAGTACATCGCAAGGCTCTGGGTCTCTCCAGATTCTGCAATTTTGCGGTAATTTTCTTGCTCATCTCGGGTCTGTTCATGCAGAACAGTTGTGCCTTTTCATCGTACACCCATTGTGAGATTTTGGATGTTGGTTTGCGAATTTCCGACAGTTTTATGGACAATCTTCAACTCCTTCCTGAGATCGCTAGGACACCCGAGGCTATGCACTCTACCCGGCCAGGCGGAAGTGCTCGCAGGCGGAGTCGAGATCATAAACAAAGGCGGCGGAAGCGCGGAGGACTAAGAGCTAAGCTAAGTCTAACACCACACCGGCTCTCTTTACCCAGCATTTTCCTTGCCAATGTACGGTCGCTAGTGAACAAAATGGAGGAAATTCGACTCAGCATCACACACAGCAAAAAAACTTTTGAACTGTAACGTCCTAATCTTCACGGAAACCTGGTTAAACAGCGGAATACCGGACACCGCTATTGAGCTAGCGGGACGCCACACACTCCGGGCGGATAAAACATTAGATGCTCCGGTAAGACCAGAGGTGGTGGATTGTGCATTTACATTAACAAAGCTTGGTGCACAAACTCTGCTATTGTTGGGAGTCATTGTTCAGCTAACCTTGAGTTTCTCATGGTTAAATGTAGATCGTTTTATCTACCGCGGGAGTTCACTTCCACCATTATCACTACAGCCTATATTCCCCCGGATGCTGATGCCAAGCTTGTTATGAAAGAACTTCACGCAGCCATCAGTAAACAACGGACTGATCACCTGGAAGCTGCGTTTATTGTTGCAGGTGACTTTAATCACTCAAACTTAAAGTCAGTGCTATCCAAGTTTCACCAGCATGTTTCCTGTCACACCAGAGGAAACAAAACCTTAGACCATGTTTACACAAACATGGCTGGAGCTTACATTGCAACATCCCTCCCCCACCTGGGACAGTCAGATCACCTTTCTTTGTTCCTCACCCCCAAATATGCACCCCTCATCAACCGTGTGAAGCCATCAGTGAAGACCATCAAGGTGTGGCCTGTGGGGGCAGATTCCACACTCCAGGAAAGGTTTCTACACACAGACTGGAGTATGTTTGTTTCTCAGGCCACCAGTGGCGCTCACACGGACATTGACTCCTACACCTCCTCTGTATTGGATCATATCAATACCACCATTGACAGTGTTACAACCCAGAAACAGATCACCACATACCCAAATCAGAAGCCTTGGATGAACAAGGAAGTGCGACTCCTGTTGAAGTCACGCAGCACTGCCTTCAGATCAGGAGATGCACAACCCTACAGCACATCCAGAGCAAACCATAAGAGGGGCATCAAAAAGGCCAAGCACTGCTACAAGCTAAAGATAGAGGGACACTTTTCCAACTCTGACCCTCGACGCATGTGGCAGGGCATACAGGCCATCATTGATTATAAACCCACCCACTCTACCCCCGCAGCCACTGATGTCAACTTCCTAAACGAGCTAAATTACTTTTATGCTCGCTTTGAAAGAGACAACAGAGAAACTGCCACCAAGCTCAAACCCTCAGCTGACCACTCACCGATCACACTCTCCTCCACAGATGTCTGCAAGGCACTGAGCCGGATCAGCGCACACAAGGCTGCTGGACCAGACAACATCCCTAGTCGTGTGCTCAGGGAATGTGCGGAGCAGCTCGCTGGGGTTTTTACAGACATTTTCAACCTGTCTCTTGCCCAAGCAGCTGTAACAACATGCTTTAAACGCACTCTAGCCCGAGGTGCCCTAATGACTACCGCCCTGTAGCACTCACTCCCATCGTTATGAAGTGCTTTGAGCGGCTGGTCCTGGAACACCTAAAAGACTCTCTACCATCCACATTGGACTCACACCAGCAATAGGAGCACAGCGGATGCAGTTTCCATGGCACTGCACTCTGTGCTCACTCATCTGGACAATAAGAACACGTATGCTCGCATGCTGTTTGTTGACTTCAGCTCAGCATTTAACACTGTCATCCCAACCAAGTTAATAGCCAAACTTGGAGACCTGGGCATCAACACCTCAATGTGTAACTGGATTTTGGACTTCAGGATTCACCTGCTCCACCTCCATCACACTTAACACTCCGTTTCTCTACTCCCTCTTCACCTCCGACTGCAAGCCTGTGTATGGATCTAATTCCATCGTCAAGTTAGCGGACGACACTACGGTGATTGGGCTCATCAGCAACAACGATGAGACTGCCTATAGGGTGGAGATCCAGCACCTGGCCACATGGTGCACTGATAATAACCTGCTCCTCAACACCACCAAAACGAAGGAGCTCATCGTGGACTTCGGGAAAGAGTCAAGAGGCACACACGACACGACACCATCAATGGAATGGCTGTTGAGCGTGTCTCCAGTTTCAAGTTCCTGGGGGTCCACATCTCGGCGGACATGTCGTGGACAACCAACACCATCACCAGCACCTCTTCTTCCTGAGGACACTGAGGAAGAATCAGCTCTCCTCGGCTATCCTGGTGAACTTCTATCGCTGTGCAATAGAAAGCATCCTGACCAACTGTGTCACAGTATGGTATGGGAGCTGCTCTGTTACGGAGCGCAAGGCACTGCAGCGGGTGGTGAAAACTGCCCAGCGCATCACAGGGACTCCACTACCTGCCATCGAGCACATCCAGAGGAAACGCTGTCTGCATCGAGCTCGCAGCATCCTTAAGGACTCCTCTCACCCAGCCCACAGACTGTTTTCTCTCCTGCCCTCCGGCAGGCGTCTCAGGTGCCTCCGGACCAGGACTAGCAGACTAAAGAACAGTTTTTTCCCCCAGAGTTGTCTCTTTATTGAACTCTAACCCTCGCTGATCCACTCCCCTCATATACTGCCAACTCTCCTACCTCACATCTGCCTTCACTTGTTATTTGCACTACTGGAAAAACTGTTTACTTATGCATCTTGCACTACCATAACTGGATTATGCTCATTTGCACTGCCGACTGTATTCACAGTACCAACTGTTTACATTTGCATTTTGCACCGTACTTCTAACTGTAATATGCAATCACTTCCACTGCACTTTACACTTTTTTTCGGATAGCTTCTGTCCATACTTCATTGCACTACCTTAATCCACTATATTCCTCATCTTAGCCTAACATATTGTATACCTCTATCTGTAAAATTCAGTTTATAGTAATAGCCATCTGTATATTTATTCATTGTACATATTCACCTGTAAATTCTGTTTATATTAATAACCATCTCTATATATATATTCAGTACATATCCATGTCCTGCACTTATTCATCCATTGTATATCATGCACTTATGCAACCTTTGTATATCCTGCACTTGCTGCTATTGCACTTCTGGTTAGACCTAAACTGCATTTCGTTGCCTTGTACCTGTACTTGTGTAATGACAATAAAGTTGAATCTAATCTAATCTAATCTAATCTAAAATGGCCCCCACAGTCACCAGATCTCAACCCCATAGAGCATCTTTTGGGATGTGGTGGAACGGGAGTTTCGTGCCCTGGATGTGCATCCCACAAATCTCCATCAACTGCAAGATGCTATTCTATCAATATGGGCCAACATTTCTAAAGAATGCTTTCAGCACCTTGTTGAATCAATGCCACGTAGAATTAAGGCAGTTCTGAAGGCGAAAGGGGGTCAAACACAGTATTTGTATGGTGTTCCTAATAATCCTTTAGGTAAGTGTATGTATGCATTATTACCTGCGAAAACCATCCAGAGAGGTCTAAAATATAAACACTAATAGGCTTACCATAGTGAATCAGGGTAAGATGAAAACACATTTTGGAAGAAGGGTGGATGATTTCATACATTATGTACATTTTGTTAACTTTGAACAAAAAAATAAATAAATTACATAGTGTACCTTTAACATTTAAAGTAGCATTATTATTACTGTTTTACTGTATTGTTGATCTAATAAATGCAACCTTGGTGGGCATGAGACTTCTTTCAAAAACAATAAAGGCAATTGTACTGTATTGTTTTGGTCCATGTGGACTATTATGTACTGTATAACTCACATGCTAACAGGTTCTCCCATTTTTTTGTGCACATGCAGGTAACATCATCCACAGACACCAGTAACTTTGACAGCTTTCCAGAAGACAATGAAGACCCACCGCCTGATGATAACTCCGGCTGGGATACAGACTTCTAAACAGGCCTAAACACACGTGCACACATACACAGACACACATCGTCAGCCTGGGACACACATGCTGCACTACCATATGGACTGAAGGAGAAGAGGAAGATTTTTGTCTATCATGAAATTAAGTGTCTGTCAAGACCCGGAGACAACAAAAAAACGAATGTCTTGCGTGAGTGTGTCTGTGTGCGTGTTCACCTTTGACCCTTAATAACCACCTTTACTGTGATATAACTGAGGAGACAGTCAATTTAGGGAAAAGGCTGCGACCTCAGTGATTTGTTCTTCTCCCTGATTGGCTGTAAACTCTTCATTCACCAATCCGTGTGCAGACTACTCTAAAGAAGACCACACTGTATAAATCGCAGGAGTCCAGACAGACCTGAATGTTGCTCTTAAAGTAATACTTATTTGTTTAAGCACATGTACGAAATAGCATAATATCACTAGCCCAAAAAACTCACACGTACGCTGGCCTTCCTGACATGTATCGGTTTATCTCTCATGTGTATCATAATACGTCAGTCATATGACTCAGTTTCACTCTCTTCAAACACACACACACAGACAGACATTATAGACGCATCTTCTCGCCTCTCTTTGCTGTTTATTTATTGTTGTGCCGGTCGGCCATTACAGGTTATGATATTCTGAGCACAGCGCTGGTTCTCAAACTTTATCCCATGAAATGATGTGCCTCAAATTCATAGCTCCATTGATTGGGTACTGTATTTATTGTCTCAGATTTATAATAATGATGAGGTAAGTACTGACCACTGTGAACGGACGGCTTTTAAACAGGAACAGAGCGTCAATAAAACAGGAACGGACCTGGGATTAGTTTGCCTTTAATGGCCATTTCTTAAAGCAGACTGATTTGAATGCAGGTACGACATAATCATGATTTCTCCAGAGATTCAGCCGTGTCAGATTATGAACAGTATTAGTGCCTTAAATCAATGGCATTCTGCGACGCTCCTCATGCTGCATGTCAGAATATGATCCCTTCAGCCTGCTGCTGTCCATCTGTCTAGTTTTTTTTACACAATAAAGCGACTGTTTTAGACACTCCCTGTATCCTCACATGATCTTCAGCTGTCTTTTATACATCTGAAATGTTTTGTTTTTTTCTGTGAAATTTATTTTGATCCAAATATAGATCAGAAATTCTACTAGGACCTACTGACACACAAGTGTCTTTCCATATAATGAAAGTGAATTGCTGTCAAGCTACACAATAGTATCATAATAGTCCACATTGGCTCTCATTCTCACTGAGGCTACACTTATTTCATCACAAAATAAGTGGGGCGCGGGGGAATGATTTGAAGTGACATGAGGATGACTAAATTATATTTTAATTGTTGGGTGAGCTTCTATAAAGCAGTGTGCTATGATGCCCTCAGTGGCAGAACAATTCATCTTGGTCAAATGAATTCTCATCAACAACACAGCACAACTTCAGGCTGTTCTTCAAAACATGCAGTGTGCTACTTTCAGTCTGTCTACTTTTAGAGAGGCATGACTGTTGTGCCAAAAGTTCAGTGGACTCATTTATAAAACGCGCATACGGTAAAATCCACAGTCAATGTTCAGATTCATAAAAACATGGAAAACTGCTTGGCGCAGGGCCGTAACCACCATAGACATTGAGGGGACAAGTTCCATCTAATAATTAGAAATGGCCAAATTGTCCCCCCATTATTTGATATCCTTGATGCTGCTCTGCTGTACTCCATTACACACTACTTGCTAGGATGACAAAAGTTATGAAGTAAACTATTTACAATAATATATATATATATATATATATATATATATATATATATATATATATATATATATTATATGCTCTAATTTTCATCTGCCTAATATGTAAAAATGCTAAATGTTTCTTGTCACGTTAAATTCATTTATGATTTACTTAAATGTCATTTTCAATTCAAAATGGTGAAATTTCATACAAAATGTCAAGCAGTTTGCAGCATATTTTTACCAATCTAAAGTCAGACCGTTCTGTTTTTACTTTAAATCATGAAATGATTCAATAATTCCAATCAAAAACAACTGCTCCTGTTACATGTGTGTAGCGTCTTGAATTAAAATGATTAAAATGTGTGGTTGCCTCTAATTCCAAATGGCTACATTTACCTGTTATAGAGCAAATAACAACGAATATATTTATTTGCTCTATGACAGGCAAAATGGCTTGTAATTTTTTTTTTATTGGAATTGGTCATGAAAAAATTATGATCGGTGCATCACTTTAGGCTATATCTGCTTACCCTGGAAAAATTAGAAATTAGATTAAAAATGAATTTGAAGTTCACTGTGCAGTCAGGCAGATACATTCATCCCCAAAGCAGAAAAAAAAACATCACAGATTCATTTATTCCATCATTAATGAACCTGCATGCTACATAATCATTCTCAAACCAACAACAAAAACAATATTTTTTTTTTTTTTTTTGAAGCCTGGTGATCTGTAGGGGGCACCAGTTCACCATTTAATATCAAAACGCCAGCAACACTAAATATTCCTTTGAGTCTTCTATAACATTACACCAACTCAGTCAAATGTCATTTCTATGAAACTCTGGAAACAGACTTAAGTTCCTGTTTATGTTCTCTGCGATATCTAAATCACTCAATGACGAAAAACTTGAAGCGATTAAATGACACGTGCATAGTCAAAAAAAAAAAAAAAAAACCTTGAAGCTTTGTATATTTATTCTTAATAAATAGATCAGAAACGTATTGTTAGGTGTTTTCTACAATGTAACCTGTTTGACAACAAAATATGATTGCTTGGAAAATATAAAGAGTATATATTTATGATATATTAATTATTCCACTTTCATTTATTTCAATTAAAAGTTTTCCTCCTGGTTTCTTCAACAATTGCAATTGAAACTGGTATACTTAAATCATTCAGGACATACCACAGTTCAAACTGTTAATGCACTTAATGTAGACAATAAGTGCTGAATGGAAAGCTTGAATAATCCTGAACTGTTAAACCCCGTATCTTTACCCACAGGAGATGCTCTGTTTCAATGAAGAGAGCAAGATGTTTTTTTTTGTTTTTTTTATTGCAGTAAGTTAGATAAACGCCTGAAACATTAACATGCATATTATTTTTATGTACTGACAGCAAAATGATCAGGTTCAAGCTCTAGCCCTAGTTAACAGAGGTCTGCTGACAGGTACTGTCGTGTATAATGATATAGCTTAAATTCCACTTTAAGCACTTTAAGTTGTCAGTCTGTTTCTGAGGGGGCGCGACGGTAATTGCGCACAACTATTGCGAAAGACGTAGCCAAATTTCACCAATCCCCATTACGATGAGGGCGTGGCTATTGAATATTCATTAGGTTACGAAATCTGTCGTACTAAGCAGCGTCTGCATGGCTCATTAATATTCATGAGCCGGGGATGCTGCGCGCCTCTCAGCAGAACTACTCCTATCGCCTGCGCAGACACGAGTTCACACAGCACGTCTGCGCAGGCGACGAGAGGGGAGGTGGAGAGCGTGTTTGATGCACTCATAGTACAATCATTTAAAAGGGGCGGGAATATACAAACAGTCCCGCATGTATAAAACTCTTGGAGACACATGAAGTGCCGTGGAGTTTGGACATTGTGCGTGACATACTGGCAGAGAAGAACATGAGGAACATGCTCTCACTACTCACCGTTGTGACTGTTTATCTCGCGGTTTGGGGTGGAATCACTGCAGATGCTCAGGTCGGATCTGTGTTACGGAACTCCATCAGGCATCTGCCCGCAGCATCCAGTCCGAGTGACGCGGTGAGCGCGAGCCCGCGCGTGACCGGCACCGCAGACGGCGACGCTACGGCGGTACGTGTTCACAGGATGCTGAAACGCACAGAGGATTTAACATTTAGACTTCGAGATTTTTTTTTTATTATTTCTCTTGGAGTTGTATTGCATACATGTGCTTTTAAAGGAGCGATTTCAATAAAGTGTATCATTATTATGTACTCTCCCACAGTCGCCGCACTGCGCCGCTGATGCCCAGTGCGGGCCCGGTGAGTTTTGCAACGGCTCTCGGGGAGTTTGTCTTTCGTGCCGCAGGCGGAGAAAGCGCTGCGCTCGTGACGGGATGTGCTGCGCTGGGAACAGATGCATCAACGGTACAAACCAGGGAGCATCTTGTGTTTTCACCAATTCAGTCAAATAGTTTGTATGAAGATTAATTTTCCCATATCGTGTTTCTCTCTCAGGTGTGTGTCAACCTGCTGATACAGAAGCTGTCGTCACGGTAGATGCAGGTCAACCGGTTGGCAATACGGATGAGCCAAGTGTGACTGCAACACGTGGGCAGAACTTCACACATCCTAAAAGAACCACCATCCTACCAAAACCACAGCAGCCACTGAAAGGTGTCGAATCCCTCTCCTCTCCTCATTTCCTCTCAGACTCTTGTTTTCGCTTTTCACCTTGCCTCTCCTCATCTCTTCTATTCTATCCTCGTCTCTGAAATACATTCTCATTCATTGATGTGCCTTACAAAGGCCTTTTTCATATCATCTTGTCTTGTCTCCAGTTTTCTCGTCTCACCTTTTCACTTATTCTTTTCTGGTCTCTTCTCATTTAGTCTCTTTTCAGAAATAAAATTCTTAATTGATCTGCCTCGCTAAGCCTTTTTTAAAATCTCATCATGTCTCATCTAGTATCTTCGTTTCTTATCTTCTCAACGCTCGATTCTCATCTCTTCTCAACTTTCCAACTAGATCTGATTTAAAAACTTCCACTTCAAGTTCTTCTATGTGCTGCCGTCACATGTCTCTGGAGGAGTGATGCTGATGTGATTTATAATCGGTCTCGTCTGTGTCAGGTGGCGAGGGCGAGACGTGTCTAAGGTCTTCGGACTGTTTGGAAGGGCTGTGCTGCGCCCGACACTTCTGGTCACGGATCTGTAAGCCCGTGCTGACGGAGGGGCAGGTGTGCACGCGCCACCGGCGGAAAGGGGCTCATGGTCTGGAGATCTTCCAGCGCTGCGACTGCGGCTCTGGCCTGACCTGCCGAGGCCAGAGAGAGAAACCCGGAGCGGAAAGCCGAAACCTCCACACCTGCCAACAACGCTGACCACGCAGAACCCCTCCCGGCTCCATACACACACACACACGCATGCATGCAGACACACATGCAGCGGCGGCAAAGGAAAACTGATTGCACGGAAGGATGCGCCATTAAAAGGACTGATCGTATTTCATGGACGGATGCAGAGAAACTGCACCGTACAGATGTTTCTGTTGTACACTCTGCTATTTAAGACTTTTCCCCCTGGGTCATCACAAAAGGCAGATTGCTTTTGTTTCCCTTTATAAGGAACTTCTTATTCTTCTTGCAGTAAATTACTGTATTGTAAATACGTAGTCAGAAATTGCACTTAACACTGAGCATATGGATCCTGTAAAAGTAGCATTTTATGAATCACACACATTGATATTGTAAATGTGCAAGTGATATGATTTAGATGGGTATCTGTACTATTTTTATTTTAAGCACATTGTAAAGATATTTGTCTGATTAAAATATATAAATGGAACAATAATGGACTTTTTACAATTCATATTGCCACAGCAGCAACCTAAAGAAACCACTTGGGGATGTTTTTATAGTCTAATGACATACACTGCTTGCTTTATTCAGCAGGTCACACTTCCAGCATCACCCAGAAACTTTGACTTCACAAAAAATGCTTATATTGTGTGCAGCAAAGTCGCTTTGGGTAAATAAAAAAAAAAACATTTTCGAAATTAATAAATGTTAAAGTTAAAAATGTGTCCTAATTTAATGTATAGAGCATAGGTAAAAACAAACGTGTTGTTTGCTTGACAAGTGCACTTAAAATGAAAGTCGTAGGGCAACTGATGCACACTTTCTTACATTGTAATTGAAAATTGAAATGAATTTATTTGCCAAGACCACACTCATTTGTTTGAGCGTGTGAACATAATGGTGAGGGGTCAGGTGGACAGAATATAAAGAGAAATAAAACAAACATACAAAAAACATTACTCAACATAAAAGTCTACTCTACCACATGTTCCTGATGCACTTGCCTGCTCTGCTCATATGCTGAAGTTATCATGGCAAATAAACAAGCTCTTTGCTCTGATGAAGAGCCGTAATCCTTTTTGTAGCCATATCCCTGTCTACAGAAAAACACCTGACCACATGAAAGCCTGAATGGGCCCAAACAGCAGGAAAGTACAAAGCCGACAGGAGGATATCAAACGTGAAGAATCCCGAGGAAGTACAAGAGGATCAGCAGCAACAACCTTTGGTGTGTCTGGCTAACTTCTAATTAGTCTTGCAGTCAGGCCTGAATTGCAGGTTAATCATAGATATCTGACCCTTTAATTACTTTATTATGCAGCCTGTTTGGCACGCACACAGCACATAGTGCAGTTTAGAGAGATTCGGCATTCACATAGATAAGAAACCGTATTTGTGCGGCCTGTAGTTGATGTCATTAATGTTTTGCACATGATCAATATATTTGATTGATCTGAAGCTGGTATCATGACAGATGGCATGATGAAATGTTTGTCTGAAACACTTGAAAGATTAGTTCACCCAAAAATGAATATTCTGTCTCACCCTCATGTCGTTCCAAACCTGTAAGACTTTATCTTTATAATGAAATCTGAGAGCTTTCTGTCCCTCCATTGACGGCCTGCACAACTTATCACTTTCAAGCTCCAGAAAGCTAGTAAAGACATCATGAAAGTAATTTATTTGAATCTTTTATGAATGCTTTGTGCAAAAACACGTAACATCACTTTATTTACAAAATATAGCACCACGACATATGCGCGTTGTGTTCACACGAGAGCAGACGTTGCGTGAAGATTAATATTTTGTCAATAAAGTGGTAAATTATGTCATAAAGCTCTCACGTTCCACTTAAAAGATCTTCATTTGTGTTCCGAAGATGAACAAATGTCTTACAGGTTTGGAACGACATGAGGGTGAGTAATTAATTAAAGGGATAATTCACCCAAAAATGTAAATTCTGTAAAGAACACTTAAAGAGATAGTTCACCCAAATTGTCATTATTTGCTTACCCTCATGTCATGCAAAACTGACTTTTTTATGCTGGAGAACACAAAAGGAGAAATGTTGAATAATGTTCTTGCTCTTTTCCATGCAGTTAAAATGAATGAGGAGTGGAAGTTACAAAATCATAAAATAAGCATACCATTTGTTCAAACATACACTCTAAAAAGAATGGTGCTATATAGCACTAAAAGTGGTTCTTTGGCTCGTAATCATAGGGGAACCACTTTAAGTGCTGTATCAGCTCAATGCAACTTCAGCTGTAGAGTTTTTCTGGTAAGAACGTCCTTGACTATGTCGTAGTAAACATGTTCAATGCCAATCAAGGTGTGTTTTTATACTTTACCTAGAGTGTACTTGTCATTCTGTATAATACCTAGGGTAATGTATAGAATGCCTAGGAAAAGTATGCAACATAAGCACAAAAATACTTTGCCTATGGAATATATAGAATGTGTGAAGTCTGTAGGCATTATACAACACCTGCTTTTCACACATTGCCGGTAACATATGTACTAAATTGCAAGTCTTCTGACGTCATACAATAAATTTGCATGAAGAACAGACTGAAATAAGCTGTCACCACAGTGTGATGTTAAGAGTTACAAAATCAGTGAGTGAAATTTGTAAGTTTGATTCATAAATTAATCATTCAGACCATTCTGTTAACTGAGAAAACACTGAAAAAGAGCTATTTGGTCATTAATACGACATTGCTAATTCTCCAATAAACTAGCCGGAGAGCTAGAATGGATGTTAAGATTAGTAAATAACACAAATATGTTCCTCACACAATGATATCACATACACTATATTGCCAAAAGTGTTGGGGCGCCTGCCTTTACATGCACATGAACTTTAATGACATCCCATTCTTAATCCGTAGGGTTTAATATGGAGTTGGCCCACCCTTTGCAGCTATAACAGCTTTAACTCTTCTGGGAAGGCTTTCCACTAGGTTTAGGAGTGTGTTTATGGGAATAATGACCATTCTTCTAGAAGCGCATTTGTGAGGTCAAGCACTGATGTTGGACGAGAAGGCCTGGCTCACAGTCTCCGCTCTAATCCCAAAGGTGTTCTATCAGGTTGAGGTCAGGACCCAGTGCAGGCCAGTCAAGATCCTCCACACCAAACTCACTCACCCATGTCTTTATGGACCCTGCTTTGTGCACTGGTGTGCTTTGTATTGCACTTTGTGAGCACTGCACGGCTTTGCTTCTAATTGCTAATTTGCTGCCAAATTGCTTCTAATTTGTTATAATACCACTAACAGTTGACAGTAGAATATTTAGTAAATTCATAAAATGTCCTCACTAATTCCAATTTATTGCACATGGCCCAGTGGACTAATGGATAAGGCATCAGCCTTCGGAGCAGAGGATTGTGGGTTCGAGTCCCATCTGGGTCACTTATGCAAGGACAGAAAACCAGTTCTACGAGGTTTAGCATTGTGCAAACTTTGATTGGAACTGTCTTAGAGGATTCTTGAGAGATGGTGGTCCAGTGGGTTAAACCATGGAACTGATATGCAGAAGGTTGCTGGTTCGATCCCAGCGGTCACCACCAGTGTGTCCTTGAGCAAGGCACTTTACTCCATGTTGCTCCAGGGGGATTGTCCCTGTAATAAGGGCACTGTAAGTTGCTTTGGATAAAAGCGTCTGCCAAATGCATAAATGTAAATGGTATCATGGTACCACGCTTGAATTCACTGAGCTCCTGAGAGCGACCCATTCTTTCACAAAGGTTTGTTGAAGCGTTTGCACGTCTAGGGGCTTGATTGTATACACCTGTGGCCATGGAAGTGATTAGAAACCTGAATTTAATGCTTTGGAGGGGTGTCCCAATACTTTTGGCAAAATAGTGTCTCTTCAGAAGACCTGGAATAATGGTAATTCCTAATTGTATGTCCTTTTCTATTTGTCCTTTATTATTTGCACATAACATTTCTCTCTCCAAATTCACTTTTCAATTCAATTTCACTGAAAAAGAAAAAAAAGTTACGAGGGTGAATGAATGACACAAATATATTTGAGTGAACCAACTGCCAGAAAAAGAAAATCATTTGTTTGCAGATTTTGTTATATAATGCAACAACTTTGATTTTTAAGTGTGTCATACTGTAAGTGTTATTTTGGGCCCGCTTTTCACAAATCAAAATCACAAGATCAGGGCTGTTCACATCTATGTAGCAGCTGGCAAATGTCAGAACAAGACTCTTCATTAGTAGGGTCATAAAAGAGTGAAATTTTCCACTCCTTCACGCTCTTACGGCAAAACGTAACCTTTTTCTCCGTCCCTTGACCTTCCTGTCTCGCTCTCCTTCAGTCTGTCTCTCTCTGGTGACAGACACTGTGGCTGAAAATTACAGACAGGCAGATTTGTTTAATGATGTCAGGCGTCACGAAAACTGACTATTTTAACTGCGCGCGTGGAGACTAGAGGAGGAGACGGCCTCCTCACACACACACAAATCATGTCCACTCTCTCAATATGTAGTTTTCTGAGCTGTTCTTCTGAGTAACTGTCATTTACTCACCTCCTATCTCAGCCAATTGAGCAAATTACTCAGAAACAAGTCCAAACAAAACCGCAGAAAAGCATTTTGTTACACTGCAGTACAGCTTGCCAATTGTGTGTCGTTTCATGTAATATATATTTTTACTGTTTGGATACGTTCCTTTTAAAGAGACAGTAGTTCACCCAGAAATTATAAATAATTTGTTAATTTGCCATCATGTTATTCTAAACTTTTTATTTTTATTTTTTTATAAAATGTGTATTTTATTATATAAATATAAATATACAGTGTCCTATTTTAAAGATCTGAGCACATGGTCTGAAGCGCATGGCGCAGGTGCACTGAGGACATGTCTGAATCCACTTTTGCTAGTTTAACGATGGAAAAAAAACAGTCGACGTGCCAGGCACATGGTCCAAAAGGGTTGTCCCTATTCTCTTAATGAGTCATGAGTGTGTTTTGGGTGTAACATACAATAAACCAATCAGAGTCTCATCTCCCTTTAAAAGCCAGTTGCGCATAGTCGCTATTTACGTGGCGGAATTTGCAAGCGGAAAGACTGAACACTTCTCCAGAGAGGAATCCTTTTATTTTCAATATTTAAAAACATTTGTGTCTGTGTGTATTTGCAGAGTATATGTGCGTTGGTTTCAATTGTCTCAAAATAGCAACGTGACAACTAGGGATGCACCGAATCCAGGATTCGGGTTCGGATTCGGCCGAATATTGGGCTTTTTGACGGGGTTTGGTTTCTGTCGAACCTCCAAATTTTTTTCCACCGAACCGAAACCCTAGGCTTGCACTATACGCGCTCCGCTGGTCGAGCGTAATGACGCCACCGTTGAAAGTGAAAATGGAACAGAAAACGTGGCAGTGCTTTAAGTCAAAAGAAGGCGATTCAAGTCGAGCTACATGTTCAATATGCAATGCCCATTTGTCTCGTGGTGTTAAGGACCCTAAACAACAGCCGCTGTTAAAACATTTGCGTATGAAACATCCGAAAGAATACGAGTTGTGCATGAAGGAATCTACAGACAGCAGGCAAAATGTAGCCTATTTTATTTTACCGTGCAAACAGCCGCATTCAGATCAGATAAAATATAAATAAAAATAATAAAATACATAGGCCTACACTAAATATTTTTCACTTAAATAATTACCAAATTAAGATGACAAAACGAAAATCCACTGAATCCGTTTGAAGCTTTGAAGAACCGGAATCATTTTTGTTTTTTTGTCAAATAAAAATAGCAGGCCTAGGCTTCCTCAATCCACACCTTGTATGTTTTTTTGTTTTTTTAAGTAACCTGTCTAAGTGATGTGGGTTAATCTGGAGCGCAGCCTTTTGACAGTTAAACCCGCGGCAGAAAACAACCTCTCAATCCTTCTGTCTCCGCAGCGCGTGCGAGCCTCGGCTGACAGCGCGCACGCCTCCTGCGCTCTCCGTTGTGCTGTTCTTTGAAACGACAGAGGACGACTCTGGGTAATTTTTCTATAAACCATCAGGAAACAGCGGTGAGAAGAACATATGCGACAATGTTTACTTTAGTAAACTTGACCAAAACCACACTATTAAAAGCCTTAAACAAGGCTTCAGATGGCACTGATGTCCCGGGAATACAGAGAGAACACCTTGCTTGAGTGGCCAGCCTCAAAGCGCCTTTCATTTGCTTTCCACCAGTCAGGAGCTTGTACTACTGCTGTATTTTTCTTTCGAAATGGTCCCACAGTAAGCTTTTCCATTGCTTCATTTTGCAAGATATATCTGGTTTGTGGTTGCACATGTCGACGCGCTTCGTGAGTGAACAAATAACGATATACAGCATATTTCTTAACCATGCATAAAAAATAAAAATAAAAAGCGTTAAAAACATTTAAACCGTTTAACTGATAGTATTAATCGATCAAAGTTCTTACTATCGGTTAACTGTTAAATGGTCAATAGCATCCCTACACTGCTGTGGACGTTGTTTTCTTCATTAATTTGTTTACTGTGATAATAGACTGAGGATGGGAGTAGGATTCGGTTTCGGATTCGGCCGAATCTTAACCAGTGGATTCAGTATTCGGCCGAACCCCAAAAATCTGGATTCGGTGCATCCCTAGTGACAACAATGTGCCTGAAAACACCTAGTTTTCTGACCAGCATGCCCATGAGCGAACAGATGGGCGTGAGTGCATTTGCTATTTAAACAACGTGGAGCTGGATGTAAAAATGATAAGCCCAAAATGTCCAAAATGCCCAACGAGAAGCCCAAAATGGCTAAACACTAAGGTCCAGATATACTAAACGGCAAATTAGCGTGAGCGCAATTCCAGAAAAGCGCTGATAGCAGTGGAAAGTTCTGCACGTGATCTACTGACGACACGCAAACTAATAAACACAGACGCAGCTGGATCGTTTCCATAATGACCAGAGAAATCTACTCTTTAGCACCTGGTTTAAGACTTGCTTTTTTTGGCCGGTAAATAATGGTGTAAACATCAGTAAATTGAAAAGGGCAAACCTTTGTAAAATCACCTTGCATGATTAATTTAAATACTCTTCTCCCATGAATTTTGTGCCTGAAAGGGAGTCCACGCCTTTTCAGAGCAAATTTATCACTGCGTGTTTTCAGTAAATCCTGACAGTAGATTTTTTAATGCCAAAAGAAGGTTTGGGCTAACCCTTAGCTTTTAATCGTCTTAACCACAAATTATTGGTCAGGAAATTAGCAAAATGTAAGCAAAAAGCACTAATTAAAAAGCTATTGCTGTCTCGGAAAAACATCAAAGACAGAGTGAAGTTTTGGCAGAATATGGGAAGTTTGATTACGAGTTGCATGGTGATACTCCAGACTGGCGTCTTTGAAAATCAGATGATAAATATAATAAAAAATGCATCTATACCCCAGTGAAGCATGGAGGAAGAGACCTTTAGCTTGCATCCCACAATTGAAAAGGTGTTAGGAATGATCAGGTGATATATTTTTCAACAAGACAATGCAATTGCAAAGACAACCAAGAAGTGGCTCGAAGTCCATCTGGCTATTTTTTTGGCCTGGCCAGAGTACAGATTTCAACCCTATAGTGAATATTTGCTCTCACGTTAAACTCTGACGAACTGGGAGACATTTTTCAACATTTTGAAGCCATTAACATTGAGTGGAACAACACTGACTCTTTTCCCTGTAAAAAGCTGTCTGCAAGATGGGGAAGGCTATTTTAAGAAGTTACTTTATCTACAGTATTCGTGCAATGCTTGCTAATTTCCTGACCAGTGATTTGTGATTAAAATTGTTAAGACCATTAAAAGACCACTAAATATTTTGTCGTTTTTGGCTTGGCCCATTTTTTGTGTGTATACACAAACTCACTATTTTATTATCTATTTATTTATTTAATATTTAAATATATCAACACTACGTCTAGAGATGCAAGTAAAGTAAGCATCTTGTATAAAATGAAAGTCTTCTGATGACCTCAGGCAGCGCTTTAGGTTTGACAACAAATAAATCAGACTACAGCCTCTGAGTCAAGACTGTTTAACAGTCGACAAACAAAACTGCCATTTGAAGAAATCTGTTTTTGCTCAACGTTGTGCGTTTAAAATATTTTCACATGTCCATTAGTAAATCTAGTGTTTTGTATAAACACAAACACACATGCGCACACACTGGCAGTGACAGCTTTGTGAGTAATGTGTCAGCAGCAGAGGGTTCTGGGGTTTGGGGCAGTCTAGAAACCGTGTTTACGCTGAACCGCTCGTTATTGGGCTGACCACAAACCTCTGCTGGCCACAGGCATGTGTGTGTGTGTGTGTGTGTGTGTTTGTGTGTGTTTGTGGTGATGGCGTAGCGGGGAGGGATCAGCTTCCAAATATGTCAGAACAAAACTGAGCTGAAGCAGAGATCTGACTGCCAACGACATCATATTCAACGTCTGCGTGACGACAATTATCTCATTCATCTACGCAGCACGTTTTTCGCAAGCGTTAGAGAGAGAACACTGAATTGCACTACCTCTCTGACCGCAAAACATTGCCGGGTTGTTTTTGTCGTCTTTATACAGCGCTGCTGAAATTATGGTGATTGTTGATTTTCGAGATAATGTTGCAACAAACTTCTCACATATCTCTGAATAACTGATTCACGATTGATTTCTTTGGCACAGGTGCACAGCCATTCGCAGTGATTGGTTGCAGCACACAAACAATGTACAACAGAAGAAGCGAGCCTTGTTCTCAGTGGGAATGTCGGTGTTCATTAGAGACTTCAAAGCAGCTTCTCACCTGGCATGAGTGTGTTTTTACTACGCTTATCTAAACAGTCTCAGAAACGGTGTCATTCCTTACACCCAGTAGATCTGCTTGCAAACAATATGCTCCATTCATCTTTGTGCCATACACTGGGTGACTGTCAAAGGAGGTAAACAAAAGCAGTTGCGCAAAGAGAGAATTGCCATAGCTAATTAAACCCTTTCATTCCTATTGCTGAGCTAACTTATCAAAACAAACAATTAAAAAGACTTTTGTTCTGAGTGAACAGTAAACCGCTCAGAGCCTCAGGTGTACTCGAGCGACCTAGGATGCGTTCCCAGAGAAAAAGGGTTAGGTATCTCACTTAGGCCTAATAGAGTTGTTCATTTAAAGTCATCATGAAATCAAAATGGACAATAATTCTTCTTTTTTTATGAAATATAGCAGTATTTATCATAGTCTTTTGTAGTCTTTAATCAAAACAACTTCCCCTCCCTCTTGCAGCGACATCTCTTCTGATGGCATGTTTACAGATGCGAGGGCGAGACAACATGTCACTCACATGAGATCGACCAAAAGCAATCATTCCTGAATTATTGACTCTGTGGTCCCACCCTACATTTTTTCTTGAGAAGCCATTTCACTCGAATAAACGTCACAATTGGGAAGAAAAGACTTCAATATTATACCAACTTTATGTATCAACATTATCTCAGATGTTTATCCTAAAATTCATTAGAATAAAAATAGAACAGAATGAAACTACTGCTGGCATGCAGTAAGAATATAGAGAAATAAAATCCATATGCATAGAATAGCTTGCTTATCTGATCTTAGATGAATCTGATGAGAAATGTTTGAAATCAAATCAACCACTTTTTACTTTATTTTGGCAGACTTTTTAGAAAGACAAAGATGATATTAATGGAGTCTATACACTGTTAAAAATAATAGCAATGTTTACAAAAAATGACAAAAAAATGCGAATTAATTCATTATTTAAGATTTGATGCACAACATCGGATTCAAAACTTTGTTTTTTAAACTGTTAATTGGTTAACTGTTAACAAGTTACCTTCCCGTATACGATGAAAAACTCTAAATGCAAATTATATACAAGTTTACTATGCAATACTGTAAAATGTATGATTTTATTTGGACGCACAAACAGAATTATCATAATTTATGGTGAAAACATTAAAAAGACATTCACATAAGTGTATTGCATTATTTTAGGGCCATGTGTGTTACTCTGACTCTATGATTTTCTATATGCAGCATTGGTCATGTTTTAAAGGACAGCCTTTACCACCTGTATTATTATGGTGGTTTTCAATCAATCGTAAGGTAAAAAGCAGATTTTAGCAGCTCAAGTACATTGGTATTTTAACATTATACCACTTAATAAAATATGGTTCCCTTTCAGTTGGTCACGTTCGACTATTGTTTTGTGATCACTTCAGGGAGCCCCAATCATCTTCGAGATATAGAGAACAGGCCAATGGGCCATTAGCGTGCGAAATTTGCATCTCGCAAATTTGCAGGACTGCACTTACATCCTGTGTGCTCCCGCGGTCTTCCCCTGGGTGCTTCAGCACTGTTGACAGAGCGTTTCCTCACAAAAGAGTAACACGGGTGTGACACTGCGTCTTTATCAAGACGTCATTCCACCTGTGCGTTTCTGGATGCGGTTGTTTCCTGTCCTGACGGCCACGATCCCTCTCGCATAAACATGTTGAGACTGTGTTCGTGGGTAATCCATGTTCTCTCAGGGGAACGGGATCACGTCGACGCGCTGAACACTCAAACCCTCACGCGGAAGGCGAGATGAACAGCGTGTCAACGTGATCCCGTTCCCCTGAGAGAACATGGATCACCCACGAAAACAGTGTGCTGTCTAGCTCCCGGGTGACAGTGCGGGTTGCCACGGCAACCCAGCGCGCGTCACTCAGCGCCTCCAATGCGTGGTCGAGACTATGATACCTCAAACGGGGTTGAGTCCCTTATGAGTCGCTTATACCCCGATCCAGTCTCTTTTCTGGTGCACCAAAAAAGGGGCTACTTTGGCTGATAAGCCTGGGTGACCTGAGGATTACAGTGCCACAAGAGGGCGAGAATGGCAGTGTGTGATGGTACAAAGCCTCGCCACTCACATTCCCCTCTTCTCAGCGGTGCGTGGACAACAGTGCGAGACGCTATGCCTCGCCGCTCTTGTTCCCCGCTGAGGAAGGAGGTGAGGCAGACCGCGTGCAACGCCACAAAGCCTTGCCACGCTCAGCCCCTCCTTCATTTGGAGAGCGCGCTTGGCGGTGTACAACGTTCCCATGCCTTGTCAGCCTCTGGTGCCTCTCCAAATCGCCAACAGGGGGTGCCGGCTGTGGGAACGCACACGCGGCCTTCCCACACTCGCATACCCCCTCAGCAGAAGCAGCACAGCACACTCAGACCCCACTCCGGACCGCCCCCATGCCGTCCGAGTCGGATCCCTGCATGCCGCTTCGCTGCCCCGCTGCGGGTACGTCTGTGGTGCCCTTGATCCCCCTTGCACGGTCTCTGGGAGCCTGGCTAGCGCTTCCCAGCCCGTCTTGGTGGCTCCTCCGTACCATCAGACTCGGCTATGCGATTCAGTTCGCCCAGCGTCCCCCCAAGTTCAGGGGCGTTCACTTCACGACAGTAGTGAAGGAGGGCACCCCCGTGCTCCGGGCGGAAATCACAGTCCTACTGGCGAAGGATGCGGTAGAGCCGGTCCCTCCCGCCGATATGAGGTCCAGGTTCTACAGCCCGTACTTCATTGTACCCAAGAAAGGCGGCGGGTTACGGCCGATCTTGGATCTGCGGTTCTTGAACCGGTCCCTTCACAGGCTGCTGTTCAGAATGCTAACGCAGAAACGCATCTTCAGGTGCATCCGTCCCCAAGATTGGTTTGCAGCGATTGACCTGACGCGTACTTTCATGTCTCGATTCTCCCTCGACACGGGCCATTTCTGCACTTTGCGTTCGAGGGACGGGCATATCAGTACCGTGTCTTACCCTTCGGCCTGTCTCTGTCGCCCCGTGTCTTTACGAAGGTCGCGGAGGCGGCCATTGCTCCCATGAGAGAGCGTGGTGTTCGCATTCTCAACTATCTTGACGACTGGCTGATCCTTGCCCAGTCGTGCGAACACAGGGACATGGTGCTCAGTCACCTCAGCCAGTTGGGGCTTCGGGTCAACTGGGAGAAGAGCAAACTCTGTCCCACACAGAGGGTCTCTTTTCTCGGTATGGAGATAGACTCGGTCGCCATGACAGCGCGCCTCACAGAGGAACGCGTCCAGTCAGTGTTGAACTGCTTGAATTCGTTCAAAGGCAGGACAGCGGCACCACTGAAACACTTTCAGAGGCTCCTGGGGCATATGGCATCTGCAGCCGCAGTAACGCCGCTCGGATTGCTTCATATGAGACCGCTTCAACACTGGCTACACGACCGAGTCCCGAGATGGGTGTGGCACAGCGGACCCTCCGCGTCCAAGTGACTCCGAGGTGCCGCCAAACCTTCAGCCCGTGGTCGGACCCTTCGTTTCTACGGGCGGGAATTCCCCTAGAACAAGTGTCCAGGCATGCTGTTGTCTCCACGGATGCCTCATCCACCGGCTGGGGTGCCACATACAACGGGCTTGCAGTTTCGGGTCTGTGGACGGGGCCTCAACTGCAATGGCATATCAATTGCCTCGAGTTGTTAGCAGTTCGTTGTGCACTCAGCCGCTTCAAAGTGCCGCTCAGAGGCAAGCACGTTCTAGTCCGTACGGACAACACTGCGGCCGTTGCGTACATCAACAAACAGGGTGGTCTACGCTCCCGTCTCGTGTCACAACTCGCCCGCCATCTCCTCTTATGTAGTGTTGTTTTTGGCGGCCTGTTTTCATTTTAGTTTTAGTCTAGTCTTTGTGTCAAGCTGTCATTTTAGTTTTTATTAGTTTTAGTCATAGTCATACTCTTTTTAGTCTAGTCAAGTTTTAGTCGACTAAAAGTCTGAGCATTTTAGTCTTATTTTAGTCAGAATTATCTATGACTATTTTCGTCTAGTTTTAGTCGACGAAAACTGATGACATTTTAGTCAAGTTTTAGTCAATGCAAATTGTATTTTAGTCTCTTTTTAGTAATGCAATTCTATTTAACCCAGTCAATGTTGTATAAGTATATATTATAGACAAAACCAAAATCTTCTTTTAGCCAAACCCATTTCAAACAAGGTTATCTTATTATATTATTGTTACCTTAGACTCAAGAATACATCCATTCCAGACACGGAAGACGCTCTGATTTGAAGTTACAACATATTTATTTTACCAACTAAACATGTTAGAAGTACACACACACACATTTAAATAAAATAAATAAAAACATTGAGATGTCTCTTAAGGTTTGTGGTGTTTTTTCCTGTGATTTTTGTGGCCACATTTTTCCCCATCTATTTCCACAACACCCGTTTTATTTTCCACTTCAATGTAATAAAAGTTTTTCCAAATGTCTTAATAAGAATAAATGCATATTTAATTTAATAATAGGAAAATAATATCCAAATTATTATTTAATTATTTAAATATGTTTAAAATTAGACCCACATTATAGTTAAAATGTTTTTCTGTCTTGTATTTTATCTCAAAATAAAGGATGTAATTTTATTCCACATGGAAATGAGTGGAAATAAGTGAATATAGCCTCTTATTCGCTTATGAGGTATTCATAATGCTGCGGTTATTTTAACATATATAATTGCTGCCGTTATAACGGCACATTTCAAATGTTTACGTGCTTTTCTTTCTTTCTTTTTTTGAGCGGTGATGAAATATCTTGCTCTTGTAAATACTTACCAATATTTCAGTAAAACAAGTCTAGATCTTTAAAATGCATCCAGATAACAGCGAAGCACAACCGCACGGTACTCTGCAGTGGCCAAAAAGGATATAAACCGTGAATTCTGAAGTGATTGAAAACTCAGAGATGTGGATTCCACGACCTTGGTGTTTGTCAAACAGTAATTCAGTTAGGTAATTCGGCCGGAGATTTTTACACGGGTGGTGGGAGAAAAACACTGATATTCTGCATTAAGACAATAATATCACTGACTAGCCCCTGTAAATGATGAAGACACCTTACGACCGCAGGACAAACAATTACCGTCCGAATAGGGCTTACGAACCCCGACTGGCCGGCCATAGGACCCGTTCACTCACCGGAGACGCCGCGCGAGTGGGGTTTGAAGAGAGTGATGTCACCTGCGTCTGCGCAGTGAGACCTGATGCAGCCCCTGAATGAGACGCACAGAAATACTGCAAAATAAAAACACGACTTTTCGTCTCGTCTCATTTTCGTCAACGAAAATGAAGAGACATTTTAGCATAGTTTTTATTTTGTGAACCACATTTAGTCTCGTTTTTATTCGTCATCGTCACATGACCAGCATTTACGTTGCGTCTCGTCTCGATTTCGTCACGTTATAAAGGTTCGTTGACGAAGATATTTAGTCATACTTTTCGTTGACGAAAACAACACTACTCTTATGGAGTCAGAAGCATCTGAGGTCGCTTCGTGTCATTCACATTCCGGGCCTGCTCAATCGTGCAGCTGACGAGCTCTCACGACAGCCAGTGCTCCCAGGAGAGTGGAGACACTATCCCCAGGTGGTCCAGCTGATATGGAGTCGCTTCGGGTCCCCACAGGTAGACCTGTTTGCCGCCCCGGACACGACCCATTGCCAGTGGTTATATTCCCTGACCGAGGGGACCCTCGTCTCGGATGCCCTGGCACACAGCTGGCCCCGGGGCCTACGCAAATATGCGTTTCCCCCAGTGAGCCTTCTCGCACAGACACTGTGCAAGGTCAGGGAGGACGAGGAGCAAGTCCTGTTGGTCGCTTCTTATTGGCCCAACCGGACTTGGTTCCCGGAACTAGTGCTCCTCGCGACAGCACCTCCTGGGCCCATTCCTCAGAGGAAGGACCTCCTAACTCAGAGACGCGGCATCCTTGGCACCCACGTCCGGACCTCTGGAAACTCCATGTTTGGTCCCTGGACGGGACGCGGAGGTTCTAGGTGACCTACCGCAAGCGGTAGTTGACACCATCACTTCCGCCAAAGCCCCCTCTACGAGGCGCCTCTATGCGTTGGAGTGGAACCTGTTCGTCGATTGGTCCTCTTCTCACCGAGAAGACGACGATGGTGTTCGATCAGTTCCGTGCTTTCCTTCCTACAAGATGGGTTGGAGCGAAGGCTGTCTCCCTCCACCCTCAAAGTCTATGTTGCCGCTATCGCCGCTAATCATTATCTAGTAGATCGAAAGTCCTTTGGTAAGCACGAGCTGATCGCCAGGTTCCTGAGGGGGGGCGAGGAGACTAAATCCGCCTCGCCCTCCCTCTATACCCTCTTGGGACTTGTCTCTGGTGCTAACCGCACTGCAGAGAGCGCCCTTTGAGCCTTTGCAGTCAGCAGAGTTAAAAGTTCTGTCGTTGAAGACAGTTCTCCTGACTGCATTGGCCTCCATCAAGAGGGTAGGGGACCTGCAGGCATTTTCGGTCGACGAATCGTGCCTGGAATTCGGGCCCGGTAACTCTCATGTGATCATGAGACCCCGGCCTGGATATGTGCCCAAGGTTCCCACTACTCCCTTCCGGGACCAAGTGGTGAGCCGGCAAGCGCTGCCTTCGGAGGAGGCATACCCAGCCCTAGCTTTTCTCTGTCCCGTCCGTGCTCTCCGGACTTACTTGGACAGAACAAAAAGCTTCAGGATCTCAGAGCAGCTCTTCGTCTGTTACGGAGGACAGCAGAAGGGGAAGGCTGTCTCCAAGCAGAGGATGGCCCACTGGATAGTGGATGCCATCGTCTTGGCATCTGAATCCCAAGACGTGCCCTGCCCGCTTGGGTTAAGAGCCCACTCCACCAGGTGTGTCGCTTCTTCCTGGGCGCTGGCTCGCGGTGCCTTGCGGGCTGGGCGAAACCTAACACGTTCGCTAGATTCTATAGCCTTCGTGTAGAGCCGGTATCTTCCTGTGTGCTCACTTCCCATAGTCATTAACACCAGAGAGCCCGTTCTTGTGTCGGCGTGCTGCACCATTCCCCTCCTTAGGGACCAGATGCGTGCGCTAACTGCTCCAGATGAGTTCCCCAGAACGACGAACCCTGTTGAGTCCTCCGTTACCCGTTGTGCCAGGTCTAACACTCGTATGCATTGGTGGAACGGGTGTTAGGCTGGGTTCCATATGTTGTGACCCCCACGGCGGTCCCATGTGTGTATTCTTCCATTGTACGGCGCCCTACGGCGAGCCCGTGTCTTTCCCTCGGCAGAGCTCCTCTACCGTCTCAGTAAGGTGTTGTTCCCCCGCTGCTAACGGCTGGGGCCGCGCCTGGGACTTCCGTATGTTGTGCTGCCCACGGCCAGCCCATACGTGTATTCTCCACATGGTAACTCCCTCCGGGCATTATGTGGCTTCCGCAGCGGCCTCCACGGGCATGCTTTCCCAGCGTTATCCAATAAAGTCAGCTGAATGGGTCTTGCGGAACAGCAGCTTTTTGACTCTCCCTGCGTGAATTTCCCTGCCCGCTAACAGACGGGGTCTGAGGGGCTCATCGCTGGGCGCTGGAAGTGGTAGTAACTGTGGCGTTTTCCAAAGGGATCCCAATTCGTCGGTGACATCCAACGTATGTCGAATGTGACCAACTGAAAGGGAACGTCTCGGTAACGTATGGTAACCCTCGTTCCCTGAAGGAGGGAATGGAGACGTATGTCCCGTCGCCACAGTTGCTGTACCATCACTGCATGGCCGAGTCACTAAGTTCGGCTCCTCAGTGAAAAACAGTGTGCATTCGCTCTCGCTTGCTGTTTATACCTGCGGCGCGGGGCGGAGCGCGAGATGCAAATTTCGCACGCCAATGGCCGATTGGCCTGTTCTCTATATCTCAAAGCTGATAGGGGCTCCCTGAAGTGATCCCAATTCGTCGGTGACGTCCGACCGTTCGTCTCTGTTCCCTCCTTCAGGGAATGAGGGTTACCATACGTAACCGAGACGTTATATGTTGTATAATACACAGGCACCAATATGCCATACAGAAATACCGGAAACTAGGGGTGTAACGGTACACGTATTCGTACTGAACCATTTCGGTACAGGGCTTTTGGTTCGGTGCACGTGTGTACCAAACGGTTTCCAAGTGCAATCTTTTATCAGTTAACAGAAGGCTTGTTTTAAGAGCGGGACACACTTCAATCCAAGTTCCCACACGAACATATTAAGTATTCAGTCCATTTTATCACGAAATTCAAACGATAAATGCCGTTTTGACGCTCTTTAATGTGGCGTGACTGATCACTGATCACAGTTCAAGCGGCCGTGCGACATGAACGCGATCATCTGTGAACGCGATCGTTCATCTCTTCCTATAGAATAAACATGAATGAATATCTGAAGGTGTGTTGAGGATACAACTTACTGTCTCATATCATATGTGGTGTAATTGCTCAATCAATGTTTCAACGGCGGAAAGACCTCAATAAAACTGCTTGTAAACGAAACAATGTCATGTAGCATCACATTTACCTCAGCAGTCATTCAGTGTCCACAGAATTTTATTTACTAGAGAAATCAACTCTTTCACTAAATATATGCACTATATTAGCCTATATATTCATTATATTCTGCTTAATTGTATTCTATTAAGTGATGTCTTGATTATTTCATGTATGTTTAAATAAATCTGTAATGAAAATGACAAACATTGTGTGTAAATGATTATATTTCAACAACAAATTGGAGAAAAAACTATTTTATAAGTAGATTTAGAAGTTAATGCAAAAACTGCCTTATGTGAAGTTTATGCATACAATGTGTTATTTGAGTGTTGATTTATTATACCAAAAAATAAATAACAACTGAATTTAGGCTAATAGTTTGGGCTCTGTTGTTAACCTTTAATATTAATGTGCAAGTAAGGGCTCCCTATATCGTTTACAGCAATATCTTCAATAAACTTTTTTAATTTTTTATAATTTAATTCAATCAAGGGCAGACACTTTTTTTTCAGTAAACCACTATTTAATAAAAAATAAATAAGAAGCAATTTTGTAAAACTGCTGTACCGAACCCGTACCGAACCGTGACTTCAAAACCGAGGTACGTACTGAACCGTCAGTTTTGTGTACCGTTACACCCCTACCGGAAACATTATCACAGTATTTTTTATGGTGCATTTCTGTAAAAAACAACTGCAGTCAATTTAACAGGATATTATTTACAGTGTAAGAATATAAAGAGATAAAAATGAGTGTGGATAGAAATATCAAATTATTTGGTCTTGGAAGAATGTGATGAGAAATATTTGAGTTGAAATTGAGATCTCTGACTTTGGATCGCAGACTTTGGTAGACCATAGCAAAGTTGAAGATGTTGGAGGATATACATTACTATTATACTGGAGTATATTTACTAAAAAGCGGTTGAATTACCATTTTCCCTCGTTTAAATCTCATACTTGTGTTAACTTTTTCTATCCTAAAGGTGTGCACGCTGGTTATTGTACTGCAAGTCATTATTACTCATCATCCCTTGTAACTCACCCTCCACGCTGTGCAGACGTCATGGTGGAATGTCAGTCTGGAGGGGCGTCTGAGATACGAGACCCTCATGTGGCATCCAGGAGGCAGACAGACAGACAGCAGAGCTCTTGCTGGGATGACAGCCGACTGCTGGTTTGATCCATGCCGGAGTCCCTGTCTGATGCATCCACACACACAAACACACTTATTCATTTTTCCTGTCATGTACCATAAAACAAAACACTTTCTTCTTTTTATGTGTAGGCATGGATATTAAAACTAGGAGACATTTCCACAATCAGGAGACTGAGATTACAAATACCACAAAAAGCATTTTGATAATTTAGCATATCACTTATTACATAACACATATTAAACCAAAAGCCTAAAAAAAAAGTGCACTTTCCAAGCAAAACATATCACAAAATTGAGGCTTAAGTATTCAATTACTTTCTGGAGCCGTCGCATCCATCCAGGATTTATTCCCAGGGCTCGAACATACCCCCTGACCCACCTGCTGTCCTCAGGTGAGTCTGGTGCATGGCCTACGGTTGTGTTTGCCACTTTATTCCCTGCAACAATCTGCCCATTGTTTACCGAAATAATAAAACAATATTCTGTGTCTGGAGTGGCTGCCAGACTAAACAGAACAAATGAAGAACTCCAGGGGTCCGCTGCTGCCAGGCCTGTTATGAATTAGCACGCTTTCACATTTGTTTTGGCCTGGCCAAGAACAGGGCAACATTTAGTGCTTTAGGAGCCCATCCCAGCTTTAGAAACCCACAAAATTCAGCCTAAATTTCACACAGCAGCTCTGTTCCAAAACCTAGTGAGCTGGCTTGCTGTCTGCTGTCTACACACACAGGCCTGCCATAGATGCTGTCTGAGGTGTGATGCTTAGCAGAAGTAATGAAGAGAAATTGTGTTATGTGGTGATGAGAATATATACAATTCAATGACAGGAAACTCCATCCTCATTGAGGATAGACATACATAAATCACATAGCAGATATAGGCTGGTGGAACTGGGAGAGGTGGAGGGTTTCAGAGGAATTCTGATGAAGGACTAGCTTACAGCAAACAAAGACTATTTAAATGTTGAGCAAGCAATCTTATTGGCTGCAGGATCAGCAGAGGCCAATCAGCTTGTGCCTTGCGGCAATAATGTGATTGCTTGCTGATTGCATTTGAAAAGGACCTATTAGCCTGTGCTCTCTTGTCAGTGGCTGGTTGAAAAAAATTAGTGCAGGAAGGGGGTGAATCTCCTCAACCACCGCCAATGTGCAGCATCCACCTGGATGATGCGACGGCAGCCATATTGCACCAGAACACCCACCACACACCAGCTAATTGGTGGAGAGGAGACAGGGTGATGAAGCCAATAAGTATATGGGGATGATTAGGAGGCCATGATGGACAAAGACCAATGTGCAAATTTGGCCAGGGTTACAACCCTACTCTTTTTCCGAAGGACATCCTGGGATTTTTAATGACCACAGAGAGTCAGAACTTGGTTTAACATCTCATCCAAAGGACGGTGCATCAATATACTGGGGTGTTAGGACCCACACAGACCACAAGGTGGGCACCCCCTGCTGGCCTCACTAACACCTCTTCCAACAGATACCTGGTTTTCCCAATAGGTTTCCCATCCAGGTACTGACCAGGCTCAGCCCTGCTTAGCTTCAGTGGGAAACCAGTCTTGGGCTACAGGGTGATATGGCTGCTGGTAAAAAGAATGTATGAAGCAAGATTAAAGCTTTTTATTACAAACCTGTATTTATGATTATTATTAAAAGGCCCTGCTCTTTCTTTTGACATATTGCATGTTCAGATATTCATACAACAAAATAATCTGGGGACCATGAAAGTTTTGTGAAAATATAAAAAATGCTGGTGGTGGCTGGCAACTTAAAGTTAACTTGGTTAAAGAGTCAACCAAATGAAGATCAGGCGCAAGTAAAAAAAATCAATGAATAACCAAGGTAACTAACTAAAAACACAGGGAACTGAACTATACCAGTGCAAAACCACCCAAAAATACAAAGAACACAGATCACCCATGACACTTCAATTTCACAACAGTATAAGGATGGATCTTGAAGATGAAACATGTTTTGTTTTTTTGAATGAAGAATGAGGCAGCAGAAAAAAAATGACTTTTTCCAAATTAAAATGGTTTCATATTCCCCCTTATAATTATATTTGTAATTAAATTGAATTGTAAGAAATATAATTCCTTGCTGGAAAAGAAATCTTAAGATATGCTTTGGAATAAGCTGTGTTGTTAGTGTTAGCAAAAAATAAAAATTAAAAATGGTTTAAAAATTTTTTGCAATTGAAATAAAGCTCAGAAATATTACATGGGAAAAAAGAAAAATTAGAAATGTTACTTTGACAACTAACTGAAAGGAAATATGAATAAAAAAATTAAGCTAAATTTTAATTAAAGGCCTTCTGAAGCAAATCGATGGGTTTTTGTAAGAAAAATATCCATATTTAACACGTTATAAAGTAAAATATCTAGCTTCTGGCAGACCGCCTTCCGTATTCAACTTATGAAAAAAGTGTAACTGGCGCGACGATGACGTTGAACGCAAGTGTTTTGAATTATGAGAGGCGTAAGTTGAATATGGAAGGCGGTCTGCCGGAAGCTAGATATTTTACTTAATAAAGTTTTAAATATGGATATTTTTCTTGATTGATTCACTTCAGAAGGCCTTTACTAACCCCCGGAGCCGTGTAGATTACTTTTATAATGGATAGATGCACTTTTTTGGTCTTTAAATTTTGAGCTGCCATTTACAAGCTTGGAAGAGCAGGACATTTTTTTTTTATAACTCAGATTGTATTAATCTGAAAGAAGAATGTCATATACACCTAGGATGGCTTGAGGGTGAGTCAATTATTGGATCATTTTCATTTTGGGGTGAACTATTCCTTTAAACTGCATCTATTTGTTTGTGCGTGTTAATATGCATCCATAAATAAATGACTAAATCCATATCAATTACAGTGAATTCCCTCCAAAGCTCTGTCTACTCTGATTTTGACAATCTACAATGGAGACACATGGTGCTGTTGGTGTATGTGCTGAAATGTCTTTAAATATGTATCATTTCAGCAGTTACAAAAATATGTCCAAAATTGTGTATGTTCCAAAACATCATCCAGACGTTTAACTGAGCAAGCAATACAAGGCGGTTGATTATGGAATTCATCTTTCTTCAAATTCCATGTGTCATCAGTGATATGGATTGATATCTTCCAGCACAAAAGATGTTTTTCACTTTTTTTGGGCAAAAATGCATTCATAACAATTTAAAAGAAACAGTTGGCTGTGTATTTTCAAATGGGTTCATTTATCAGTGGTGTTTGCTAAGGCATTATTATTGCTCATACTTTGTGCTAGGTAAGTAAGAAACATTACATTTTAGTACAGCTGGGTAAAAACAAACAAAAAAACAATGATTTCTCGGTATTAATTGATTCTCATTTTGGTGTCTATGGTGTCTTAATACTTTTTTCTAAGAGAGTGCAATCTTTGAAATGCTAAATTATTTGGGGGGAAAAAATATTATGTATGTATGCATGCCGAGCGAATTAGCGAGTAGCCGAGCGAGTAGCATTATAACATAACTGTCGTCTGAGGCATTATAAAAGCTCTGCTGCTCTTGAGCCGTGTGTCGCACTTGTCTCTCATTAGCAATCTCTCGAGCGGCTTTCAGCCCCACCCTTCTTCATACTACAGTAACGTTAATACATCTTTAATAATGATGTATTATTAAATTATGAATGTTTCATTATTTCGGCGGAAAGGATTATTGTGGGGGAAAGTTATAACTTTGTAATTGTATGACTTTTTTTTTTTATGCTTTGGAAAATTTTGCAAATAAAAAAACAATTAAAACAATTAAAACTAAATCCATAAAATGATGGGAACCGCTAAAAGGTTGTATATGTGACCCTGGACCACAAAACGTGGACCAAAAAAAAGTAATAAGTCGCATGGTATATTTGTGACAATAGCCAACAATACATTGTATGGGTCAAAATGATCGATTTTTCTTTTATGCTAAAAATCATTAGGATATTAAGTAAAGATCATGTTCCATGAAGATATTTTGTAAATTCCCTAGGGTAAATATATCAAACATTTATTATTAGTAGTAATATGCATTGCTAAGGACTTCATTTGGACAATTTTAAAGGCAATTTTCTCAATATTTCAATTTTTCTGCACCCTCAGATTCAGATTTTCAAATAGTTGTATCTCCTATCCTAACAAACCATAAATCAACGGGAAGCTTATTTGTTCAGCTTTCAGATGATATATAAATCTCAATTTAAAAAAAAATTACCCTCATGACTGGTTTTGTGTTCCAGGGTCACATATAGTGAAGTGAAGTAAAGTGACGTGTGGCCAAGTATGGTGACCCATACTTGGAATTTGTGCTCTGCATTTAACCCAGTGCACACACACAGTAGTGAACACACATCCGGAGCAGTGGGCAGCCATATTGCTGCGGCACCCGGGGAGCAGTTGGGGGTTCGGTGCCTTGCTCAAGGGTCTCACCTCTGTCATGGTATTGAGGGTGGAGAAGAGCGCTGGTTATTCACTCCCTCCACAGACAATTCAAACCTGAGACTCGAACCTGCAACCTTTCGTTTACAAGTCCGACTCTCTAACCATTAGGACACGACGGCCCCACTATACTGTATGACATGCCTGACAGAACCCTTTAAGTATCTATAACCTTTTCTTCTAAGAGTGTACACTGTACACGTTCCTCACCTGGCATTTGTTAAGTAACCATTGTGCCGATTGATAAGGTTTAATTAGAAGCCTTTCATTCTCTCATCAGTCATCACATTTAATCTCTTCACTACATCATAATGCTCAGCTCCGTCCACAAAATTAGCTACCTTTTGTTTGACAAGTCTGAGCAGCAAGGAGAATGACAGGCACAAACCGGCTTTGATCTCCATGAGGAGCCAATTTCTTTCACTCATCCACGCGGTGAAGCCAGAGGTTAAATCAAAGGCATTTATCTAAAAACATTTGCTCATTCACCTGCTTTAGAAATACCTGGCTAACAGACCCTGTCAGGTGTGATCAGAGACTATTAGACTATTAGAAGGCACCACAAGTTCATTTGAGGCTGGAGAAACATTCGACAGGAAGAGGGAAGCTAGATGTCATTAAATATGGGTCAGATAGTGAGAAATTCCCACCTACAAGACATGCTTCCTGTCCTGATGACAAACACTGAAGTATTTGATCAAGAAAACACAGAAATATGACTTCCCAGAAAGTACAGTTGGATGTTTATTCCCAGAACTGGCCTCAAGATTCTCAGTAAATAATGCAGAAATGTGGCTGAACATGCTTTGAGAAAATTCCCAGAAAGCCAGGAGCACCAGCTGTTGTCTGGCTGCATCTTCTAACTGGATGTGATGGGTAAATGTCTAATGCTATGTGGGGGTTGAGGCGGAGGTCTGTGTGTGTCCCTCCGTGTTGAGGTTTTGTTGCCTGTGTGTGTTCTGTCATCCTGGGTGGCTGAATTATATATCTCCCATCCCGTGACACATTAAGTGTGGGCCATACATTTACAGAACGACAAACACACAAATCAGAGCAGCCGTTTGGCCTCAATTTAGGTGCTGTATCGATCCCAAAGTCACCATCTTTCTCGCTTCAAAACATCATATGGACTAAATCTCACTTTTTAGGGACGTTCTATAGGCTGACACCCGACTGAAAATATGATCATGAAATATTGAGGAAAATTTTCTGACGATGAGATTTTAGCTAATGTGCATAATGTGTTTGATAGAAATGAAAATGAAAAGACTTTTCTGCTGACATGTACCTTCTGACTGTAATTCAGTGAAGATGAAAAGCCAGATGAATGTTTAATGTTTACATAAAATCCCTGCAGTGATTTCAAGCCAGAGTGAAATAAAGAGCCAGAGTAAAATATCCAAAAACCACTAGGCCAGTGTTATATATTTTGTTCAGTTGAGTACTTACAATATCCCAATTGTTTCCAACTATTTGTAAATTGTGAGAAAATTGCAATTTTAACCAAGGAACCGGGACGTGTGAGAGAGTCGCCGGTCAATGGCGTATTTGCGTTACCCTAGATTTCCGCTTTTACTGCCGTAGAAAACATGGCAACAGACGTGGACAACTGCATAATGCCTAGCGCTGTTGTAGTTTTGTTCAAACATTATGGACCATGACAAGCAGATTTTGGAATAAAATGAGAAATCAAAAGTGGACCAGTATCGACGTGGCGTTTTCGAGATGGCAAAGGCTTTGCAACAAACATGCGCTTTATTAGACAGGTGAGCAAATGTGCATAAACGAATCAATGTTATGTAGCTCAACTTGATGAAATACAAGTATATCATCAGTATGACGTTCTAATGTTGATGTAACTTACTGCTAGTTTCATACATCCAACAAACTAACACACAGAATAACTTTTAACACTTTTGCATTTCTTTAACGTTATATCCCCTGGGACTCGCGTGTGTGGCGCTGATATCTGTCTCTTATTAGTAATCGCAGCCTGCTTCATACCACAGTCATGTTAAAAAACATGAATGCATTCACTCATCCATAAACATAATTTCTCCATAAACATTATTAGATCCATCAGTATGATGACAAGTTCCATGATTCCACACTCATTCACTGCATCATCAACCTACGCCGGCTTTGTTATTGTTTTAAAGAGGTTAGCGACCACTAGCAGCGAAAAAATACATAGTGTAGCTTTAATTACGAACATGAAATTTCAAGCTGTTTCAGGTAGCAGTATCCTACAATGTGACAGGTTATAAATCATAAAAACTACATTTTAAAACATATTTTATAATTGCTAGCATGTGCAGTTTTTATGACCTAACATAAATAGATGTTGGAAGTTTTATACTTTCATAACCTGTCACACCGCAGGGCCATTTAAGATGAAGGGAAAGGGGCTATTAAAATATATATTTTATATACACATTCACTTGAACATATATGTTAACCCTTAACCAAAAATCTTGATGTAAAATAAAATGTAAATGTTAAAATGGATATGTAATACAGTACTGTTGAAACGTTTATACGATTTTATTTTTTTGAAAGAAAGTAAAAGTTTTATTCAGCAAGGATTCATAAATTGATCAAACGTGACAGTAAAGACATTTCTGTAATAAAATATCTATATTTCAATAAATGCGGTTCTTTTGAATTTTCCATTCATCAAAAATCCTGGAAACGTCAAAAATAAGAAATGTTTCTTGAGCAGCAAATCAGCATATTAGAATGATTTCTAAGGTATCATGTGACATTGAATACTGGGGGTAATGATGATGGAAATTCAGCTTTGCCATCACAGCAAGCATTTATACTGTAAATGATATTCCAATAGAAAACAATAATTTTAAATGTTAACAGTTTTACAAATCGTTTGATCAAATAAATGCAGCCTTGGTTAGCAAGAGACTCCTTTTGAAAACATATCTCAACAATACCAACTGAACGGTAGTGTACATCAACACAGTTCAAATGAATCTGTCATTTGTTTTGATTCAGAAAAAAGCCAACCCATTTGAGAATTAAGTTTATTCAGCCATGAATTGACTCATTTCCATCAGCGAGGCTGCGTGTTTGGAGTTGTTGTGAAAAGCTCTCTTGATCCCGAGGAACGCTCATGACACGCTGCTGTCCGTGATTACCATACCACAGCAGTGCCATTGTAGATCTTTACTGCAATTTGCATTCCTTCCTGATAAAGTGATGATCACTGGACAGAGAGAAGCTGGCCTCAAAGGAAGTGACCTCAGGGCCTGATGGCATCTCCTGATTAGAGGGAAACTTGCTGCATAATGTTTTAATTCACATCTGTGTGCCCTCTCTTTTCACTGCCAATTTCTCTCTTCCTGTTCTCTCGCTCTCTGCATCCTTCCCTCAAGTATCTCCTCAATCCTCCACTTATTCTCTCTCACTGTCCCTCTGTCTACATACTTCAAGCCCCCTTTTTTAATCTTTCCTCATCCCTCCCTTCCTCTATTTCTTTATCTCTCTCTCTCTCTTCCCTCACTTTGTAGTGCTCCTGGCATCCTTATCATGAATTGATCATGTCTTTGTGATGAAAGGAACTGCCTTCATTTCCACAGGAATGCGCCCCTCTCAGTGTCCATATGGAAACACTTGCCAGACAGATTGGTTCTGTTTTTTGCTCTTCCCTAGAGCATCAGACACGACTGATCATGTTGTACATGTCCAGAATAGAAACGATATTTGGGGGGGGAAGACAGCGATAAGCAAATATAACACGCTTCAAACAAAATTGCATTAAATAACGCAAAATGACAGTACACACCTTAAACCTAACTAAGCTGGTTCCAGCCTGGTCAGGATGGTATTTTGGATGGTTTTAATGAAAATAAAAAATAAAATATTTTTTTTCAAGACACCCAAATGCATCTTGAAGTGAACTGACGTGTGGCCAAGTATGGTGCATTATGGTGCAGTTGCATTTAACCCATCCAAGTGCACTCACACACACCGTGGGGGTTCGGTGCCTTGCTCAAGGGTATTGTTGTGGTATTGACGGTGGAAGAGAATGCTGGTTATTCACTCCCCCCACCGACAATTCCTGCCGGACATAAGACTCGAACCCGCAACCTTCGGGTTACAAGTCTGACTCCCTAACCATTAGGCCACGACTGCCCCATAACAGGGGTGGGGGGGGGGGGGGTTAGCAACTTTTCAGCGCAACTCCAAAAAGGAGGACAAATGAGTGTCCGGCTTGAGGCTGCGCCAGACAGGGGGCTTAAAATCTGGACTGTCCGGCCAAAATCCGGACGTATGGCCACCCTAATTGTAAACTGTACACACACCTATACCAAAAAAGCTAATTTTGAAGAGATTTTTTATTTTTAGAAACTTATTTTTCTAATAAGCAACTAGATAAGACAGTTTAGAGTGAGTGTGTGCAGTTTAGAAAATGTAGAAAATAGAAAATATTAAAATATTTAAGTATAACCTAGTTATGTTTACCACAGACCTTATTTTACTCAAATTGAAAAACTCCATTATAATACCCCATAGGAAAATCTCGAAGGAACAAGCGGCAAATTAGTCTTCCAGGTTTTTAGGTCATCCCTGCACCACTATTTATTCCAGGAGGTACAGACTGACATTTCCAGTGAAAGTCTCTGCTGTAGTTCTCTGCTGTAGCCCTCAAATCAAATATGGCTTCATTAGTGGCTAAAAGTGTCATTGCTGACAAATCTTCTCATGGTTTCAGATGATGTTAGTTAAAAGAAATCTGACAAACTATGCCTATTATTTAGGGCAAATGACCACATACAGTGCACAATAAAACAAAAACGAATTGGTAAAGGGTTTCTCAAAAAAGTTTCTCAACTCAGGCCCTCAAGGCCCACTTTTTTCTGCAGAGTTTAGTTTAATCCATAATCAAACACACCGGATCCAGCTAATCAAGGTCTTCAGGATTACTAGAAAGTTACAGGCAGTTGAATTTGATCAAGCCTGGAGCTAAAACTCTGCAGAGAAGTGGAGCTTGACGGCCAATGGAAAAACCACACATTTTATATACTTTATTTGATTCCACATTACAAGTCAAATTTCATTACAAATCACATTCTTTTGAATGATCCAACAGATTAAAACAAATCAGCACATTGTTAGGAATTATACAGTTCTAACTAAGGGTACAGGAAACATTGCATTTTCCAAATAAACATGCTTCCTTATAGTTGCTGAGATCGAACAGTTCTTTGCCAACTGTTTGGCCCCTGTTTTAGAAATCCCCCCAATGTACATGACCTAGACTACCAAACACTAGCACAATAAGCACGATAATTTAAAGATCTGCTCATCAACCACGCAGGGAATCTGAGCAGCAGTGAGGTCCACAAGTCTGTCATATCTGGCAATTTATAGTCCTTTAAATGATGAACAACACACACACACACACACACACACACAAGGGTTCTTAACTCTAGCCGATGTTACAGCGGGGACCCTATCATTCATTCAGTGCTAAACATAGTGGATACAAGTGTGCCGAAAGATGTTCCAGACAGTTAAAGGATCCTATGCCATTCAAGTGCAAGAAGACGGGAAAGAGAACTCACTTGCGCTGTATAAGAAGCTTTGTGTGCACACTCATCAGAAGAGCACACAGAAAGCTGTACGTCTCAGACAGAGTGCAAATAATGAAATTAATTCTTTTTCATGTCTCATTGCGTTTGAACAGACCAATTCACACAAATTTGTCAAAATGCCCGCCTTGGTGAGCATCGGAGAAGGAATGCCATTCCAGAGCAAAAGCAATTTTAGATTTTGATCCAAGAGTAACATTTCCTGTGTATTAACTCGAATAATTGTTCAACACAAGACTACTAAATGTGCTTTCATGTTCATTTAAATAAAAAAATGTCAAGTTTAATATGACGTAAACAGTAGAGAAAAGACTGTGCATACATATCTGTATATTGGATCCGTGCATTAAGTCTTAAAGTGACAGCAGCCTAATATTCCTGCTGCTGTCTGTGTTTTTAATGTTAATCAAACAACAAACACTCACTGCTCTTCACTGAATAACTTTTGTAACTTTGATAAGAATACATTTTTAGATATGTATTGTTACATTTAATTATTCAATTTATGTGCCTGAAAACGTCTCAGTTTACGTATGTAACCCTTGTTCCCTGAGAACAGGGAACGAGACGCTGCGTCAGCTGACGCTACGGGGAACGCCTCCAGCGTGACAGGTGTCTGAACTACTATCGGATCAAGGCAATCCTATTGACCGGCGACAGCCTATGATGTCATCAAGGTGCGACCAGGAAGTATATAAGGGCGCCTTGCCAACATGACACCGCTTTTCGTCTGAAGGGACTGTTTGGCAGGCAAGCCCTGAGGCATGGCAAAGCGACGCAGCATCTCGTTCCCTGTTCTCAGGGAACAAGGGTTACATACGTAACCTGAGACGTTCCCTTTCGAAAGGGAACTCGCGCTGCGTCAGCTGACGTTATGGGGAACGATATACCCACGCCGCCATGCTGAAGGGAGTACATGCCCACTGGCAGTGACAACTGTCAAGACAAGCAAATTCAACTGAAATGCCTGAACCACTCCCCTTCTGGTCACATTAGGCTGTCAGTGACAGCGCTCCCTACGGTCAAAGCCCAAACTATAACCTGAGAAGGAACCTTCGTATACCATATGAGGTCCTACCCTGGCCGCTCGAAGGCCTGGAACCAGCCCATTCAACAGAAGGGGTTCCTTTAAGGGAACGTTGCAAGGGAACCCGTGCCAGTCACTTATTTGGGAGGATTTCACCGAATGCCACCAGGGAGGTCTGACCTAGTGACCTCGTATGGGACACGTCAGTACAGCCAACCCTGTCTGTAAAGTACAGAACCTCTGGTACTCGCCTCCGAAGAGACATCCTACTAGGGTACTGCAGAAAGGCAGTGACCTCCACCAGCCGGACCTCAGAGACGGGTTATCCTGGAGAGCAGCGCTCAGCGAAGTGCTTTCTAACCCTTGCTAGCGAGGGGAGTTAGCCGCTCGATCCTAGGATCTACCAAACACTTATTTTAAAACGTGCTCAGGAGGCCGAACAGGCCTACAGGCTGATCCTAGCTGGGAGGCCCCGAGGGGCCTACGACCGATGGATCAGAACCAAGCGGCTGTAAGCTCACAGACGACTCTCACTTGAGAGGAGCTCATAAGCCTGCCTGGTAGGTAACCATGCTGTAGGCAATCTATGAAAAGTCCCTTCCTGCAGGGACCACATAGCAGCAGTGTCGTCTCGCCATGCTAGGGAATGAAACCCGCCTTCAGGTGCTACCGGCTAGAAACCGGAGCCTGATAGCAGGTGACCACTAGCTGTCAGCGTAAGGCCAGTTGTGCGTTCCCGCCTAGGGAACTCGTTCCCCAGGGAGGCCGAAAGAGGCCTCCACCTGGTAACCTGTGCTGACTGCGCGTGCCTCCAAACATAGGAGCTCGCTCTCGGGGAGGCCTAACGAGGCCTACCGCCCAATAGCAGTCAAGCTGGCCTTCGAGGTAGCTGGAAGATGGGACTCCCTCTGACAGGGGGGCCTAGTGAGGCCTGCCACCTGATAGCCATCGGGACTCATTCCTTCAGGGAGGCTTGGGGAAGCCTGCCACCTGATAGCAAACCATGCTAGCTGTCTGAGCGTCCCGACTCCAGGGCTTGCCTCCAGGGAGGCCTGGCGAGGCCTACCACCTGGTAGTGAGACCTGTAAATGGTCCAGCTAGCTTGTCACAGTGACTGGAACCGGAATCCCCTCAGGGAGGCCTAGTGGGTGCCTACAACCTGATAGCACATTAAGCCAGCTAACCGAGCGTCCAAGCTTGGGGGCTCACCCTCAGGGAGGCCTAGTGGGGGCCTACAACCTGATAGCATGTTAGGCCAGCTAACCGAGCGTCCATGCTCGGGGCCCCTCCCTCAGGGAGGCCTAGCCATACGTGCGAACCGTCAGAGATGACTGAGGTCCCGGAGCTCGCAGATAGGGAGGCCCGCTGGGGCCTACCACCCAGAAGTGAATTTCAGGGAGGCCTGGTGAAGCCTACTACCTGACAGCTATCCACTGCTAGGTGTCCAGTGACTGAAGACCAGGAACGAGCCTCAGGGGAGGCCAGGATGACGCCTGCTACCCAATGGCGAATCCCACAGGGAAGCCCCGTGCAGCTTGCTACCTGTTAGCAACCCATGCCACTGGCTGAATCAAGGATGCAGAAAACAAAGCACTGTTCTTATACTTAAAAGACAGGCCCGGGGTGACAATACCTGCCTTTAAAGGAAACGCCCCCCATCCTTAGTGAAGCCTAGGCCAAGAGGTGCGGCGCTAAGCCTGCACTAGATCTACTCAGGGCTCGGGAAAGAAATATTATCACCCCTTAAATAAACACAACAAGGCCCCGAAAAACCCATTCCCAAAGCCACACACTTTAAGCTAGGAAAAACACGGCTCGCCCCCACACACCACAAGCCCACGGGGAAGAGCGCAAATTCAGCTACCCACATTAGTGGGAGAGATAACACGGAGAGGTGGCTATTCTCTACTAGCTAAAGTGAGGCATTCGTACACAAACATGTAATGTTGCAAAAAAGATCGTTCTTAGCTTACTCACGGGGAGCTGCAGGCCCTGCGATGTCCAACGATGTTCCATAATCCCCCAAACCCTCTCAGGAGAGCGAAAGAGGGTCCTGAAAAACATAGTAAGTAATGTTTCACCCTTCTCGAGGGGGACTCACCCCTCGGTCCTCCGGCGCTTCAAACCTGAAACAACCAGCCATTAAGCTAGTATACGACCACCATCCTGAGGGGGCGCTCTCACAGACCAGCAGGCGGGGCCTAGAATATCATCATCGTCCACCCCAGGCCGGAAGTAAGAAGTGCCTGGGGAGGAGATGAAGTAGAGGAGTGAGGGTCAATGCAATTCTTACTTCAAGAAGGAGACCCATCATCAACGCTTTATTTATTTATTTTTAACTGCGATTGAGATATAGAACTCCTACTTCTCCCGGGGGTCCGCCTGTGCGCCCCGCCCTCGACTGAGGGGGCGTCCGAGAGGCGATGCTGGCCCTCGGGCCCTGTCTTCGGTCCTTGGACCATGACGCCTCCCGTCTGCCAGGGACCCGGGTCTCAGTGGTATGCAGGTCCTCAGACGCTGCCGAATGCACCTCAGCGATGCTGGTCCTTAGACCCAGTCTCCGGCTGGTGCACCACATCAGAAAAACATCCCCTGATTGAGATCCCAACTGAGCCGATGATTTATGGACAGGGAGAAACCAATCACTTACCTAACACAAGCGATCTCTCCTCTAACGCACCAACATGGCAGCCGCAGTCCGCCTGCAGTGCGTTTTATATACATTCAAAGGCTCAGCATACACAATCGGGATGGCCGAGAAGATTAATCTCCCCTCTCACCGCCATCCCCAGAGCACTTGCAGATAAGTCTCGTCAGCCACCTCAGCGAGCTCTATCCAAGAAACCCGTGACACGCGTCCGCGCTCAGCCTCGGCCTGAGCGGGAACGCCTCATCAGTCTCGGATGCCAAACCCTCTTCCCTCAGGAAGAGAATCAGACGAGAACGGAGCGATCTCTGATTGACAAACGCTCACATACACAAACAAACAAACAAACAAACAAACAAACAAACAAACAAACAAACAAACAAACAAACAAACAAACAAACAAACAGCTCCATAAGAGCTGAATGAGCATGCTCTGATCCCCGGCAGAAATACATGAATTTGAATTACCTTAACTCGAAGCATTCAGACAAAACAGTCCCTGAAGAAGAAGAAGTGGTGTCATGTTGGCAAGGCGCCCTTATATACTTCCTGGTCACACCTTGATGACATCATAGGCTGTCACCGGTCAATAGGATTGCCGTGATTCGATAGTAGTTCTGCAGGAAAGACTCGGGAGAATTATTTGACAATAGTGCATTTAATAGTAGCTCAGCAAGCTAATAATCTACAGAGTCAATTTGGCGTAGGCCCCGTCCGTAGGCATAATCCGAGGGTATCGGATCTGCAATTCCTGCCTGAAGACGAGGGCAGGGGCGCAGCCGACCCCCCGGGAGGTATGGACAGGACCATCCTGGTGGTGGTGGGGAGGATGGGGGTAGTCGTCGTCACTTCAGACTGCGTAATCGTCGCTTCAGTATCTGCGAACTCAAACATGTGTAAGTACCGGGCTTTTATACGGTGAGCATGAGAATATAATTGGGTTAGAATGAAGGCAGTGAGTGACGTAGTAATTGAGTCTTCCCAGCAGAACTTATGCTAGAGCTTTCATTTCTGCAGGAAAGACTCGGGAGAATTATTTGACAATAGTGCATTTAATAGTAGCTCAGCAAGCTAATAATCTACAGAGTCAATTTGGCGTAGGCCCCGTCCGTAGGCATAATCCGAGGGTATCGGATCTGCAATTCCTGCCTGAAGACGAGGGCAGGGGCGCAGCCGACCCCCAAAAGTAGGTGGAGTATGAATACACCGGGACGGGGCCCGCCAACCCCCAAAAGTTGGTAACTGAGTATACCCACCGGTCTAGAATCCTGGGGTTCCTGAAAAATAGAGAAGGAAGTTACTATGTGGTAGAATTAAGATGTGAAGAGATACTGCATGCCTATAGCTTAATAAAAAGACAATTTATTATTTGTATTATTGTTATATATGTAGATATATGCTTTTATTTATTTATTATTTTTTTTTTTTTTTTTTTTTTTTTTATTTATTTATTTTTTTTTTTTTTTATATATATATATATATATGTATATATATATTTATATATTGCCAGTTCACTCCTATAGGAAAACACAGAGACAAGGCCTCATTGGACCGTACAGGCAGCCGCCTGGCAAAAATAATAAACAGGCCACATTGGACCACGCGGCCTCATTGGACCACACAGACAGAGCCGCATTGGCTTTTTTTTTTTTTTTTTTTTTTTTTTTTTTTTTTTTTTTTTTTTTTTTTTATATATATTTATATATTGCCAGTTCACTCCTATAGGAAAACACAGAGACAAGGCCTCATTGGACCGTACAGGCAGCCGCCTGGCAAAAATAATAAACAGGCCACATTGGACCACACGGCCTCATTGGACCACACAGACAGAGCCACATTGGACCACACGGCCTCATTGGACCACGCAGACAGAGCTGCTTTTTTTTTTTTTTTTTTTTTTTTTTTTTTTTTTTTTTTTTTTTTTTTTTTTTTTTTTTTTTTTTTTTTTTTTTTTTTTTTTTTTTTTTTTTTTTTTTTATAATAGAATGGCCACATTGGACCACATATAGCAGGCCACCTAGGGCCGTACATAAACACACATATTCTGGCCTCATTGGACCACACGGCCTTTATAGACCACAGAGACAAGGCCTTGATCAGCCACCCGGCCTATACAGACCACAGAGACGAGGCTTCTAAGCCACAACGGCCGCTAATGCCACAAAGATACGAGGTAAGACTGGACTGCAAGTGAACGAAGCCACTTGCTAGAATTTTTTTTTTTTTTTTTTTTTTTTTATTTTTTTTTTTTTTATTTTTTTTTTTTTATAAATATTAAACGAAGAACCTATGCCCCAGGGGGCGACTGGCCACTATTGGCATCTTTTAAGGACAAGACCAAGCCACTAGAGCCACACGTATACAAACCACACGAGACTACGGCATCTAAGCCACATAAAACATATGCCCCAGGGGGCCACTGGCCGATCAGGCATCTTTTTAAAGGACAAGGCAAACATATGCCACAAGGCGCCAAGCCCCACATGAACACAAGGCCCACGTGGCCACAAGGCCACTAATGCCACACATAGACAGACATACTGAATACAAGGCCACTAGGCCACATTTAACCATGCCATGAAGGCCACAAGACCACGAGACAAGGCCACATTAGGCTACACGGTCACAGTAGACCACACTGAACATAGAATGTTTCCTAAACCATAATCCCACACTTAGACGAGACGTACAGACGATGGCCACTAAGCCACGCAAAACGAAGCCATAAAGGCCGCACCCTTGAAGGCTGAACATAGGACAAGGCAACATTGTACCACAGAGACGAGGCCCGCCGGGCCACAAGGCTGCTAAGCCACACTGAATGAGGCCAACGAGACAGAGCCGCTAGGCCACACAGAACATGCCATGCTTGATGGCCACAAGACCACGAGACAAGGCCACATTAGGCTACACGGTCACAGGAGACCACATAGAACAGAAATATCGCATTAAATAAGACATTCAAGTTTTTTTTTTTTTTTTTTTTTTTTTTTTTTTAATTTAATAATATTATTAATTTAGGAATATTTAAATAACGAACATGTAACAAAGGCACAACGGCTGCTACAGCCACACAGAGACGAGGCCACATGGAACAGAGCCGCTAGGCCGCACATATTAGATGACTAGAAGTCGTTGAGGAGTGCTGGCTAGAATAATAACGGGATGAGGGAAATATGATTATGACACCACCACCAGTAGTTGCATAGGAATTTACCTTATGGTTACTGTAGAGCTTGCTGGGCTTGAAGAATGGTTTTAGAATCGGGTCTTTTGTATGATTCAAAGGCCGAGGACCTTCTACCCAAACTTTGATGGCCGGCATGGGGATTCCTCGTTCAGCTGCTGTAGTAGCTGCCCCGATTCTGAATGAGTGGCCGGTGTAGAGAGAAGGGGATAGACTGCAGCTTTAACCGGCAGTTTAACTGAGTTCTGAACCAGCCTTTTGAAAGAGGTGCACCGTTAGCAAGATATAGAGAGGGGCATAATTAGAAGTTTTAGGGTGTTTTTTTTTTTTTTTTTTTTTTTTTTTTTTTTTTTTTTTAAGGAATTTGACCATAGATGAATGGACGAAAATCATTATTGATTTTAAGAAAGATAAGGTAACGTCGTAGCCTTAAGCGTTTTTTTTTTTTTTTTTTTTTTTTTTTTATATTAAGAAAAGAGTGGAGCGATTAGGTGAGAACGAATATCAGAAAAGGAAATACCAAAGGTAGGATCGAATGTATTAGTATCTGAGGATAATTCGCCTGGACGCATAACCGTAGAAAGCAACTAGAAACACTGCTTCTAGCAGAATATTGATGTAAAAGGAAAGAGACCGTTACGGACGGAACTGATGAACCTATGCCGCTACGAGAGAGTAATGAGCAGACGTTTATCTATTGTTTACTAGAGGATTTAGCGAAGCCTTTAAGGAGTAAACAAATGGAAGTTTCGGAGAAAAGACTTGGAAAATTAGGACTATAGATTTTTGCATAGGATTTGATGCCAGCGAGGAGTCGGCGGATGTAAGAGGTGTTTTTTTTTTTTTTTTTTTTTTTTATAAGATGAGAAAGGAACAAATGGTCGAAATCAAAGAGGGAATACTGACATTTGAGGCGAAACAGAACATAGAAAAAACTGACCATGCGGACGTGTAAGTTTTGAAAGTTGAGGAAGCGACACTTTTAGGAATATATTTTCTAGCCTATATTAGCAGAGAGTTTAATATAATATTAATGTTGCTAGGGGAGGACAGGATACTGGGTCCGGTTGGCTAATGCAGAGCCGTCTGAAAGTCTTGGACGATGTTCGCTCTAAGAGGGAACGCTGTAGCTGCGGATGGAGAGACAAAACGCCTACCGAAAGACTGAGCTGGGATTGCTGAAGAAAACCATCTTGACCATCATGGCATCCCGCATACTTAATAGAGGAGACCTTGGTAGAGGATGCCAACTCCACGCATTGACTATGTTCGTAGCAACACTGACGTCTTGATAGAACACCATCTAACCGTCAACCTGCTAAGAGAGCCCCTAAAGAAAATAAACCAGACAGCATGACAGACATAACATGGGCATGTGATTGAGAACATCAGACGATGCCCTTGCAAAAGGATAAGAATGTTTTATATGTTTAAGCTTTACTAACTAATAAAACCATAGCTAGCTATATAGGACCCGGCACGGCTACTGAACCTATGAAAAAATTCATCATTTGATAACCTAAGCCAGGATAATACTGTGTGATTGTGGCCACATTTGGCAGTATGAGACGAATATCACAATCCTAAAAATTCCTTTGACCCTGGAATAACATCAGAAGTCTATAATAGTTAGTTTGACGTACTCACCAACGGCATGATAAAATTTTGGCCTGAATAATTTCACGAAGGTGAATGGGTTGATGTAAAACTCCGGACAAGTCCTCGTGGATCTGATTAACGTACCTGGCATTAATGCACTGAAATCCCACAGTGTGACATCAGATCACAGTCTGAAAGCAACGTATCACAAGATTATGAGCGCACTGTGTGCCAGCTTAGCGAAGAGAAAAGCTCACTGCGAGAGAGCTCGTCATTTGCGGTGCACCCGGAAATCAACACTCATGTGCAGACTGAGTCAACAGTCAATGCTATATTTACTCCCCTGTATATTGTGTTAGACTCAATAACTGAAAATGTTGGCGTAAATGGTGCAGTGTAGTCGATTACAGACATGTCTTCCTGTAGCTCGAACAGTAGAGCGCGGCACCAGCAACGCCGCTTATTCGCTGGCCAATTCTGCCTTCTAGTACATACATTTGACCAACGAAGAATAGAGCATGCAATATATCATGATTCGGTGTAGATTGACCGCAGCAGTTTCCACTAGTGTAGGATTTTTTTTTTATTTTTTTTTTTTTTTTTTTTTATCTGAACTAAAGCACTTCCGACGGTTTCGTGCATTTATAAAGGGAGCACACTCTGCTCACTTACTGTTTTCATGAGATTTGAATAAGTGTTCCCGTGCTGCGATTTAGATGCAATCTTCATGTAAACGGGTCGATTGAGTACGGAAATATATTAGTGCTGCAGTCGAATATCAAAACTTGTTTAGTATGCAAACCTTACCTGACCTATGGTACTGTGAGTACAAGCGAGATACACGTTTGTTTTATACTAGTTGCAGCCATAGCGTCCTAGCACGGAAGGACCAAGTGAACCGTAATACTAAATTCTAAAGTTACTAAAATAGAAGAGGTATACAGATATCAGCTGAATAAAACACGAGTAATTACTGGAGTTAAGCGAAAACAAAGCATCAATTACTATACATAACGTGTTATTTCAATTGACTAATATATAATATAGCGCATATTTATAATGCAATAAGACGACACCTTTATGGAACACAGAACGCTACAGTACTTCCTCATCAGAAAGGAAGCCATGTCAAATAACTAAGGGAAACCATTTCAACACTGGGTGCCCCGTATGATTGAGCAGATAATGTACTCTGCTGGATGACAGCCCAAAAACACTTTTAAGCTTAAAACTATGTTGTGTCAGTTTTAATTATGACAGTTAATATGACAAACTCACAGTGCTGCAAGAGAATAACACCATTGAATGAGAACGGATCAAAGCACTGATGTCGGTGCTGTAGCCTACTTAAAAACTATGAGCAAATTAGCATATTTAATTCAATTGTATTGATTAATAACACAGAACCCATTGCGATTCCAGCTTAACTCTGTTAATCATGAGCCCCGATTAACTGGGTGCATGTTACTTTAAACTCATGTTGGTTCCTTGCGTTCATAGGGAGGGTGATAGAGGCTAATATGCTGTGCCATCTGATTTGTTTCAGCTTTTCTAAACAATTTGCCATCAATACAGGCCGTTTGTCATGCGAATCATTTACAGCACTATGGATTACGACACAAGTGAGCCACAACGAGCGATCACGTTGCACGAGCAGACCGGCAGACACCTGTGCGCGTCTCATATGATGCTTGTGTCTGCAACCACTGTACGGACCTGCTTGCGACAAAATTGAGAAGAGTACAATACTACACCCAATCGGCGTCGGAATGTATAATCATATACATTTCACTGTGGTGAATGCTGATGTAGAGATGACGCCAGAATGGTGATGAAGATCACAGCCGTGTCTTTGATAACATGCCCAATAGTCCTCCGTGGAAGTGATTGTTCTGAATCTGAACGCGAGATTGCTCTCGTTAGTGAAGGTACTCGTCTGTTGCCGCGACAGCCCGGTGATTAGAATGATAGCTGACGTGGACTTAGAACGCCACTGTGTGCATATTATTAACTTATAATAGGACCAGCGATCGACCGCTACGAAACATCCAGAACGTTGACTGAATCGTCGCTTCAGATCTGCGTAATCATCGCTTCAGATCTAGTCGTCGTCACTTCAGACTGCGTAATCGTCGCTTCAGTATCTGCGAACTCAAACATGTGTAAGTACCGGGCTTTTATACGGTGAGCATGAGAATATAATTGGGTTAGAATGAAGGCAGTGAGTGACGTAGTAATTGAGTCTTCCCAGCAGAACTTATGCTAGAGCTTTCATTTCAGACACCTGTCACGCTGGAGGCGTTCCCCGTAGCGTCAGCTGACACAGCGCGAGTTCCCTTTCGAAAGGGAACTACTTTTAGACCTACCTGAAAAAACTGAAATGCACTGAATATTTCATTTGTACCTTTGTTCTGTTGTATTTATTTATTTGTAGTTTGAATATTTGTTCTTTTTTTTTTATTATTAATGACTGTTTACTCTTTAATAATCTTTTAAATTTATTATCGATAATTAGTAGTTTTAGCTGTGATATCGAAATTGGAAATAACTATTTTATAACTTTTTTGGTGGTGGGGCCACAAAAAAAAACAAAACATTTAAATCACAAAATTAATTGAATTGAAAATCTCAAATCAAATCGAGATCTTGTGAATTGGAAAGAAAATAAAGAAAATATAAAGAAAATAAAGAAAATATATAAAACAGAAATATTGTGAAATATAATTGCAATTTAAAATAACTGCTTTCTATTTGGATATGTTTAAAAATGTAATTTATGTCTGTGATTGCAACGCTGTATTTTCAGCATCATTACTCCAGTCTTCAGGGTCACATGATCCTTCAGAAATCATTCTAATAACCTAATTTGCTCAAGAAACATTTCTGATCATCATCAAATGTTCAAAACTGTTGTGCTGCTTCCTATTTGTGTGGAAACTGATACTTTTTGTCTTTGATGAATAGAAGCTCAAAAGAACAGCATTTATTTGAAATTCGAAACATTATAAATCATTTGTTACATCAAATGCCACTTTTGATCAATTTAACCCATCATTGCTGAATAAAAATATGAATTTATTAAAAAAAAAAAAAATGTATACATTAATATAAAGAGTGGCTTAAGTACTTTTTGGGGCCACTGTAAAGTTTTGCACATACACTGAAATAGACGGAATAATCAGTGAGTTCAGAGGTGTGAAAGTCGTGGTTTGCTCTTGTAAACGTCCAACAGCTGAGCGAACAGAATTCTGATGTGTGGTCACCCGACGCAGGCCGTTCTGTTGAAGGGTAATTACTAATATGCCACTGATGGTCCCTCAGCTGCCAGTAACTCTGTCTGGGTAGAAATGTTGGATTTGTTTTGCTCTGCTAAGTGGTTTTCAGCTTCTTACTTGTGCACCACAAGCATCCTGGACATTTTAATGGAAACCATATATATGAGAACCGTATATAGCTCATATTTTGGGGGTTTATGAATAATAATGCAGCTCTATTGAGCTAGCAGTAAATTCCGAGAGCAACTTATCACAAGGAGCATCTGGTATTGAATATTAAGAAAGCTATTGCATGCACACATCTCGTAATATTGAGCATGGAGAATTTAAACATGACTTTGCACTCGTCGCCTGTTTACAGGTGTCACACGTTCACGCAAACATGTTTACACACTTCTTAACCTTTCCAAGAGGAGCAAACATTTCTCCAGCAGTCCTGTTTGGGATCCATCCAGACCACTACAGCTGCCTCAGTTCAACACTAATTGTTTGGGTCTGAATACCAGGGCAGTATTTTTTACTGAACACTTAGTTGTTAGTTATCCAAGAAAGCCACAAAGCAGCTTTCTGAAACGATGCCGAATGCCAACACTCCAGCATTGTTTCTTTCTCTCTGCATGTGATTTACAGTCGAGTCGATGCACTTAAAATGTGTTACCTCGGCCCCATGTGGTGTGTGTGTGCGCGCGCGCGCTCTGTAAACTGACATTATGAAAACTGCTAAGTCAATGTTTTCACTCTGGGCTTCGAATCAGCATTTCTGGAAATCAGAATGTGACCTGCCCTCGCTCGTTTTCTCCCCTCTCATTTTCACACACCAATTACCAGGATAATTTCAGGCATACCAGTGTGATGTGGACCTTGCCCAGAACCGCACTCTGGAACGCATTTACAAATGTGGTAACACAGTGAGGCATTTATCTGACATACTCTGTATTTATACTTTCACTTAGAGTGTGATGCTGAGCAGAAGAAATTAACAGAAATTGTATGATGAATTGAATCAGGCAAAAATCTAGCAAGACGATACATTTTGCTATAGATTTAAACATGCATGAGACAAATAATGTCTTTAAGTGGTAGTAAATTACCACATCAGGCTAAATAATTTGAAATATATGTCGGAATATAATTATGCCTTAAACGTTAGGGTTTATAAGATCATCTACTAGCAAACATAATAATTCTTGATTATTCATCAATCTACTAAAGATCAAGTTAGTACCATTTTTATCATTTTTACATTCAAGTCATGATGTTTATGGTCAAATGTATCATGAATATGAAGGAATTGTTCAAACCCATTTCCCCCAGGTGTTTTAACTTATATTTTTAAATACACATTGCATTGTGTTGCGTTTTAGGGTTGACGAAAATATCCCTAAACAGAAAAGGTAGCGATACATTTCTATATAACCAATATTATGTTTTTTTGCTTGCAAAAAATGATTTTAAAAAAATGAATAGATGAAATATTTTGCAGTAACAGAAGAAAAAGTGGACATAGTATGTGGCATTTCTGTCTTTTGTTCTGTCTCTCATTGAGAAAGAGGCAGCAGAAATGCACTCACACGCAACACTCTAGTGTCTTTTATCTGAGGCGACATGGATGATTCTGATTGAAGCCTCTGTGTCAGAATAAAAGGCCCTTTTGTTTTTCTCCTTATCAGGAAGGATATGAAACAGCAGTGAGTTGCACTCATTTAGAGAAATAGCTTCCTTCACTGGGAATGAAATGCGTGTATGAGAGGGAGAGAGAGCAACATTTTACCCTCTCTCATCATAGCCAGTGAAGCATGCCTCTTTCAATTTCAACAACAAACAGAACTTCTCGCAATATAACCGAATATGTGTGTATGCAGACTTGCGGAGGCAGGTATAAATATTAAGGCTGAGGGCACCCTCACACACAAATCCCTGCTGCACAGTTAGAACCTCTTTTTACTACCAATTTGCCACTTTTCACAAGCATTGTGTACATTTATAAGGATATTTAGGCTTTCTAACAACATAAAAACAAACCATATCCATATAATTGATTGTAAATTTAATCAGTTTGGAATAATTCAATTGGAACAATTATGACAATAATTTTGGCTGTCACTAATATATATGGGCCTATTCCAATCATAAGTGAGCATCCCAATGCCCTCAAGAGCCCTTTAATAGGGGGCCTTGGAGGGAGCAGGACACTTTCATGCCATAATGCAATGTTTTGGAACACACTTAAGCCCTGTTTACACCTGGTACATGCGCTTGGGTTGATCAGATCATGAGTAGATGAAGGAATGGAACACTTCCATTAAAGGGTAACTCAACCGCTGAATATTTGAAAACTTCTGGAAAAGTGGGCAGAGCCCAGCGGAGACGAACCGAGGGCGGGGCTGAGCAGGGGGCATGCAACTAGACCCCCAGTGACGGATCGTGGTGAGCTCGTGCCAGGGGCGTGGGTAGTGAGCAGTTGGAAGAGCCAACATAAGTGACGATGGCAAACAACGTCCAATAGGAAAATTCAACAGCAGTAGCTACCATTCAACCTTAAGACCATATATTGTAGAATCAAAACACTTTATACCCAAATGTCAAAACTAGGGATGCACCAATACCGATACCAGTACTCGGGTGTCGGTCCGATACTGTTGTGAAGTACTCAAACTCGTAAAACGACCCCGATACAACCGCACCCGATACCACTTTATGGCAACGCATCTTCGGATGCGGAGCCGCGTGGAAAGTTACTTGATTCGCCGTGCACACCCGCACACCGCAGCGCCAAGTGCAAAGGGGACTCGCGCTCTCAAAGCGCATGGCTGCAGTAATATGGCTTCATTTTTGCCACGCACACCCGAGTGCTAGTGCGGACGCGGCGAGTATAAACCAAGCTTAACCGCTCGTGAGGCAGATACCTCTTGGTAGTGAGTGCTGAAAGTGAAGGGCTGTTTAGTAGGGATGTACGCAATGACTAGCCTAACCCCGGTAATATAACAAGCCTAAGCAAGCTTAATTGTTATACTAGTTTGACATGACATGAAAGAAAATGGAAAAGTTTTGTGTAAGCTTTCAAAATCCTCCTTCACCCGAGTGGAGATTTATCTGAAGCCTCCGCGAGCGCCAGAGAAAACCAACGCATGCAAAACTTGAGGTAAAATTAAATGATTTTGTTTTGCTGCAGATATACACTTTTCAAAATAATATATTAATTTCAAGATATAACATTAACACGACAGTAATTTAAACATAGCCTTTGTGAAAAATATATGTATTAAAAGTAAAACCTTAAATGTGCCAAAAAAAATGTAAACGACTAGTATTTTCCAAGTCGTCTTTCAGCACAACGTTTAATCGACTAGTCTCGCACATCCCTAAGTTAGCTCAGTGACACACATTACACATTGTAGATGAAAACAGAAACCGGCTCATAGCTGATAAAGCAGAGAAGCTTCTTTTCATCAAAAAGAACCTGCCTCTCACTTTTCCGAAAAGGGATGTATGGCTATGATAACATAATAATTTCATTCAGTTGTTCTGCTACTATGTTGTGTGGTACTGGAGTCCACAAGAATGTTACAGGTTACATTTATGTGAAATGGGCTGCAGTGCCATGTTTGTTTAGGAAAACACCAAGATGAATATTAAAATGTCAGCAACAGCATCAATTTGTGTATTTACTTTGTTACAGTCAGAAAGTGAAAAACATATGATGAAAATAAAACATTGTTATAAGAACTGTAATGGTATTATTAAGTACTCGTATCAGTACTCGGTATCGGCAAGTACCCAAATGTAAGTACTTGTACTTGGTCTGAAAAAAAGTGGTATCGGTGCATCCCTAGTCAAAACATTTACTCAAATCAATAAACAGCACTAATAAAGCCCCAATCTTGCAGATCATTAACTAAAAATAAATTGTTTTAGGGTTTAGTTACCCTTTAACACCTGGTGTTTTAATGTCTCTTTTGTCCACTTTCAACCACTTTTGTCCTGATTTCTTCAAGGGGAGGGTCTATCGGCAGCTTTTGATCTAATGGACGAGCACGTGCAGCAGCTTTCGTTTCTGCTTTGATAGCCACAGCACCAATTCGAACGCGGTGAGTGTGTTAGAAATCAGGAATGGTGAGAGAACATTGTGTTTGGTATGTTTTTCGTCTTCAAACCAAGCATAGGTCTTCGTTCGACAAAGTTTAAATCTCATTTGGCTAGCGCACTTCCCATAATGTTGATGCATTAAGTCAGTAGGTGGAGAGTAGGTGGTCTTTAGTGGCTGTTTAAATGCATTCAACCATGAGCGTTTACACTACGAAAGCAATCCGGTTGAATGTGTTTTTGACCTCCTCTGGAAGTGTCAAAATGTTTTAGAATCCTTTTACACCTGTATTTCGTATTGTCCACTTGTGATCAGATTGACACTTAATACCAGGTGTAAACAGGGCCTTCACAAAAGGAGAAATGATCTTCACCTGGAATGTTGCCATGACATTTGATATTAAATACCTGACACTTATTTACACTAAATGATGACAAAAAGTGACATACATGACAAAAAGTGTTACATACCACAACACAATTATTCTATTTATGTGTCAACTCAAACTCTCCTCCTAGCATATCGAGCTTTAAAATTAATCGCGAGAACTGGCCCCCTTGGGTGACGTAACCATAAACGATAAAATTACCTTTTGCCTTTGATAACAGACTTTCATTTGGAAGGAAAAATTATGTTTGGAATTCACCCTATCTAACATTATACTGACTAAACTGGGCGCTATGGGGAAATTAACTCCACATTTTAAATATCTGGGGTATTTTTGTCACTTTCTGGCTAATTTCTGCCCATCTTGCTGTTAACCAACAGACAGCCGAGATAAAGCATTAATCAAACCCAAAGACATCATGCACTTCCCACATTATAAATAGTTGAGCTACACCGATAACGACGACAGCTGATGCGATCTCAAATCTCAGCAAACCCCAAGCCTGAGAAATAACCACCGTCATTGTGTCAGAAAACTGAACACATCAGTCACTCATGCTAATGTGAAGTGGGGATGGATGGCTCGGTGGGACGACCGCAGCACTGCGAAACATGCGAGAGACTTTGGCTCAAATGCTTCTTTGGCTAAGGCATTCTTTAATCCACTGCCGTTGTGTCTCAGAGCGGTACTTGTGGCTCCCGCTGCGCTTTATTCCAACTACTTTATTTGTTCTCAACTGGCGGGTTGTGATCCAAAAATGTGTCCCAGATCTGTTCTGATAGGGTTGTGGACAGCAGTGAAAAACAAGGCGAAAAATAAAATGCAACTAACCATATAATTGTGCATAGTTATGCAAACAAAATAAATAGGCTTATAAGCTTTTAGAAGGGACAAGAAAATGTTTCCAATATTCTTAGGGAAAGAATATAAAATGGTATGGTATTTCAGAACAAAATCACCAGTCACTTGATAATATGGCTGTAGTATTAGTCATATTATCAAGTGACAGATGATTTTGTGCTAAAATACCATAACATTAGATTATTGGACATAGTCTTTGATGGCCTATACAATAATATCAAAAAGCAATACACATTATGTAACTAGATTAGATATATTTGGCATATGTACATTTATTGTAATGTGTGCTTTACTAAAGAAATATGGGTTCCTCTCAAGGCCTTTTGTCTTCCCACAATCCTCTTTGGATGGATGAATGTGGGCATTAAGGCATAGGGACCTATCATACACCCGGCGCAATGCGACGGCAGGCTTTTTTGCTAGTTTCAGCTCCACGCATTCATCATTTTCAAATCCAGCGCCAAGTTTTTTAAATAGCAAATGCACTCGCGTCCATCTGTTCGCCCATGGGTGTGTTGGCAACCCTCTACAATGCGAGTAAAACATTCGCATATGCGAGTAAATCGTCACTCTGGGCGATTAAAAAATATCTATCATTAGCCATTGGCTAATACATTCTCAGATTTTACTCGCCAGTGTGTTAGATGTGAAGAATACGTTTAGCATAAATATATTTTTACTCGCTGAACACTTACAGTACTTGAGAGTTTTGCTCTTGTCAAGCGATCTATATGATCTCACACACACGCACGCACGAGAGTATTAAATACCACGCAAAATCGACGCGCTAATGTTAACATTATTATTTGTTGTATTTTCCTGTCAAAATAACATTTTCAGTTCATTTGGAATTATTCAGCTTTTAAGAACAAGTAGAAGATATGCCGTTTTTTTCCGGTAGTGGGTGGAACTAATGTGAAAAACGGCAATCTCATTGTCTGGCGCTCATCTTTTCCTGTCCCTGTTTTGATTTCAGCAAATCAGTTTGAGCAAATGCTGCCAATGTAATTAATATTCATGAACCCAGCAGCTCAACAATCCTTAGTGTGTTGTATATTGTTATTAGTAGTAGAATTAGTAGTATTATTATCTTTTAATAATATAATTACTATTATCTATTTTTTTTACAGAAACACCAACAACATCTTAAGCACCACCACCAGTCCAAAGTTCTAACCACCAGTTTTAGTTCTAATTACTAAAGTTCTATCATTATATAGTGCTTGATAATCATAATATACTCTAATGCTGACTGATGTTAAGCGTGTATGTTCAGAAATTTAAAAAGCTGTGCCATTTTACAAAGATATTGATACATTTGGTGGTACATATATATACACATACATACACACACACACACACACACACACACACACACACACACACACACACACACACACACAATATATATATATATATATTTATATTATACACTCACCTGAAGGATTATTAGGAACACCATACTAATACTGTGTTTGACCCCCTTTCGCCTTCAGAACTGCCTTAATTCTACGTGGCATTGATTCAACAAGGTGCTGAAAGCATTCTTTAGAAATGTTGGCCCATATTGATAGGATAGCATCTTGCAGTTGATGGAGATTTGTGGGATGCACATCCAGGGCACGAAGCTCCCGTTCCACCACATCCCAAAGATGCTCTATTGGGTTGAGATCTGGTGACTGTGGGGGCCATTTTAGTACAGTGAACTCATTGTCATGTTCAAGAAACCAATTTGAAATGATTCGAGCTTTGTGACATGGTGCATTATCCTGCTGGAAGTAGCCATTAGAGGATGGGTACATGGTGGTCATAAAGGGATGGATATGGTCAGAAACAATGCTCAGGTAGGCCGTGGCATTTAAACGATGCCCAATTGGCACTAAGGGGCCTAAAGTTTGCCAAGAAAACATCCCCCACACCACAGCCTGCACAGTGGTAACAAGGCATGATGGATCCATGTTCTCATTCTGTTTACGCCAAATTCTGCAGAAATCAACAGAAATCGAGACTCATCAGACCAGGCAACATTTTTCCAGTCTTCAACTGTCCAATTTTGGTGAACTCGTGCAAATTGTAGCCTCTTTTTCCTATTTGTAGTGGAGATGAGTGGTACCCGGTGGGGTCTTCTGCTGTTGTAGCCCATCCGCCTCAAGGTTGTGCGTGTTGTGGCTTCACAAATGCTTTGCTGCATACCTCGGTTGTAACGAGTGGTTATTTCAGTCAAAGTTGCTCTTCTATCAGCTTGAATCAGTCGGCCCATTCTCCTCTGACCTCTAAAGGCCCGGGTATACTTCACTTACCGCGCCCGGACGCGTCACGCGCGCAGCCCTGTCCGCGCGTCTTTCAAAGTATACTACACAACGGATGCGCGCGGATGATCGCGTTCGACGCATGCGCAGTACATTTTTTCCCTATGCTCTACCAGACATTGGGGGGCAGCACTGAGTCCTGTTATCAACGGGACATTCGCTGGGCAATATTTGTGCTTATCTCCCTCCATGAATTTGCCGCCCTAAACACGTCTTTGTACTCCTTCAAACATGAATTGTACAAATGTGGGTACTTTCTAATCTCTTCGCTCAAACGCTCGTCGAGTTCGCCGTCCATTGTCGTGTTTTTCTCTCTTTTTTAAAGCGTGTTGTTTTTAAACCGGTCTTTGCACACTCTTCTTCGACGGCTGAACACTGTGCTCAATACTGTGCGTATTGCCACCTAGTGGACTCTTCTGTACTGCTGGCGCATGCGCTGTTGCACGCGGACCATCCGTGCGGTCTCGAAATTTGGGCTGTGCGCAGACGGGGTGTGCGGCCGGTGCGGGCGGTTGCACGAACGCGGACAGCCGAAGTATACCCGGGCCTTAATGCATCAACAAGGCATTTTTGACCACAGGACTGATGCATACTGGATGTTTTTCCCTTTTCACACCATTCTTTGTAAACCCTAGAAATGGTTGTGCGTGAAAATCCCAGTAACTGAGCAGATTGTGAAATACTCAGACCGGCCCATCTGGCACCAACAACCATGCCACGCTCAAAATTGCTTAAATCACCTTTCTTTCCCATTCTGACATTCAGTTTGGAGTTCAGGAGATATTCTTGACCAGGACCACAGCCCTAAATGCATTGAAGCAACTGCCATGTGATTGGTTGATTAGATAATTGCATTAATTAGAAATTGAACAGGTGTTCCTAATAATCCTTTAGGTGAGTATATATATATATATATATATATATATATATATATATATATATATATATATATATATATATATATATATATATATATATATATATATATATATATATACACATACATATACATACACACATACTTTAACACTAAAAAAATTTGCACATTGACCAAAATATTTTTTTTTACTACTTTACAATTGCTGTTATTAAAATAATCTAATTTAATTTTGGAAATTTCAACAAATGCCAATTCTTATAGGCCATTAAAATAAAGTTAATTATAATAGCAGCATCAAGAACTAACATGAACTAACATTAACAAGTTTTGGGTTTTCTTTTTCCCTCACTCTCGCTTTGTAATTCACACCCTGACTATGACACATTGGCGTAAGCATTTAAAGGTGCCCTAGAATGAAAAATTGAATTAACCTTGCCATAGTTAAATAACAGGAGTTCAGTACATGTAAATTACATACAGTGAGTCTCAAACACCATTGCCTCCTCCTTCATATGTAAATATCGTTTGTGAAAAACACCACAGAAAAATAGGCAAATCTCAATGTAACACCGAGAATGATGCAATCGTCGGGATCATTAATATGTACGCCCCCAACATTTGCATATGCAAGCACATGTTCAGTCAGGCGAAACTGCGCAGCCGTATCAACTGGTAAACAAGCGTCGCGCGAGGATAGCGAACATGGCAGATCATGAAAACAAATTTTATGTTCCAGGCTGTGCAGGGGATGTGAAGACGTTTCATACTCTTCCCACAGATAAAACATGTCAATAGGCATGGTTGATGTTTATTTATAATCGGATACCGCAACAATTTAATTCAAAGTTGTTAGTTTGCTCAGCCCATTTCACCACGGACAGTTTTTCAAACCTGGGACAATATCAAGCAGGCTTTGCTCAGCGTCCGACACTGAAGAAAGGGGCAATTCCAACCATATACCTACAATCAGTAAGTGATTTTATCCACTTCTTGACTGTCTAAACAATTTCTGATTAAATGGAAAGCTTCTTAGAGAGACAACATTAACGATAATATCCCCGTTGTTGTCTAGATCCAACACAAGATGCTAGTACAGTAACAATAGAATAATCCAAGTAGTTTACATAACTAAATGGCGAAGAAGCTATCATTGAAAAGTCATACAGGGACACATTACAATAATTAAAATGTTTTTACAATGCTAAAAAAGTTGTGACTGCTGATGTGTATATTTAATGATATATGCTAGTTATCGTTTAGCCTGAAGTTCTGGTATGGACGTAATGATTTAGCAGGTTCCTAATTAAAATAAAGACTTAACTTACCATTCAGAAGCGTTCATTTCCAATCTCAAAACATGTTGTTGTTCCTCAAAATCTGCATCTTTGTCAGAAACAGGCTCAAACATATAAGGTTGAATGCCTAATCTCTCCATTGTCATGACGAGCTGCGCAGTGAAACAGCCAATCAGAGCAGAACTCTCTGCATTAATATTCATGACCCTTCCAAATAAGGCAAAAACAGACCATTTCATCCTGAGGAAGATTTCTAGAGTTGTAAATGGACCTCTAAAACCTTATCTGGACAATTATTGACCTTAAATAAGGCATATACCAAAGGCATATATGTAGATACCAGAGAACAATTTAAAATGTTGTTTCAAATCATTCTAGGGCACCTTTAAATAATCCTATGAATGCATATAAAAAATGCATAATCAAATCGAATTAATCTAATCACTTTGAATTTTAATGAATTTTAATGACTAGTGAATCGAATCGATTCAGTCTACCCCAAAATTCACAGCCCTAGTAGAGACCAAGAGACACTGTTTTACAGCTGGAGCATGCATGGATTTGTTTTATCACTCAGATTGGCAACAGTCAAACTTTAGCCTCCAGCTACACAGAAATGTAACATCTACAATCTGATGTATGAAATGGAGAGAGATAATATTCTGCAACCGTTTTGGGGCAGAAAAAGGTAATATGTTCCGCTTTGGAGAAACACGGGTTGATTTCCATGTTTCTCTGGAGGATGCGACCGTTAGCATGGCATTGCTCTCCTGACGCAGTGTAATTACAGAAGTTCTATTAAAGGCCAGTGCTGTCTCCTCTGAGGCAGAGGCACATGGAAGAGATGTAGTCATTACTGTGGCTCGGGCCCCGCTCGCACATGGCCAGTAATACTTTGTAATGACAGAGCCTGGCAGTTATTTAAAGTTTTCATTTAAATCCTGCCCTTTTGACCCTGCGGGACACACATGCTCCAGTCAGCCAGCGGAACCGACAGCCCAAGGGAGGTCGAGGCAGACCCCGTACAATCATGCTCTTCTGCCAACCTGATCGTTCACTGATAGGATAAATATCCCGTCACATTCAGATTCAAAGCGGCTAATTTACACCAAATGGTTTGTGGACAGATCTGTTAGCAGACTGCCCTTAGGTAAGTCACGAATGAGATCTCTTTAAATGTCTCAATTGTTTCTCTTATGATAACATGAGATTGCATAGAGAACAAATGCGAGACATTTGCTGAAGTCGCCTGTCTCTCAAAAAAAAAAAAGACCAGAGAAATCACAACTCTTTTGGGTTTCATAAAAGATCTCAACAAAATCTCAAATCATGCTCAGATATGCCAAGATATACAATGTCTGCAATATTTCAGAATGAACTCAAATAGTTCTTAATAAATTATTCCAAAACCAAAAGACCCCTGAAGGTGTGCTGTGGTATCTGGCACCAATATGTTAGGAGCAGATCCTTTATGTCCTGTAAGTTGTGAGGTGGGGACTCCATGGATCGGACTTGTTTGTGCAGCACATCACACAGATGCTCGATTGGATTGAGATATGTGGAATTTGGAGGCCAATTCAACACCTCAGACTCGTTGTTGTGCTCCTCAAACCATTCCTGAACCATTTCTGCTTTGAGGCAGGGCACATTATCCTGCTGAAAGAGTATCAAAGTAACATCCACATGGATAGCAGGACCCAAGGTTTCCCAGCAGAACATTGCCTCCGTCGGCTTGCCTTCTTCCCATAGCGCATTCTGGTGCCATGTGTTCCCCAGGTAAGCGACGCACATGCACCCACACCCGCACCCGCGAACATAATTCATCAGACCATTCATTCCATTGCTGTGTATTCTGACACCTTTCTATCAGAACCAGCATTAACTTCTAGAGCAATTTAAGCTACAGTAGCTTGTCTGTTTGATCGGACCACACGGGCAAGCCTTTGCTCCCCATGTGCATCAATGAGCCTTGGCCACCCATGACCCTGTGGCCGGTACACCACTGTTCCTTCCTTGGACCACTTTTGATAGATACTGACCACTGCAGACCGGGAACACCCCACAAGAGCTGCAGTTTTGGAGATGCTCTGACCCAATCGTCAAGCCATCACAATTTGGCCCTTGTCAAACTCGCTCAAATCCTTACGCTTGCATTTTCCCATTTTTCCTGCTTCTAACACATCAACTTTGAGGACAAAATGTTCACTGCTGCCTAATATATCCCACCAACTAACAGGTGCTGTGATGAAGAGAAAATCAGTGTTATTCACTTCACCTGTTATGCCTGATCGGATCGGTGTAAATAATACTAAAATAAAATGTTCCCAAAGGAATTTTAGGAGAACCATCTGAGACTATTATTATATTAAAATGATTAGGGCTGTAATCAACCAAAGAAAATCTTGGTCGACTGAAGTCCTGAAATTTTCGACTAAAAATCGACTAAAATAACGTTAGGAAAAAAAAACCTTAAATGAATAAGCTGCACACTGTGCGCAGTACTTGGTAGCCTTGTTGTCTCCCTAAATTAATTATAAATAAACATAAAAAACTAGTAGGCTAATTGCAGTATATTAAATAGTTTTTGAGCTGATTATTTTGCACTGAAATGAGTCTGACACACTAGTCTGTGGCTCTGACAGCGTCGCATCGCATGCACCTGCGAGCTTCCGAAAATATAGCACTATGTGTTGTCAACTAGATATCATCACAAGAACTTTTGAGGAATATGCAACATAATTTAGACAATTGTTTTTGTCATATGTATTATAATAACTGACAGACACTCATTGCAGCCGCTCTGTGTAGCTCGAAGGATCAGCTCAGCTTCGCGGCTGAGACACGAATAGACTATTAACTTAAAGCTTTTACTCTTAAACACAAAAAGCACGTCCACTTTAATAAAAAAGGAATATTTATTAAACAAGCCAGATCAAGAGCAGAAACAACGCTCTCACAATTAAATAAATAATATACAAGAAAACTAGCCTTCTTCAATCTGTCTCTCTCTCCAGCGGGTTGGGCTAATCCAAAATAAGTGAAACAATGGGGGTGTTCTGAAGACAGACTGTGACCTGTGAAACAGGGCTGCTCTGAAAACACCCCCATTAGCAATTAGTGCTCTCCACCTGATGAAATGAACGCGGCGCGGCAAAACTGATGAAATGAACGCGGCAAAACTGACAGTACAGATCCACTTATAGCGCGGTGTTGTGACGCTTCCCCTCATGTGTATGTTGATGTACGTTCCTCAAGTTTACCGCTATGGGTGTGCGTTTGAGCCAGCGGCCCAGCGGGGAATGAAACACAAAGGACCCGCGAGAGACTCTTCGCCAGCGGGTTGGGCTAATCCAAAAGAAGTGAAAACAATGGGGGTGTTCTGAAGACAGACTGTTACCTGTGAAACAGGAGTGCTCTCAAAACACCCCCATTAGCAATTAGTGCTTTCCACCTGATGAAATGAACGCGGCGCGGCAAAACTGATGAAATGAACGCGGCAAAAAATCGACCAATCAGAATTTTGGTCGAGCCAGAACGTATCGACTAATAATCGACTAATCGACTGGGAGATTACAGCCCTAAAAATGATAAACTAAGAACCATTAAACTGATTAAGAGTTATGCATTTTCATTACTGGAAATCTCATGATGTCAGGGCTGTTCAGTCTTCCTCACTTTTATGTAACCTGTTGCACCCACCACATCAACAGCATGTGGTTTTCATTTTAATCAACAACACCCTTTCCAGTTAACACATCATTAAAAACAACATTTACACTTTATAGAGAATCTGATAACAGCTCATTATGCTTGAGTGCCATTTACAAGACAATAGCTTTTACATCAGTGGATTGCATTACTGGAGAACAATGCTGTGATTCACAACACTCAGGGGAAAACCAAACACAGTCGATCTTTATCGTCACCTGCTAGCGTTCACAAACACAATTCACACCATTATTCACTTGAACCCAGGGAAATATTGTATTGCTCATGCTATTTGACAGCTCAGAGGCTCTCATTTTTATATATTTGGCAGACGCTTTATCAAAAGCCACTTTCATTAAATTTCATGCAGGTCTCATTTCTTCTTAAATTCATTGCGAGACAAAAAAAGACACAAATGAGAAAATGTGGTTGTTCAGCAAATTTGTAATGGCGAAATCCAGTTATTAAGAATCTATGCAATTTGTAATTTCTTAAAGGGTTAGTTTTCCCAATAATGAAAATTAGCCCATTATTTACTCACCCTCAAATCATCCTAGGTGTATATGACATTCTTCTTTCAGAAGAATAAAATCACAATTATATTGAAAAAAAGTCTTTATAATGGCAGTGAATTGTTGCATCGTTCTTTAAGTCCATTAAAGTGCATCAGTCCATCATATAACTGCTCCACACGGCTCCAGGGGGTTAATAAAGACCTTTGGAAAAAGTGTAGTGCCTCTTGCAGTTTAAAATGCTTACACTACGCCTGACGAGCGTAACTGGTGTGCCATGTCGTCAGACGTAGTGTAAGCATTTTGAACTGTGAGAGGCACTACACTTTTTTCCGTAAGGTGAATATGGAAGGCGATCGGCCGGAAGCTAGATATTTAGATAGATTTACTTTATAAAGTTTTAAATATGGATATTTTTCTTACACAAATGCATCAATTCACTTCAGAAGGCCTTTATTAATCCCCCGGAGCCATGTGGAGCAGTTATATGACGGACAGATGCACTTTTATGGACTTCAAAAATGATTTAAAAAAACATTTCACTGCCATTATAAAGCTTGGATTGGCCAGGACTTTTTTTAATATAACTCTGATTTTATTCGTCTGAAGGAAGAATGTCATATACACCTAGGATGACTTGAGGGTGAGTCAATCATGGGATTATTTTCATTTTTGGGTGAACTAACCATTTACGGCGGCGAAACATTTCCACACATAGCTTTTGCATTGAGTTTAAATTGGTCACACCAATTTGCCGCATTGACCAACAGAAAGTGGCTTGAAGTTAAAGTGACTCCAGTGTGAGTGCTTATTCACTCATCACTATACTTGACAATGGACCTTTTCGCTTCCCTTAATCGACCGTGCCCTAAAGTGATGTTGTCTGGGAGAAAAAATTCAGCTATTAGAGTGACATTCCCACAAATCTGCCTCAAAACTGACACTAGACATCATACTCATCTTAAAAAAGTGCCTCCACAAGGACAGAATCACCTGCATTCATATGAGGGTCCCTGCTTTCAACTCAATGTATTGCAACTCTAACTTTCTCTTTGAATAGACAATGATCATTTCCTGTCACGCACATGTCCCCTTCACCAGTGTGTTGAAAGCGGACCGCTGTGACCCTTGGCAAACAACTGACTAATGCTTAACTCTGCACACAATGCAACATCAGTGCTGTCTGTGATGTGTCGAGCGACCAGAACAACTTGATCTTTGTCCTAAATATTCAGCAGCAGCTTTAAGCATTCTCTGCATACCTGTATGTATATTAAGAGTGCTTTCAAACATCACCATTACTTTTATCCATACTAAAGGTCTTTGCACACGGAGTCTGAAATGTTTGTATGCGTTTTTCGTATTCATCATCCGGTGGCTCTGAATTGTCAAAACTCCTCTTAAAATGCTTGCTACGGATGTGAAAATCACACAAATTCTAACCTGATCCAAATTTATTTATGACGGACGAAAGTTTCAGAGGCAGTGTGTAAACATGAGCGACACAACGCAAGGTCGTATTTATTTTTTTAACGCACAGAAATTTCGGACAAGAATTTCAGACTCGGTGTGCAAGGACCTTTAAGGTTGGGATTTAAAGAAACTCCTTTCCTTAAAGGGATAGTACGGTGGCCGAGAGAGCTCAACGCGCTGCAAATGAAGAAAACACATGCAAATAGAAAAAACACCAGCAAATAAAGAAAACATCTTCATCAGTTTTACAACACATGCACTGCAAAAGTTCACATCACAACACATGCAAATAGAGAAACGCTGCAAACACTCACATGCAAATAGAGAATCGCGCTGCAAATACTCACAACACATGCAAATACAAAAATGCGCTGCAAAAAGTCCACAACACATGCAAATAGAGAAACGCTGCAAATACTCACAACACATGCAAATAGAGAAACGTGCAGCAAAAAGTCCAACCCACATGCAAATAGAGAAACGCTGCAAATACTCACAACACATGCAAATACGAAAACGCGCTGCAAAAAGTCCACAATGCATACAAATACAAAAACGCGCTGTAAAAAGTACACAACACATGCAAATAGAGAAACGCTGCAAATACTCACAACACATGCAAATAGAGAAACGCGCAGCAAAAAGTCCACAACACATGCAAATAGAGAAATGCGCAGCAAAAGTTTACAACATGCAAATACAAAACCGCAGCTGCAAATAGGCCTGCTCATAATGCACATACGATCAGAATGTTAAAATAAACAAACAAACACCTTTCAGGTGCACCCCACTGAAGACTAATGAAGCCTATGTCAGTGTTCCCTTATAACACTTTCATTGTGGTTTGCCAGTCCCGTCGCCAAGACAAACGATTTGGGGTATTATTTTGTGTTAAAAAATATTATTAATACATTATTAATAATAAATAATATATATATATTTTTTATAATTTACTTGATTTTATGACTCAAATCCCAATCAATTATTCACTGCAGAAAGTTAAACTAAAAACTCAGCGATGAGAGCTCTTCTTCAACATGTTCTGATAACACTATTTAACCTAAATTTATGTATTAATATTTCCCTTGTGGCCCAGTTAAAAGAAATGAGAACAGATAGGTGTATAGGTATTTATTTATTTATTTTAATGAGGAGTTAGCTAATCTTATTACAGCGCGTCAGTTATGTGATGCACTATAAATTATTGTAGTGCAAATTAAAATATTAATTTAACTCTAAAAGTAGCCTAATCATCATCACCATCATTCAGAACATAGCAGAAAGGGCCAGTTAGCCGGGCCTGGAATGTGTTATTTGCAGCGCGTATTTGCATGTGTTGTGGACTTTTTGCTGCACGTTTCTCTATTTGCATGTGTTGTGAGTATTTGCAGCGTTTCTCTATTTGCATGTGTTGTGGACTTTTTGCAGCGCGTTCTTGTATTTGCATGTGTTGTGAGTATTTGCAGCGTTTCTCTATTTGCATGTGTTGTGGACTTTTTGCAGCACGTTCTTGCATGCGTTGTGGTCTATTTGCAGAGCGTTTTTGTATTTGCATGCGTTGTGGACTTTTTGCAGCGATTCTCTATTTGCATGTGTTGTGAGTGTTTGCAGCGATTCTCTATTTGCATGTGTTGTGAGTGTTTGCAGCGTTTCTCTATTTGCATGTGTTGTGAGTGTTTGCAGCGATTCTCTATTTGCATGTGTTGTGAGTGTTTGCAGCGTTTCTCTATTTGCATGTGTTGTGAGTGTTTGCAGCGTTTCTCTATTTGCATGTGTTGTGAGTGTTTGCAGCGCGTTTTTGTATTTGTATGCGTTGTGGACTTTTTGCAGCGTGTTTTTGTATTTGCATGCGTTGTGGACATTTTGCAGCACGTTTTTGTATTTGCATGCGTTGTGGACTTTTTGCAGCGCGATTCTCGATTTGCATGTGTTGTGAGTGTTTGCAGCGATTCTCTATTTGCATGTGTTGTGAGTGTTTGCAGCGCGTTTTTGTATTTGCATGTGTTGTGAACTTTTGCAGCGCATGTGTTGTAAAACTGATGAAGATGTTTAAAACTGGTGTATTTTCTATTTGCATGTTTTTTCATTTGCAGTGCGTTGAGCTCTCTCTGCCACCGTAGGATAGTTCACCCAAAAAATTTAAATTCTGTCATAATTTACTCACCCTCATGTCGTTCCAAACCCGCAACTAGTTATGTCTATATTACTGCTCTGGAGCTTGAAAGTGGTAGTTGCATAGGCTGTCAATGGAGGTACAGAGAGCTCTTAGATTTCATTAAGGATCTTAATTTGTGTTCCGAAGATGAACAAATGTCTTACGGGTTTGGAACAACATGAGGGTGAGTAATAAATGACAGAATTTTCATTTTTGGGTGAACTAATCCTTAAAATTTTGGCATGTAGTTCAGACATAAATGACACCACAAAGTATGCATCTTGTAGAGAACAAGTGTGCTATCCTTTTCGATTCTTCCAGAATTCTTCCAACATTATGAACCATGAAACGGACTAAAAACCCATTATAAAATAAAATGATAAAGACCACCCAGAACACCCTAGCAACCACACAGCATGATAAAAATACTCTGAACCAATATTTTCGTTTTTTGTTAATATCTAATCATGGACAATTAGACTATTGATCACATTTGCAGCATTGTTGTGTATGATTTCATTTTCAGATGAAGCAGAACTGTCGACTAAAGCTCTGAGGAGTGTTCGAATAAGCCACAATCTGTGTAATTCACACAATAATATAATACAAATGTTTTATTGATCCCTGAAGAAAAAAATCAATGAAAGCAGAAGGATTTGAGGAAACCTTACAATTAGGGAAGTTAAAAAAAAGAAGAGGAAAGAAACTGAGAGGGAAGGCAGCATGAGTGATTTGGGATCTGGGAAAGTTGAAAGACATTTCATCATAGCGATAATGGAAGAGAGAGCAGCCAGACTTCTCACAGGACAAACCACAGAGAGCTCATGATAATGGATTTCACATGCCTCGCTCTCTCTTTGTGTTAAGCTGCCTGCAGCTAATTTGTCGTCATTTTAGTGGCCTTGTGTAATTGAGACCAACGGCAGGGAATCATTAAGTCGAATGAAAACAAAAATGGAATATAAATGTACAACTGATAGTTTAAGAACTAAAAAGCGGCAAAGTCTTATTATGGGATATAGACATATTATCAACACTATTTGATAGTAGTTCACAGAAAGAAAAAAAAAGGCTATATAGGCTACAAAATGAGATATTAGCGTATTGCTTAATTTACATTCAAGCCTTAAAAAAAATAAAAAATAAAAAAGTATGTGAAAGTGTGCATTATTGAACGATAAAGAGAGGTGCATTAGCATCTCATGCCAGTTTTTAACATTCTTGTAAGCACGCCCGCCTCCCATGCCAGAAACGGTGGTTCGAAACCCGCTTGAGTGGTGCGAGTAGAACCAGAGGGGTTACACCAATACACATTCAAAATGTAGTCTTTCTTTCTCTTCGGGGAAAATGGACCAAAAATACTGATGACTCATCTTGCTCTCAAGGGCACACACATATTGTCCAATCAAATACTCTCTATCTATAAAAAAAATTATACGTCTGACCTCAACTTTAAGTTTTGATAGTAAATATGTTGATGATGACCTCAAATTGCATCAACTTGTATGTTTAATGCAGCGAGTTGCATCCAACTATCATAGATATAGTTATTTTAAATGTTTAATTCACATTTGCGTAGTATAAATGTCTCAACTTTAGAAAGTCCAATCAAATAATAATGCTAAATAAATCATTGTATTACTTTTGATTTGTTCAGTAAACATACTTCAGCAACAAAAAACTGATGCATGCAATGACAAGCGCTCAAAGGCAGTGCATTCAAAACCCCAAAGCCTTTCTCCAGACATCTTCATAAAGTTATTTTTACTGGCTGAGAGATCATTTAGTGGACATTTAACTTTAGTCGTAAAGACGTGAGCAGTGGCGGCTTTTATACAGATTCAGAGTGCAAACGCCACAGCGGAAACTGTCCCCTCAGTCTGTGTGGCATCACAAGGCCTCCAGACAGACCCTCCGGCACCATCCGCATCAGAGAGACGAGCAGAGAGAGAGAGGGCGGGAGGAAGGGAGGGAGGGAAGGAGGGAGGGAGGGAGGGAGGGAAAAATATGAAGGAAGACTGTAAAGAAAAAGAGATGAAAAAGTGACAGACACACACACACACACACACACACACACACACACACACACACACACACACACACACACACACACACACACACACACACACACACACACACACACACACACACACACACACACACACACACACACACACACACACACACACACACACACACACAGTATTCTGTTTTCAATGTTTTATGGGGACTTGCAATAGACAATGATTTGTATACTGTACAAACTGTATAGTATATACCCTAACTATAAACCTCCTAATCACAAAACAAATTTGTATTTTTCAAAATGCATTTTTACATTTTCAAAAAACTAAATTTTTGTATTATTTTTAAGCCATTTTCCTCATGGTGGGGACCAAAAAAAATATCCCTCCACAAGGTTAAAAATTACTTTGGGGGCATTTGGTCCTATTTAGGGAATACCACACGCACACGCATGCACAGTGTGCAAATTATGGGGAGTTTTAGGAAGTCTGACTGACCGGTTATGGTTTAAACCTTACACCTAGAGATGCACTCAAAAATTAATCGGAATATGAGAATGTCTTGGTTTGTCTCTCTATTATGTTTCTAGCAAGTTATATGTTTGGCAACAGTTCTTATAACCCTAATTGATGGAGTGTATAGCTTTTAATTTCTTAAACATAACATGTAGGAAGACACATCACGGTCATATTCCAGGATGACAATGTCAAGATTAATCAGCTCAAGCTGTGAAAGAATGGTTGAGGGAGCATGACGAATCATTTTCACGCATGAATTGGCGAATTAAATTGAAATTGAAAGTCTTTGGGATGTGCTTATTTCCATCAAGAGTTGCATAAATCTTTGGTCAAGTATTGACAATGCAAAAGTCAAGCACTCTCTAAAGTCTACTCCATCATATCATATCATAGACATATCTTAATGTGTTTTGTGTCATTCTCAATTTAAAATAAAATGTTAATTTATTAATAATGTAAATGTCTGATAATTCCATGTTGCTATGGTTTACGCATATTTGTTTACACATTGTATAAATCGCACTCTCAACATAATTCGTGGCCACAAGAAAAGGATGCTGTTCCCTCAACATAGAATCGCGAGGCCACAACTTCACATTGCGTGGCCACAACAAAGATGTTGAAAGTTAAAGTGAAAGTGACATGTGATGGCCAAGTATGGTAACCCAAACTCGGAATTTGTCCTCTGCATTTAACAAATCCAAGTAAGTGCACACACCTTAGGAGTAGTGAACACACACACAGCACAAACTGTGGACACACAAACAGCAGTGGGCAGCCATTTTGCTGTGGTGCCCGGGGAGCGTATTGAGAATCAAACCCACAACCTTCGGGTTACCAGTCTGACTCTCTAACCATTAGGCCAGGACTGCCCCCTCATGTTGTTACCACAACAAAAGGATCTCGTGGGCAAGGAATATTATTAGGGTCCCACAAATTAATATCTCATGGCCACTACATTTCACGTTCCCACGAGTTCATATGTTATGGCGTTCCCATGATATGGCATGGCCATGACAAAACTAAGTGAACTGAACATGTGCCCTCCCAGTCACCGTACTATCCAAGTCAAGTCAACTTACAGCCTTACAAATTACAGATTGTTTCAAAGCAGCGATAAACAGGACAATAACGATCAATGATGCAAAAAGAATTCAATTCTGCTGTGTAGCAGCTCTAAAAAAAAGACAATAGAAGGACACTACAACAGAGCCATGAACTACAACTATCGCCAGTGCGTTAATGACAAGTCACTCAAACTAACAGTACATAAACAAAATGATTATGATTTGAGAATGATCCAAGAGCGTGTTGCTCTTCAATGGAATAGAAAAAAATATATGAAGTCGGCAGACCACGACTGCAAAAATATTAAAAAAAAAATTAACAGGACTCTCACAAAGATGTTGAGCACACAGGCTCATCATCAGACAATTAAAACAGTCCAGCGACAGCCCTTTACACTTAACCAAGTAATTAACCAATAAAGGTCGCATGATGCACTCACACAGCACAAAAAGTAGGTACGTGTAAAGGTTGTTAGAGTGTTTTAATTGTCTGATGAAGAGCCTGTGTGCTCAAAACATCACCTTTGTGAGAGTCTGTAAAAGGGGTCATGAATGTTTTTTTGTTAAATTAAAATAAGGTCCACATAATGTTAGAAACATAAAAAAAAAAAAAAAAACATTTTAGAAGTAATAGCATATTTTCTATCCTGTTTTTGACCCTCTCTTTAAAAAGCTTCGTTTTGATAGGCGTACCACATTCTTGGAAGTAAACGTTCACTGCTATGATTGGGTAACAGTTTTAGATATTAAAATCCACAACTCATTACACGTGGAATTGTTTTGAAATGTTTTGAAATTATGTGGCCGATTTCTGTCTCCAGTTGACGGTCACGTTCGTTGTCTCACGTGTTTGGGCGTTCAGCACGCTGAGGCAGCATTCGTGAATGACTCATGTTTCCACTGCGGGAACATGACCATCGCAGTGTTGCGATCCAGGCTCCAATACCTCGAAAGAGGTGGGGTGCCATTGCGCATCCCCCGATCTAGCGGCCCTCCCGCTGCAAAGCAGAGGGCAGCTACTTTGGCTGATGACTTTGGTGGTGATCTAAGGGTGACGGTGAGGGCTTCCCCGACGGGTCAAATGGCTCCTCGGCCCCTCCCCCACCCGCTGCGCCGGTGGAGCTTCCAGGAGAGCGCGCTGGCCCCTCCCAGGGGGTCCCAGTCGTTACTTTTGGGGCTCCGGCTGAAGATATGTTGTTGATTGCAGCATCGGGGGACGAGCTTATGGGCTCTGAGGATGAAGACTCGGCTGCGCTGCCCCCTTCGGGTGTGACAGCGTTGCCCGAGTCTGACCCAGAGCTTACGGCTATGCTTTCCCGGGCCGCCGCGAGTGTCGGGCTCGAGTGGAACCCTCCACCGTGTCCCAAACCCTCGCTGTTGGACGATTGGTATCTCGGGACGGCCCGTGCTGGTTCTCAGCGCCCTGCCCCAGTGCCCTTCTTCCCGGAAGTGCATCAGGAGATCACAAAGTCGTGGACAGTGCCTTACAACGCTCGAAACCGATCGACTGACTCCTCCGTCCTCACTACCCTCGACGGTGGTGTGGCTAAGGGATACGTGGAAATCCCCCCAGTCGAGCGGTCTGTGGCGATATAACTGTGTCCCAAGACTGGCGGGGTGCTCCGCGTCCCTCCCGGGCATGTAAGTTCTCGTCCGGTCTAACGGGCAAGGCTTATACTGCATCTGCAGCCGCGGTAACGCCGCTCGGATTGCTTCATATGAGACCGCTTCAACACTGGCTCCATGGCCGAGTCCCGAGGTGGGAGTGGCAGAGCGGCCAGTACCGGGTCTCAGTGACTCCTTACTGCCGCCAAACCTTCAGCCCGTGGACCGACGCTTCGTTTCTCCGGGCCGGTGTGCCCTTAGAACAAGTGTCCAGGCATGCTGTGCTCTTCACGGATGCCTCCTCCACGGGCTGGGGGGCCACGTACAACGGGCATGCAGTTTCAGGTCTGTGGACGGGACATCAATTGCATTGGAATATCAATTGCCTCGAGTTGTTAGCGCACAGGTAGACCTGTTTGCCTCTCCGGACTCGACCCATTGCCAGTGGTACTATTCCCTGACCAGGGGCACCCTTGGCACGGATGCACTGGCGCACAGCTGGCCCCGGGACCTGCGCAAATATGCGTTTCCCCCAGTGAGCCTTCTTGCACAGACCCTGTGCAAGGTCAGGGAGGACGATGAGCAGGTCTTGTTAGTTGCGCCCTATTGGCCCAAACAGACCTGGTTCCCAAAACTAACTCTCCTCGCGACAGCCCCTCCTTGGCCGATTCCCCTGAGGAGGGACCTTCTTTCTCAGGGACGGGGCACTCTATGGCACCCGCGTCCAGACCTCTGGAAACTCCATGTCTGGTCCCTGGATGGGACGCGGAGGTTCTAGGTGGTCTACCACAGGGCAGTGGTGGACACCATCTCTTCTGCTAGAGCCCCCTCTACGAGGCGCCTCTACGCTTTGAAGTGGAACCTGTTCGTTGAATGGTGCTCTTCCCACCCGGAAGACCCCCGAAGGTGTTCGGTTAGTGTCGTGCTTTCTTTCCTGCAAGATGGGCTGGAGCGAAGGCTGTCTACCTCCACCCTCAAAGTGTACGTCGTAGCAATAGCGGCGTATCACGATGCAGTTGAAGGTAAGTCCTTGGGAAAGCACGACCTAATCATCAGGTTCCTCAGCGGTGCGAGGAGGCTAAATCCTCCTCGTCCAAACTCGTTACCCTCTTGGGACTTGGCTCTAGTGCTCAGAGCACTTCAGAGCCCTCCCTTTGAGCCATTGCAGTCTGTGGAGCTTAAAATCCTGTCGATGAAGACAGTGTTTCTGACGGCATTGGCCTCTATTAAGAGGGTAGGGGACCTGCATGCACTTTCGGTCAACGAATCGTGCCTAGAATTCGGGCCGGACAACTCTCACGTTGTCCTGAGACCCTGGCCTGGATACGTGCCCAAGGTTCCTACCACTCCCTTCCGGGACCAGGTAGTGAACCTGCAAGCGCTGCCTTTGGAGGAGGCAGACCCAGCCCTGGCTTTATGTCCCGTCCGCGCTCTTTGCACTTACGTTGACCGGACTCAAAGCTTTTGGACCTCAGAGCAACTCTTCGTCTGTTACGGAGGCCAGCAGAAGGGAAAGGCTGTCTCCAAGCAGAGGTTAGCCCACTGGATAGTGGATGCTATCGTCTTGGCTTACCAGTCCCAAGACGTGCCTTGCCCGTTCGGGTTGCGAGCACACTCAACAAGGAGTGTTGCTTCCTCAAGGCGCCTCGCTGACAGATATTTGTAGAGCTGCGGGCTGGGCGACACCTAACACATTTGCTAGATTCTATAGCCTCCGTGTAGAGCCGGTATCTTCCCGCATCCTTGCCCCCAGGGGCCAGTAGCGCTAAGTGCCCGTTCTAAGTGTCGGCTTGCAACGCCACTCCCACCCTCTGGGCCGGATACGTGCGTCTATTGTCTCCAGCTGTGTTCCCCGGAAACGGCTAACCCTGTCGAGCTCCTCCGTCACCCCTGCGGTGCCAGACGTTGCGGCCGTCTGACACCAGGCCTGCACCCGTATGCTTGTTAAACGTGTGTGTAGGCTGGGTTCCATATGTAGTGGTTCCTTCACGGCAACCCCATATGTGTATTCTTCCACGGCACCTGCTACCCTACTTGGCTAGCCCCGTGTCTTTCCCTTGACAGAGCCCGTCGTCTCTGGAACCAGGCTGGAACCACCCCAGAGACTGCCATATGTTGCACTACCCTGCCAGGTTAGTCCTTATGTGTATTCCGCCACCAATCTTTCCACTGAAGGACGTGGCTCCGCAGCGTACCATCTCCCGAGACGGGCACGCTTTCCCAGCGTTATCCATTAGTCACACTGGGTGGGTCTTGCAGAAACAGCGGTGACTGACCTCCCTGCTTGGAGCCCTGACTTCCGTACCATTTAAGACGGTCCAGTGCGCTCAAGCAGGACGCTGGAAGGGCCAGCGCCCTGGCGTTTTGGTAGAGATCCCAATTCGTCGATCAGTTCCGACGTACGTCGAACGTGACCGACTGAAAGGGAACGTCTCAGTTACGTATGTAAAGAGGGAGGGAACGGAGACGTATGTCCCGTTGCCAGGTGCTGTGCTTCCGCTGGGAGGCCGAGTCACAAGTTCAGCTCCTCAGCAGAAAAAGCAATGATCCTGCATTCCACTTACTTATTTATACCAGCGCTGCGGGGCGGAGCGTGGAATGCGTGAATCGCATGCCAATCTTCATTGGCTCGTTTTTAAACACTCGAAGTAGATTGGTCTCTGAAATCAGATCCCAATTCGTCGGTCAATTCCGACGTACGTCTCCGTTCCCTCCCTCAGGGAACGAGGGTTACATACGTAACCGAGACGTTTTTGGACTAACAAGGAAGTTGAGATCTGAAACTTACAGGATATTTTTACATGCCATTTTTCATATTTATATGTTTATATTATATATTATTTATATTAAAAACCCCTTTGCTTATATGCACGTTGTTGAAAACGCGATTTTCTCAGCTTTTTGTTCAAAATGTTGCCCTTTTTATAAAAAAAAGAAAGAGGCTCTGTTCTTTCTTTTGATATATTGCATATACTCATATAACAAAATATTGCATGTTCAGATATTTATACAACAAAATATTCTGGGGGCCATGGCATTTTTGTAAAAAATTATTTCTCACTTTTTGGTGTGACGACTTTATATAATTTTTATTTTTGGCTGGGCACCCACTTTGAGCAATCTGCCTGTTTTTGCTTTGTGTGAACACCTGACCGTCTAAAGAAAAAAAGGTCACATGGTCAAATGTCACAAATTAGCCTTTTTGAAAACTAATCTTTGGAACCTCTATAAACGTGTCCATTTTGATTTTCATACTTAACAAAAATAATTGTCCACCCCTAGCTCAGGTGTCTGTTTTCCTGGATTGTTCTTGATGTTAAGTTTCAGGTTGATATAACTATATATTACCAGAAGTTTTTGGTATTTAAATATTGGCATTACATTTTTTGTTTGTTTACATTGATGTTAAAATTATATTGTCAGATTTGTGACATACATTTTTGCTAAAACACTGCTGGTCACTTTCAGATGTTGTAGCGATGCTTTCTTTTCCCAGAAAGAATGTGAAACACATAAATGGTATCATTCTCAGTTTTTTTTTTTTATATATATAATTTAAATAGATTTTATACACTTAAAGCAATATCGTATCGAATATCGAATATCGCATTATTTAACAAGGTATTGCATATCGCATTTTTCTTCAATATCGCACAGCCCTATTTTTTTTATAATGAACATAGGACTGACCTGAAGAAAAATGCTTTATCTAAATGTGGATAATACACTCACTCACTCACTCACTCGATCTCTCTCTCTCTCGCTCCCTCTCTCACAATACTGTACTTTACATAAATACAATAAGCTTCAAATGAACAATATCAATGAGAACAAACATATGTTTACGCTGCTAAGAGTGGTTTCTAAGGGATTTGTTTAGTGATACACAGAAACATTGGGTGAAGCGGTCAGTTGTGTTTTATCATGAATAAAACACAGCTATTGACCAATCAGAATCAAAGGACTGGAACTAACCGTTTTATTATTAGTTATTTATTTCAATAGCATTTTTTTGAACATTGACTAACTTGTAAGTTTTGTACTTACTATAGGCTAGAGCAGGGGTTTTCAAACTGGGGTCCGGGGACCCCCAGGGGTCCTCAAGAAGGTTCTAAGGGGTCCCCAGAAAAGTCTACTGCGCTGTATACATGCTTTCCAGAATTATGTTTGTTTTGTATCTTTATAGTGAGTTTTTCTCACTATAGTCCCATTTATCTTGAATGCCGCCTACATACATTTATTGAGAAAGTTGCTTATAAAATGCTTATACATTGTTGAAAACAAAATTTAACTTTATTATGATTTACATACCACAAAATGTAAATCACAACAAACTGTGTTTTGTATTTTGTTTAATGTCTTTAATACAGCATACAGTTATCTGACTGTTCCAAAAGAGTATTTCAGATTATAGCCTGAAAATGGCAGCTGGACCCTTTCTCCACATTAGTTTTCCCTTCACGCTGTCATTTCCTGTGCTCTGCTCTCCCCTTCTCAGACATCTGAAATATTCAGGTGACTCAGAGAAAGACAGGAGCATTACCATCTGAGCAATGTCTAGAATCCATGAGCATGTTACTCAACATGCACAAACACACACACTCTCTAATTAAAAAAATTATTAAATGCCTTAAATGTCGTGTGACTGGAACAGGGGCCAAATGAAAGTCAAATGACGCAATCTGAAACTCGTTTGTTCTATGAAAACAGATGACCTCATCCCGTTGTGATAATGGAGCCATGAAAATTAACGTCTGCTGTTTGTTTGTGTCTTTGTGTGCATGTTTGAAATTGGGCTGAGGTCATCGAGAGGTCTTGTTGTGTGGTGCTTAGGGGTCAGAGGTCTTGACCTAAAATGACAATGGCTGGCAAAGGTAATGGCTGCCAAATTTTGTCTAATCAAATGACCTGTCTGTCTATCTAAAAAATGGATTCAACTTCCTTTTAAATTGCACATAGGTTGACACAGGAAACAAAAAAGTAACATTGAGTCTCCTGAGCGAAGAACGAGCAACCTCTGAACGCTAAAATGTTCCCTGGGGCATTTTTGCTCCTCACCGCTACACACACACACACACACACAGTCTCCACTATTCCCTACAAAACAGAGTAATTACACATCATTTTACGTCTTATAGGTGGTATGGAGCAGACAGACAGGAACAACGAGAATGAAAACAACTGCAGGTAATGACACAAAACATCAAAGCAATGAGAAACAAGAAAAGAGTAACAGAAAGAGTAGGAAAGAGATGGACTACAACAGTTTACAGGTCACGCCAAAGAGGACATCAAAGACTCCCGTCTGCAGAGGAAGAAGGAGCTGGAAAGAATGACAGGAAGAAGAGAAGAGACAGATAAATGAACAGAGCGAGAGACGACTGCAGTCTACAGGTAATGCAGTCTACACACAGCACATCAAAGACTGTGAAATTACAGCTTAATTCCCTGTGACGCCACAGAGCGGCCGCAACCCGAGACTCCTCGCAGCGCTGCGGAACAACATGCAGGGGCAAAAACACACACATTATTTGTTCTGAGAATGATATGCAGATTCACCCTAAACGCACTAATAAATACTTGGCTGCAGTCTTTAATTTGACATTTGTTACTGTTAAACAGCATGTGTCATGGCTTGGATAGACAACAATGTAGCGCAACCTACCTGTGGCAAAAAGTATTTCAAATTTTTTTTTTTTTAGAATCAAAAACAACTTTTTTTCCCCCAGACATTGACATTTAAGACATTGACATTTATGTTTTCATTTGTGTGTTAATGTATTTCTTATTCAAAAAAATTTAATTGTCATTAATTACTCATCCTCATGTCATTCCAAAGTCATTCATTCATCTTCGGAACAAAAATGAAGATCTTTGTGATCACATCTGAGAAATTTCTGCCCCACCATTGAGCCTACACAACTACCAATTTGACTCTTTTTTTTTTTTTTTTTTTCATAAATAATCGTATATGATGAGCGGTTTAGTCCAAATTTTCTGAAAAGACACGAATGCTTTATATGATGAACAGATTGAATTTAGGCTCTTATTTACATCAGTTGTGGTAAGCAAAGCTCAAACATGTTTGCTTGACGTGCGAGAACCAATGAGGTTCATTCTCGTGTTAAGCAGCATGTTTGAGCGTCAGAAAGAACCAATGAGGTTCATTCTTGTGTTACGCAGCTCGTTTGAGCTTCAGCAAGAACCAATGAGGTTTATTCTTGTGTTACGCAGCACGTTTGAGCTTCAGCAAGAACCAATGAGGTTTATTCTCGTGTTACGCAGCTCGTTTGAGCTTCAGCAAGAACCAATGAGGTTTATTCTCGTGTTACGCAGCACGTTTGAGCTTCAGCAAGAACCAATGAGGTTTATTCTCGTGTTACGCAGCTCGTTTGAGCTTCCTCAGGAACCAATGAGGTTTATTCTTGTGTGTTATGCAACATGTTTGAGCTTCAAGAACCAGTGAGGTTCATTCTTGTGATACGCAGCTCGTTTGAGCTTCCTCAGGAACCAATGAGGTTCATTCTTGTGATACGCAGCTCATTTGAGTTTCAGCAAGAACCAATGAGGTTTTTTCTCGTGTTATGCAGCACGTTTGAACTTAAGCAAGAACCAATGAGATTCATTCTTGTGTGTTATGGAGTACGTTTGAGCTTCCTCAAGAACCAATGAGGTTCATTCTTGTGTTACACAGCTCGTTTGAGCTTCCGCAAGAACCAATGAGGTTCATTCTTGTGTGTTACGCAGTACGTTTGAGCTTCAAGAACCAATGAGGTTCATTCTTGTGTTACGCAGCTCGTTTGAGCTTCCTCAGGAACCAATGAGGTTCATTCTTGTGTTACGCAGCTCCTTTGAGCTTCAGCAAGAACCAATGAAGTTCATACTTGTGATACGCAGCTCGTTTGAGCTTCAGCAAGAACCAATGAGGTTCATTCTTGTGTTACACAGCTCGTTTGAGCTTCCGCAAGAACCAATGAGGTTCATTCTTGTGTGTTATGCAACACGTTTGAGCTTCAAGAACCAATGAGGTTCATTCTTGTGTTACGCAGCTCGTTTGAGCTTCCTCAGGAACCAATGAGGTTCATTCTTGTGTTACGCAGCTCCTTTGAGCTTCAGCAAGAACCAATGAAGTTCATACTTGTGATACGCAGCTCGTTTGAGCTTCAGCAAGAACCAATGAGGTTCATTCTTGTGTTATGCAGCTTGTTTGAGCTTCCTCAAGAACCAATGAGGTTCATTCTCGTGTTATGCAGCTCGTTTGAGCATCCTCAAGAACCAATGAGGTTCATTCTCGTGTTACGCAGCTCGTTTGAGCTTCAGCAAGAACCAATGAGGTTCATTCTTGTGTGTTATGCAGTACGTTTGAGCTTCCTCAGGAACCAATGAGGTTCATTCTTGTGTGTTACGCAGCTCGTTTGAGCTTCAGCAAGAACCAATGAGGTTTATTCTCGTGTTACGCAGATCGTTTGAGCTTCCTCAGGAACCAATGAGGTTCATTCTTGTGATACGCAGCTCGTTTGAGTTTCAGCAAGAACCAATGAGGTTTTTTCTCGTGTTATGCAGCACGTTTGAACTTAAGCAAGAACCAATGAGATTCATTCTTGTGTGTTATGGAGTACGTTTGAGCTTCCTCAAGAACCAATGAGGTTCATTCTTGTGTTACACAGCTCGTTTGAGCTTCCGCAAGAACCAATGAGGTTCATTCTTGTGTGTTATGGAGTACGTTTGAGCTTCCTCAAGAACCAATGAGGTTCATTCTCGTGTTACGCAGCTCGTTTGAGCTTCCGCAAGAACCAATGAGGTTCATTCTTGTGTGTTATGGAGTACGTTTGAGCTTCCTCAAGAACCAATGAGGTTCATTCTTGTGTGTTATGCAACACGTTTGAGCTTCAAGAACCAATGAGGTTCATTCTTGTGTTGCGCAGCTCGTTTGAGCTTCAGCAAGAACCAATGAAGTTCATACTTGTGATACGCAGCTCGTTTGAGCTTCAGCAAGAACCAATGAGGTTCATTCTTGTGTTACACAGCTCGTTTGAGCTTCCTCAGGAACCAATGAGGTTCATTCTTGTGTTACGCAGCTCGTTTGAGCTTCAGCAAGAACCAATGAGGTTCATTCTTGTGTTACGCAGCTTGTTTGAGCTTCCTCAAGAACCAATGAGGTTCATTCTTGTGTTACGCAGCTCGTTTGAGCTTCCTCAGGAACCAATGAGGTTAATTCTCGTGTTACACAGCACGTTTGAGCTTCCTCAAGAACCAATGAGGTTCATTCTTGTGTCACGCAGCTCGTTTGAGCTTCCTCAAGAACCAATGAGGTTCATTCTCGTTTTACGCAGCACGTTTGAGCTACAGCAAGAACCAATGAGGTTCATTCTTGTGTGTTATGCAGCACGTTTGAGCTTCCCCAAGAACCAATGAGGTTCATTCTTGTGTGTTACGCAGCACGTTTGAGCTTCAGCAAGAACCAATGACGTTTATTCTTGTGTTAGGCAGAACGTTTGAGCTTCCTCAGGAACCAATGAGGTTCATTCTTGTGTTACGCAGCTAGTCTGAGCTTCAGCAAGAACCAATGAAGTTTATTTTCGTTATGCAGCTCGTTTGAGCTTCAGCAAGAACCAATGAGGTTCATTCTCGTGTTACGCAGATCATTTGAGCTTCCTCAGGAACCAATGAGGTTCATTCTTGTGTTACGCAGCTCGTTTGAGCTTCAGCAAGAACCAATGAGGTTTATTCTCGCGTTACGCAGCTCGTTTGAGCTTCCTCAGGAACCAATGAGGTTCATTCTTGTGTTACACAGCTCGTTTGAGCTTCCTCAGGAACCAATGAGGTTCATTCTTGTGTTACACAGCTCGTTTTGAGCTTCTGCAAGAACCAATGAGGTTCATTCTTGTGTTTTATGGAGTACGTTTGAGCTTCCTCAAGAACCAATGAGGTTCATTCTTGTGTGTTACGCAGCTCGTTTGAGCTTCAGCAAGAACCAATGAGGTTTATTCTTGTGTTACGCAGCTCGTTTGAGCTTCATCAAGAACCAATGAGGTTTATTCTTGTGTTACGCAGCTCGTTTGAGCTTCAGCAAGAACCACTGAGGTTTATTCTTGTGTTATACAGCTCGTTTGAGCTTCATCAAGAACCAATGAGGTTTATTCTTGTGTGTTATGGAGTACGTTTGAGCTTCCTCAAGAACCAATGAGGTTCATTCTTGTGTTACACAGCTCGTTTGAGCTTTTGCAAGAACCAATGAAGTTCATACTTGTGATACGCAGCTCGTTTGAGCTTCAGCAAGAACCAATGAGGTTCATTCTTGTGTTACGCAGCACGTTTGAGCGTCAGAAAGAACCAATGAGGTTCATTCTTGTGTATTATGCAGCACATTTGAGCTTCAGCAAGAACCAATGAGGTTTATTCTCGTGTTACGCAGCACGTTTGAGCATCCTCAGGAACCAATGAGGTTAATTCTCGTGTTACGCAGCACGTTTGATCTTCCTCAGGAACCCTTGAGGTTCATTCTTGTGTGTTATGCAGCACGTTTGAGCTTCAGCAAGAACCAATGAGGTTTATTCTCGTGTTACGCAGCTCGATTGAGCTTCCTCAGGAACCAATGAGGTTCATTCTTGTGTGTTACGCAGCACGTTTGAGCTTCAGCAAGAACCAATGAGGTTTATTCTCGTGTTACGCAGCTCGTTTGAGCTTCAGCAAGAACCAATGAGGTTCATTCTTGTGTGTTATGGAGTACGTTTGAGCTTCCTCAAGAACCAATGAGGTTCATTCTTGTGTGTTATGCAACACGTTTGAGCTTCAAGAACCAATGAGGTTCATTCTTGTGTTACGCAGCTCGTTTGAGCTTCCTCAGGAACCAATGAGGTTCATTCTCGTGTTACACAGCACGTTTGAGCTTCCTCAAGAACCAATGAGGTTCATTCTTGTGTCACGCAGCTCGTTTGAGCTTCCTCAAGAACCAATGAGGTTCATTCTCGTTTTACGCAGCACGTTTGAGCTACAGCAAGAACCAATGAGGTTCATTCTTGTGTGTTATGCAGCACGTTTGAGCTTCCCCAAGAACCAATGAGGTTCATTCATGTGTGTTACGCAGCACGTTTGAGCTTCAGCAAGAACCGATGAGGTTTATTCTTGTGTGTTATGCAGTACGTTTGAGCTTCAAGAACCAATGAGGTTCATTCTTGTGTTACGCAGCTCGTTTGAGCTTCCTCAGGAACCAATGAGGTTCATTCTCGTGTTACACAGCACGTTTGAGCTTCCTCAAGAACCAATGAGGTTCATTCTTGTGTCACGCAGCTCGTTTGAGCTTCCTCAAGAACCAATGAGGTTCATTCTCGTTTTACGCAGCACGTTTGAGCTACAGCAAGAACCAATGAGGTTCATTCTTGTGTGTTATGCAGCACGTTTGAGCTTCCCCAAGAACCAATGAGGTTCATTCATGTGTGTTACGCAGCACGTTTGAGCTACAGCAAGAACCAATGAGGTTCATTCTTGTGTGTTATGCAGTACGTTTGAGCTTCCTCAGGAACCAATGAGGTTCATTCTTGTGTGTTACGCAGCACGTTTGAGCTTCAGCAAGAACCGATGAGGTTTATTCTCGTGTTACGCAGCTCGTTTGAGCTTTCTCAGGGACCAATGAGGTTCATTCTTGTGTGTTACGCAGCTCGTTTGAGCTTCAGCAAGAACCAATGAGGTTCATTCTCGTGTTACGCAGCTCATTTGAGCTACAGCAAGAACCAATGAGGTTTATTCTTGTGTGTTATGCAGTTGTTTGAGCTTCCCCAGGAACCAATGAGGTTTATTCTTGTGTTACGATGCACGTTTGAGCTTCAGCAAGAACCAATGACGTTTATTCTTGTGTTACGCAGAACGTTTGAGCTTCCTCAGGAACCAATGAGGTTCATTCTTGTGTTACGCAGCTCGTTTGTGCTTCCGCAAGAACCAATGAGGTCTATTCTTGTGTGTTATGCAGTATGTTTGAGCTTCCTCAGGAACCAATGGGGTTTGTTCTTGTGTGTTACGCAGCACGTTTGAGCTTCCTCAGGAACCAATGAGGTTCATTCTTGTGTGTTACGCAGCACGTTTGAGCTTCAGCAAGAACCAATGAGGTTTATTCTTGTGTTACGCAGCTCGTTTGAGCTTCAGCAAGAACCAATGAGGTTTATTCTTGTGTTACGCAGCTCGTTTGAGCTTCAGCAAGAACCAATGAGGTTTATTCTTGTGTTATGCAGCTCGTTTGAGCTTCAGCAAGAACCAATGAGGTTCATTCTTGTGTAACGCAGCTCGTTTGAGCTTCAGCAAGAACCAATAAGGTTCATTCTTGTGTTACGCAGCTCGTTTGAGCTTCAGCAAGAACCAATGACGTTTATTCTTGTGTTACGCAGCACGTTTGATCTTCCTCAGGAACCCTTGAGGTTCATTCTTGTGTGTTACGCAGCTCGTTTGAGCTTCAGCAAGAACCAATGAGGTTCATTCTCGTGTTACACAGCACGTTTGAGCTTCCGCAAGAACCAATGAGGTCTATTCTTGTGTGTTATGCAGTATGTTTGAGCTTCCTCAGGAACCAATGAGGTTCATTCTTGTGTTACGCAGCACGTTTGAGCTTCCGCAAGAACCAATGAGGTCTATTCTTGTGTGTTATGCAGTATGTTTGAGCTTCCTCAGGATCCAATGGGGTTTGTTCTTGTGTGTTACGCAGCACGTTTGAGCTTCCTCAGGAACCAATGGGGTTCATTCTTGTGTGTTACGCAGCACGTTTGAGCTTCAGCAAGAACCAATGAGGTTTATTCTCGTGTTACGCAGCTCGTTTGAGCTTCAGCAAGAACCAATGAGGTTTATTCTCATGTTACGCAGCTCGTTTGAGCTTCAGCAAGAACCAATGAGGTTTATTCTCGTGTTACGCAGCTCGATTGAGCTTCCTCAGGAACCAATGAGGTTCATTCTTGTGTGTTACGCAGCTCGTTTGAGCTTCAGCAAGAACCAATGAGGTTTATTCTCGTGTTACGCAGCTCGTTTGAGCTTCAGCAAGAACCAATGAGGTTTATTCTCATTTGTTATGCAATTGTTGGAGCTTCCTCAGGAACCAATGAGGTTCATTTTTGTGTTACGCAGCTCGTTTGAGCTTTAGCAAGAACCAATGACGTTAATTCTCGTGTTACACAGCACGTTTGAGCTTCCTCAAGAACCAATGAGGTTCATTCTTGTGTGTTACGCAGCTCGTTTGAGCTTCAGCAAGAACCAATGAGGTTCATTCTCGTTTTACGCAGCACTTTTGAGCTACAGCAAGAACCAATGAGGTTTATTCTCGTTTGTTATGCAGTTGTTGGAGCTTCCTCAGGAACCAATGAGGTTCATTCTTGTGTTACGCAGCTCGTTTGAGCTTCAGCAAGAACCAATGAGGTTCATTCTCGTGTTACACAGCACGTTTGAGCTTCCTCAAGAACCAATGAGGTTCTTTCTTGTGTCACGCAGCTCGTTTAAGCTACAGCAAGAACCAATGAGGTTCATTCTTGTGTGTTATGCAGCACGTTTGAGCTTTCTCAGGAACCAATGAGGTTCATTCTTGTGTGTTACGCAGCACGTTTGAGCTTCAGCAAGAACCAATGAGGTTTATTCTCGTGTTACGCAGCTCGTTTGAGCTTTCTCAGGGACCAATGAGGTTCATTCTTGTGTGTTACGCAGCTCGTTTGAGCTTCAGCAAGAACCAATGAGGTTCATTCTCGTGTTACGCAGCTCATTTGAGCTACAGCAAGAAACCAATGAGGTTTATTCTTGTGTGTTATGCAGTTGTTTGAGCTTCCCCAGGAACCAATGAGGTTTATTCTTGTGTTACGCAGCACGTTTGAGCTTCAGCAAGAACCAATGACGTTTATTCTTGTGTTACGCAGAACGTTTGAGCTTCCTTAGGAACCAATGAGGTTCATTCTTGTGTTACGCAGCTCGTTTGAGCTTCCTCAAGAACCAATGAGGTTCATTCTCGTGTTACGCAGCTCATTTGAGCTTCATGCAAGAACCAATGAGGTTCATTCTTGTGTGTTATGCAGTACGTTTGAGCTTCCTCAGGAACCAATGAGGTTCATTCTTGTGTGTTATGCAGCATGTTTGAGCTTCCTCAAGAACCAATGAGGTTCATTCTTGTGTGTTATGCAGTACGTTTGAGCTTCCTCAGGAACCAATGAGGTTCATTCTTGTGTGTTACGCAGCACGTTTGAGCTTCAGCAAGAACCAATGAGGTTTATTCTTGTGTTACGCAGCTCGTTTGAGCTTCCTCAGGAACCAATGAGGTTCATTCTTGTGTGTTACGCAGCTCGTTTGAGCTTCAGCAAGAACCAATGAGGTTTATTCTTGTGTGTTATGGAGTTGTTTGAGCTTCCCCAGGAACCAATGAGGTTTATTCTTGTGTTACGCAGCACGTTTGAGCTTCAGCAAGAACCAATGACGTTTATTCTTGTGTTACGCAGAACTTTGTGCTTCCTCAGGAACCAATGAGGTTCATTCTTGTGTTACACATCACGTTTGAGCTTCCTCAAGAACCAATGAGGTTCATTCTTGTGTGTTATGCAGTACGTTTGAGCTTCCTCAGGAACCAATGAGGTTCATTCTTGTGTGTTACGCAGCACGTTTGAGCTTCAGCAAGAACCAATGAGGTTTATTCTCGTGTTATGCAGCTCGTTTGAGCTTCCTCAGGAACCAATGAGGTTCATTCTTGTGTGTTACGCAGCTCGTTTGAGCTTCAGCAAGAACCAATGAGGTTCATTCTCGTGTTACGCAGCTCGTTTGAGCTTCAGCAAGAACCAATGATGTTTATTCTTGTGTGTTATGCAGTTGTTTGAGCTTCCCCAGGAACCAATGAGGTTTATTCTTGTGTTACGCAGCACGTTTGAGCTTCCGCAAGAACCAATGAGGTTTATTTTTGTGTTATATGCAGTATGTTTGAGCTTCCTCAGGAACCAATGAGGTTTATTCTTGTGTTACGCAGCACGTTTGAGCTTCCTCAGGAACCAATGAGGTTCATTCTTGTGTTACGCAGCTTGTTTGAGCTTCAGCAAGAACCAATAAGGTTAATTCTTGTGTATTATGCAGCACATTTGAGCTTCAGCAAGAACCAATGGGGTTTATTCTTGTGTTACGCAGCTCGTTTGAGCTTCAGCAAGAACCAATGAGGTTTATTCTTATGTTACGCAGCTTGTGTGAGCTTCTGCAAGAACCAATGAGGTTCATTCTTGTGTAACGCAGCTCGTTTGAGCTTCAGCAAGAACCAATAAGGTTCATTCTTGTGTTACGCAGCTCGTTTGAGCTTCCTCAGGAACCCTTGAGGTTCATTCTCGTGTTACGCTGCATGTTTGAGCGTCAGAAAGAACCAATGAGGTTCATTCTTGTGTTTCGCAGCTCGTTTGAGCTTCCTCAGGAACCAATGAGGTTCATTCTCGTGTGTTACGCAGCTCGTTTGAGCTTCAGCAAGAACCAATGAGGTTTATTCTCGTGTTACGCAGCAGGGGAAAAAAAAAAACATTTATAAAGTGATTTTAACAATATACTTTCTCTGTACCATTATTGTTATTGTGGTGTGAACTCTGCTATTCTTATATTTAGAAGAATTTTTAGAACTATATCTTTATAGTCATCACCCTTAGGGTGAACGGGTCTTTAATTTCTTCTTTTTTGGGGGACACATCTGAACACCAGATACAGACAAAAAAAAAAAGTATTTCCAACATTGCTTTCCCCATAGACCCATCACAGAATTCTCTTTCTGATTTCCGAGAAATACAAGAAAACAACTGTATTTTTTGTTATTATTATGTTAATCCCCAACAATAATTCCTACCCTGGAAGCATCTCTATGAGAGCCACGTTTAATTGAGCTGAACTTTATGAATGCTGACTCACTGTCTTGCTCGGAGTGCTGATGGAAACTTCAGCTTGTGTAAACAAAAGTCTATTTCCACTTTTAATGGGAGAAACAATGTTTGACGATCTTAAATGCTGTTTTAAATCAGCTATACATAAATGTATTTGTTCATCAAAATAGAAATTTAAAGAACTTAATCAAAAAAAAAGAAGAAAAAAAAGCTGTATAGTATCCCAGAAGACCACCCCTTTTTTCTGTATGAGTGATAATAGGACCTGTCGAGTCTACAACTCTATAAAAAAAAAAGGCTCCACTTTTCACCCACCACAAATTGGCCTCACACTGCGTGGAGATTTAGCGGCTCCGCTTAAATAATCAAAACCAGATCTTTCCTTTTCAGCCACTCTCTGCTAGTTGTGGAAAGTGTCAGTATGGAAAATAGCCCAAGTCATTGCATCATAAATAAGTAACCATTTAACAATGATCCAATTAATTAGTGGGCACGGGCTCTGTTTCTGAAACATTTCATAAACTGGGAATAACTGTAACTGCGGTGCTCTCATGATGGAATAACCCATTACAGTGGACTTTAAATAAAACAACTATCTTTCCATTTAATATCTTTCAACAGTTAAGTAGTAATGTTATTGTGGAAGAACAACCATCATTTATCCAACCTACAGTATTTGACAGTGAAAAAAAACTGTTCAAGAATTGATCACCTCGACATCACTGTGAGATGATTGAGACGAAGCCCTAGTAATGTCATGCACTAAGTAGCGATGTCATGGATCTTGGATTCATGTACAGTACTTCCTGGATTTCTTGCTTCAGTTTTTTCACAATGGTTCTCGGTAACCTACTGCCCTATAAGACGAGCGATAAGAGAGGTAAGGTGATCAGGACTGGAGTGGTTGTGTTGCACTGAGCTACTCTAACCAGTCTAAGTCTAATGGTCAGAGGTCAGTTCTTCATACACAATCATCTCCACAGACCAGACTTTGTGATAAATGTGTCCTTCTGCAAGTAGTGTTTGAAGGTACATTTGTACCACTGCTGGTACATTTTTCAGGCCATATCTATTAATTCCTATAAATTTCAAGATTTGCAGGCATGTCAATGGGATTAGTCTCAATTTATATGAGATGCTATGATTTTTTATGGTCTAATACAATAAACTCGATTTAACCAATACAAAAACGTTCTAGTAAGATTAGAAGATTTCTAGTAAACTATGACAGAGTTACCAAATTTTAAGTTTATCTTGGAGTGAGAGAATTTCATTAAGTTTAGAAACAACATGTTACAATAACTGGTGGCCTGCTGTTTGTATTAGAGCTTGACACAAATTTCACAATTCCAATTAATTAGCTTGCAAAACTATTCCATCTTGATTCAATATCAATTCCTTTGGATCAATATCAGGAACAGTAGCTACATGTAAATTTTTCAAAAAAAAAAAGAAAAAAAAAAAAAGAAATACACATATGTATTCTCACAACTAATGCTGTAGACATACAGGGAGCCCTGTCAGCTGATATTATAAAAGGTTAAAATTAACAACTCAAATTAATAATAGTTAGTTTAGACATGTAAATCTGCTTTGTGTGCACATACTACAATGCTGCCTAAACATCTACAGTGATCGTCACGCAGGTGGGGGTCAGCAGCTTATATACAGTGTCTTTGCACGGTGTGGGGTTAATGTGATTGGTACAGACTGGTCTAATCAAGAGGTTGCAGGTCTTCATTGGTTTCATTAAAACCCATAACTTGTTAATACGCATTCGACTTCATGCAGTGCTGCGCAGACCGAATGGCGTATGACATCAAAATACAGAGAGAGCGACTCGAAAGCACAGCTTTCGTGATATTGTGATGCCGTATAACAAATAGTTTGCACAGCAGTTTGACTTTTTTTAATTTGCCAAGCGATTTACTTGGGCTGCGTGAGAGTGTGAGATGAAGCCTGAAAGTGTGTGTGTCTCACACTAAATGCGTGAGAGTTGACAACCCTGCTATGATGTGAACCCGCAAATGTTTTTGAACTGATAAAAAAAATTAAGAAAAAAAATGCTCAATTAGTCTTTGTAATCTTTAAAGGGTGGCTCTAGTGATATATGCTTATTTACACTGTTAAAGAGTCGGATGCTCATGCTTTAACATGACCAAAGTATTTCTGTGCCAACCAATTTTGGTTTGTAACTCCCACTTTTCATGATCCAAGTATTGATGGATAAAATCAAGTCCCACCTATATTTGAATGCTGTTGTTATTGTTAACCAAATCTAAAGCTATTTTTTTTTTTTAATCATTAATTAAAATAAACGTGAAATTAAAAAAATATTAGATGAAAAACTAAAAGGGGCTATATGAAAGAAGTTCCATGTATTAATTGCTTTGGTATTGCCAGTGTGTGAACAGCTTGTAATGAAACTTTAAAAAACAACAAGACCTTCCCTTTCTTAATAGGTTGTCTATGAAAGCCAAATATCTTTATGTGAAGGACTCTGTATGTTTTTGCTGGTGTTGTGTTTATTTTGTTATAGCGAGGAAAGCATGCAGTACTTATTTACATATTCATCTAAAAGTCCCTCTCAGCAGCGTGGAGGGCATCTGGATGTATGCTAACAGTAAAATGCTGCAAAGGTATTTCCAACTTCTTTTTTATACTTCCAAACGGAGAACGGAAAGAACTTTGCCATGAGTATTTCGGGGCATTGAATCACATTCAGTCTCTTGTATGTTACGTGTGCATGAGTGCGAGCATGAGCAGCATGTTGCTGGCTGAAATTCACTTAAATGGCCACTGGTGTCGCTAATAACAAGGCATTTTAATATTAGATGAAAAAAAAAAAAATGTTAATATTAGATGCAAAGGTTAAAGTTAAAGTAAATGTTACTTGTTACTTATTAAAATGACAATAGAAAATAGTACTTAAATGTACTAAAACTGAAATAAATATAAAGCTAAAATGGAAATACTGACAAACAAAACTAATTAAAAAAAAGACAAGTCACATAAAATGAAAATTGAAAATCAAAAAGATAAAAGCTAATTGAAAATATTAAAGCTGCAAGTATAAAACCAGCCAGTGTTCAAAACTATCTCCTTACCTTAGCCGATTCACAACGATAAGCTTGTATTAATGTGTTCTAATTTGAGTGGTACTGGTAGCTTTCCGCGGGAAAGTTGAGCTTGTCTATGTTTGCTTTTGCATCATTACGTCACATCTGTACACTCTCAGAAAAAAAAGGTAAATTTTTGTTCCTTGGCCTTGGGGAACAAAACGTATAACTGTACCTTTAAAAAAGGTACACAATTTGTCCTTAGGCTACAATTATATAATTGTTTTCCTCTACTTAGAGCAGGGGGAGGCAAGTTCGGTCCTAGGGAGTCGCTGTCCTGCAGAGTTTGGCTCCAATCCTGAAAGACGTCTATAGAAGTTCTTATTGAGAATTTACAGAGGTTTCGATGTTGAGGTTTTATTGAAAATGTTTGGTCACCATCCTTTAATTGGGCAGTGTGACTCTTGGCTTTTTATGTGAGTTTGTGGTTTTTGTTACAGTGTTAACAAAACACATAATCTGTTCAAATCAAAAGAAGCCATAAACAAAAAAAATTGTCATGAAGAAAAATGTTTGACTAAACTCATCACTGGCTAACAATGTTAGTAAATAATATTCATCAACAATACTTTCTGCCACAGATCAGACATTCTGAATTTTGTTTTTTTAAATACAGGGGAAAAAAAGTTTATACGCACACAGATTCCAAGAATCAGCATATGAATCTCAACCATGGTGACATACTTAATGCTGCAATGCATGCTGGCAGCCATGAGATTTATACTGTGGTGGCTTAGTTGGGTTGGAGCTAAACTCTGCAGGACATCAGCTCTCTAAGACCGAACTTGCATACCCCTGACTTAGAGGTTAAAAAATGTACACTTAAGGGTACCACCCCAATGACGGCCACTTGTACCTTAAAAAGGTACAATTTTGTACTTTTTTTGGAGAGTGTATACATTAAGAATGAGTCCGGGCTATATCGCATATGAGGATGCTGCAGGTGGCGGATCATTTATATCCTTTTCTCACAGCAGCTGGAATAACTAAATGTATCATTTTGATGACGAATTGTAATCCAGAAAGGTCCAAACGACAGTCATCAGTGACAACTGGAGACTCACCCGTAGTCAAAAGCAAAAGATTAGACTGTACAGAAATTGAAATCTACAGGTAACGCTAATACACACTAAATGCATGTAGTCACGCAATGCTGACGTTAATGTTAACAATTTGAGAAGAAAGTATAACAATAATAATAATTTGCAAGGTTTCCTGTAATATGAGCCAAGCGATCGTTAAGATTTAAATCAACGTTGGTCGCACAATTTTTTGTAATGACTTTTTTTCTCAGTTGGTCAGAACAAAAGTGGCAGACGTGTTACTTACTTGTTCAGATGACATTTTCCAGTGAAACTTATTATTTTGGTCATACTTCCAAGAGTATCTGTAATTCCAAAGTCCACACCGGTGTGGTGACAGGACAGCCTACACATATTACTCCTCAAAACATTAGATTCATCCGTGTTGAGGAGTCATGACCATCCACAACCCACGTAAAGATGATAATTCTGCAAATAACTGCAATTGCAGGTTTCAAACAGAGATGGCAACAATGAGGCTTAAACTTACAGACTGCAGCTTTAATAAATACTATAATAGTACATGTATATAAAAACTAAAATAACTTTGCGTTAAACGTCTTGTGAGCAGAGTTTAATGTTGATGTTACCAACGCCAGGGCTTGAGGATTGTTAGCGAAAGCTGTCGTGTTGATTTACGGAGTGTGAAAACACAACAGAGTCACTCCACAAGTTCAAAAGGAAGATATAACTGTACAACACAGAGAAAAAACATTCCAGTATCACTGAAACATTCCAGCTATCGGAGACAACGCTCTGGATGAAAACACGGTTGTGTGGAATGCTGCAACTCTCTTCCCACACCCAGACATGACCCACATGGTTCAGAGCCGGAACACGGCAGGGGGAGACAGACAGCCGCATGCTCAGAGACAGACTCATGAAAGGCATGAAAAGACTCACAGGGTCACGAACCTCGATATTAGCAGGCAGAGAGAGAGAGAGAGAGAGAGAGAGAGAGAGAGAGAGAGAGAGAGAGAGAGAGAGAGAGAGAGAGAGAGAGAGAGAGAGAGAGAGAGAGAGAGAGAGAGAGAGAGAGAGAGAGAGAGAGAGAAAGAGATAGAGATAGAGATAGAGATAGAGAGAGATGTTGACAGGATAAAAGTCTTAAATAAAAGGCAATTTGTCATTGCATCATGTGGACAGCAGCTGTGTAATAATTCTCACTCATGCTTACAGCACACACATCCTGTACATGAATCACGGGACTCAATCTGACCAAGCAGACAGAGCAGGAAGATTTCTGGTGTTTCCCATCCTTTTAAGTCTCATGTACCTCCACAGACTCATCAGTTCGGCTCAAGTACCCATTCATCAGCAACAAACGCATTACACTGGATATCCGTTTGAATTACCATTAATATAAAAAAAAGTGTCCTTTATTATGATATCAATACTGTGGGAGAATAACAGACTCATTAAGCAGTTTCCCTGGTGACAATTTGTGGGAAATAATAGAGACACTTTCTCATTTATTTATAAATCTAATCCAGATGGGACATTTAACGACAATAAAGTAATTTGCACTTTTTATGCATTTCATTTATTGTCAAAGCTCAAAGTATGAAATACCACCAGCGGGTCACAAATGCATAAAACGACAACCTTGAACCTTTTCTTCACTTAAAAATAAATAAAATTGTATGTTTAAAAAAATCTGATATACATTCTGTTCTGATTTAAATCTACACTACCGTTCAAAAGTTTGGTGACCGTAAGATTTTTTTTTTTTAAAGAAGTTATTTATTCAGCAATAACGCATTGATAAAAAGGTAAAGTTCATAAAAATAAAAAAATGTATAATGTTACAGAAGATTTCTATTTCAAATAAATTCTTTAGAACTTTCTATTCATCAAAGGATCAAAAGATATTGAAAAGAATGATCACTATTAAGCAATATTGAACTGTATTCAACAATGATAATACATGTTTCTTGAGCACCAAATCGATGATTTCTGAAGGATCCTGTTACACTGAATGGAGTAATGATGAAAATTCATTTTAAAATATATTCAAATGGAACAATTATTTTTGTAGTAATATTTCACAATACTACCGTTTTTACTTTTTGACCAAATAAAATGTAGCCTTGGTGAGCATATGAGACTTCTTTTGACCCTTTTGAACAGTAGTGCACATCAAAGACAAGACTTTGCCATCTCAGTTTATCTTACCGCCTGCCTAACATACTGTACTTTCTCTTAAGACTCCAGTAATCTCTCCCACTCAGCTTCATGGCATCCTCTAGAAATAACTAACTTTAAAGACTCTAATGAAATCAAATTATGATCTTCCATGATGATCCAAGCTCAATTTGTAATCCAATTTGTAAAAAATTTCAGGCAGCAAGGCAGAGCACACATGCTGATAAAATTGCTTGTTTGTGTGTGCACTTCTTAACTTTACCGCTCTAAAATTCTCACACACACATGTAAGAACCGGTTTTGCTGCTAAGACAAAAGCTGAGACTACACCCCAACAATAAAAGTCACTAATCTTGAAAGAAAATCACACAGAAACTGTGACACCACCCTGATCAAACATTTTTCCCCCCTCCCCATTTTGCCCTCTCCTTGCCCTGTTTTCAAGTCAACAAATGCAGATATACCAGTGATGATGTGTCTTGTAAACCTATGGTTTTATCCATTTCATGTTTGGTGTCCTTTTAAAGGTCTTAGTGCGAATGGTAGAATGGTCTCAGTTTCACAGCAGTCATTAGTACTATTAGAAAGATTGAAAACTAATGAGAATTCTGTTCTCTTTTTGAGTGGTCTCTTCAAAGATATCTGATGTCTCTCCCCCAAAACCAGGTGTTTGTGTTGCAAATATTTACAACCCCTTTTGTTCTAGTTGGAGTATTTAAGGGAGGGAAACAGAACAGAAGGGGGGGAACATTCTGTAGCCAGAACCCCCCATGCAGGTTGTGTCAGTGTCTTAGAGGCACTCACACATCCTGCATGTAATGTGCCAGACGATGATTTTGAAATTATTTTCATATTGCTTTGCAATTGTGTTTATGTTTTTAAGCTGATCAGTTGTGTACCATGGATTCTTGTTTACTTATTTACTTTTCCTGTCTGGCCAAAATAAATGTTAATCTTGATTTATCTTGTAAGATTCTGAAATCATTATTCTAGTATGGATCGATGCATACTCCATTATTACCGCAAAATCTAAGGTTATGATAGGTCAAACTGATGACGGCATGACTGAAGCATGGGCGCAGCGTGCACGATATTCTGATTTCTGTCTATCGCTGGATTAACAAGTGGTAGCTCAGAGATATTAATAAAATTACACTTTTTGTGGAGTGAGCATGTGCAACCCCTGAAAGGTAAAATATTTACTCTACCTCCTCTGAGTAATTCAGAAGTAACCATTTTGTGAGCGTGAACGCGCGGTCCGGGCGCGTAAGTTCTGTGCGATTTTGGGTCTCTCGATGAACGAATTTGAAAACACAGAAGATACTAAGAAAATCAACGATCTAAATTAAATCGCAACTAATCGAAAATCAGCTGATAAACTCTAAACGTAACACACTTTATAGAGTCACATAAAATTGGAGTCAGATAAATTATTAATGGAGTCAGATTTAAAACGAGATCTCAATAAATTAAAATAAATTCACCAAAATGCTGAAAAGGCTTACACGCAGAATTCCTTTTGACCAAGCCGTTAGTATCCGTTTTTGGGCTAATGGATGGAAGTTTACAAATGGTGACCCCGACGTGATCTCCCGGTGGCGAGTGTCTTTTCAGCTAAATACTTGGATTGCCACAAGCGAGAGGTTTGATCTTCTTCTCTTTCTTCAGCTGTTATGGTAAGTCCATTCTTATTTGCCTTTTAGAAATGTTGGGAGTGTATAGTACTGAATACTGTATAAAACCGATGGGGCGTGAAAATTAGACAACCATATTGCTTATCAGGGACATGAAAGCAACAGTGTAGAGTAGAAATGATATCCCTTGCTTTAAAATTCTCCTTGTTTGCCTATGCAGCAAGAGAGGAAATTTTATTTCTGGACTCAAAAGAGGTCGGTGAGTTAAAACCCTAAATTCTGAGGGAAAATGTCCAGTTACATTTGTTTATTTGCTTTGCGGCAACAACGCAACAAAGAAAAAGAACAAATGGCCACGTTAACTTGTGAGTTAAGTCTTGTGAGTAGATGAGCTAAAATGTAATTGAAAAGATCTCACTGAAATCCTTTGTGTGTAAAATGTGAAGGTGGACAAAACTGGTACCGGTCTGATGTCACAATTATAAATGTCTTATAAAATATAGGCTTTTACTATGGCCTTATTTCAGACTTTGCAACGCTGCACTTTTGTGTGTTTATTAATGTCTCAAAAGAGACTGAGAAAATTAACAGACCAAAGAGAATCTTTGTCTTTCTCCATCAGACCTGTGTTTGTCAAACCTTTCTTTACATATGCAAATAGATTCTCCAAAGAATGCAATTGATAACTTTTCAGCCCAAAACAAGAAAAATTGTGCCCAATTTTATATTGTGTAGTCACAAATATCTTTGAATTGAGCAATGATTTGACCCGTGCTCTCAGTGTTTGCTGTTTATTGAACGTCCACAGCAACTAAGTTATAACTGGTTTCCAGATTGGGCTTGTTGCGGTGCCCACAATGATCAGGCCAGCACAGCAGTAGCTGCAGGGCCAATCTAAAGATCAGTGAGATGATCCTGGACAAATTACTCAGCAGAGACCCTCTTGAGACCAGCAAATAAAATTATTTTTTAATTCATACTATTTTAATATAGTATGATTTAGATTATTTTTATAATGTAAATTATACTATAATGCCCAGGAATGGGTTTTAATCTCATGAGGATTCAGCATTATTTAGAGAAGGAAAGAATGTTGGGAAAGTATGAGAAGGATTAGAAGGTAGAAAGATGGGATGGGCAAGTAGGAAACAAGAAGGCAAGAGCACTATTAGTGTTGAAATGAGGGGAAGGAGAATATAAATGGTTAAAGAAAGAACTGTTAAGGAAGAAAACTGAAATGGAAACATGAAGAGAAAGAACTTCTTTACCTTCTATTTGTGCAAGAATTCAAATGAGAAAAATTACAATGCCCAGTTAAATAATTAACCTGATTGCTGTAACTTGAATAGGCGGAATTCAGTCAAGGCCTAACAATTTACATTTCATTGATCTGCAACCCAATGAGAAAGGGGAGGTACAAGTTTTCCATTGCAATGAAACCTGCAAGTGTAGCAAATTCCTCTCTGGGTGTGTCAGATTACATGGGACCTGATTGGGGAAGTTATCTTACTGGGAATGTAATGAAAGTTGTGTGTTATGTTAACTTAAGGCATTCACTCTACAGGGATCCAAATGGTCAAGAGTTCAAATGGCACCATAAATGCCAAATGACCTGATGCTCTAAACACAGATCTGGCTTGTATAAGCAGCATCATTTAAAGAGATTTCCCCAGGGGACCTGGGTGTGATAATGATCACTATACAGCACATTGTGTAAACGCAATTGCTGCAGCAACTTAAGGTGCAACTGATCTGACTGCATTTACACACAGTCAGATCTGACCATTATAAATCAGTTTATCTGACCTTTTTCTTTACAGAAACATGATCATGATAATGATACATGTCGTTGTAAACTAAAACAAATTTTCTCATAATGGAATAATACCTTAACAGGTTAAAGCCATCTACAACAGCTATCGGGCTAAGACCATTAAAGAAAAATAAGATAGCACTCTCCATCTTAATTAAATTTGTGTAAAGGTTCAACAGTAAACTGTATTTCTCTCTGTGGGTTTGTTTTTCCTTTCAGGCTGCGACCCTTCAGGTCTGAAGCTCAGGACACACACACAACTTAACATGTAGGAGATGGGAGTGAAGAGACTTCATGAAGCCATTCACACCTCACAGCACACATAGTTACATGGCTTCCCAGTGTAAAAACTGGAACTAAATTATACAACACAGATTATGGTAAAATAAACACCACCCATCTCCTATACACATACACAGCACACACCCTTAATTCGATCACCGCACAACATATTTTTCCTGGCATAGATCGTAGGACTATCCAGGCCAAAATCATTCACATAATGCAAATGTATCAAACATTATTAATCTTCACACATACAGGACAAAAGAAACTATTTTCATAATTCCCTTTTTATTTGTGTTGAACAATTTTACGGCTTACAGCCATGTCAACTTCCTGTATGTAAACACTGCAAGATGCATAAAACATGTGCATGGCTTTGTCACACATTAATTGATTAACAATTAATTGATCAGTAAACTGATGGACAAAATGTTTAATATGTCCAGTCCTTAGCATTGTTGCAAACTGGAAGGGCCCCTAGTTTCCAACATATGACTAATGACAATAAAAATATATCCAAAGAATTAGATCTGGAATGCAGGCATTTCTATAAATTAATTAAACAATTCTCAGTCAGACCTGCATCATTGAGTGTGACTCAGCCTGTACATCAAATGCGCAGAAGATGGATTCCAAAGTTTAACTAGAGATTTTAAATCTCTGTTTTTGTAAATCTCATTCTCTAAGTAATCTAACTGAAACATAAGAATTCAATAATGATTTGCTTTTTAAACAACTGATGTAGACAATTTTATAATGGCAATTATTCAATTGTGTATTTCCATGTTTAATTATGTGATATACTTTAATTATGCATACTGCTGGTAAATATACTGTTCTATTGACGGTTTTGATGCCCTTCCTTTAATACATCCAGACCATGTTTAAATTCCTCTTCCATATCACTAGTGGTATTGAAGAATCTGGCGATCAAATGAGACCTACTCCCTAAATATATGACACTGAGAAATGAGACCGTTTTTACCACTCGCACTTCTGACAAGAGTTTATCATGTGTTGTTATTTTGATGTTTTTGTGATTATCCAACAACTCTCTTTTTCCATCTCACAATAACTACAAAGTCATCAGTGTTCAAGTATTGCATGGTTATTCAGAATTTGTTCAGGTGTCTCGCACGCAATGGAGCATCATCAGTGAAATGATTCCTTCACCCATGGAGATCTGACCTGCCCGGCAAACCAAACCTTCTGCTTGAAGGTGACCGAGGATTTCTCAAAGGGTCAGCTGTAGATAAGTATCCTGGGGAGGACACAGATGTTTCCTCAAAGTGTAAAGACACTTTCCACTGACACCTTCTGCTCATGCTGACTAGCACAACTGACTTAGGACAACAAGTCATTCTACAGACTGAAAACCATCACAATCATGGGCAGGTGGAAGGAAACCTGACCGACAGGATCATAAATATCCTGCCAAATTGCTACAGCATCCAATCAGCACAGTACGCCTACACCTAAAGGGACTGTGCCGCTGAGGTGTATTTCTGCAGAGTTTCATCTTCATGTTCAGCCTGTCTTAATGTTGTTATTTCAGGTGACTACTTGACTCCGGCACCCATTGACTTGTGTTGTTAACTCAAGGATCAGCACCATGAACACTTCAGAAACAACATCCAAAATATGGAAACAAGGAATGTACAAATATGTCCCCTTGGGAACCAATCTGAATTTGTCCCAAGGGGCCAGGGGTCGTCTGTAAGAACCGGTTTTGCTGCTAAGACAAAAGCTGAGACTACACCCCAACAATAAAAGTCACTAATCTTGAAAGAAAATCACACAGAAACTGTGACACCACCCTGATCAAACATTTTTCCCCCCTCCCCATTTTGCCCTCTCCTTGCCCTGTTTTCAAGTCAACAAATGCAGATATACCAGTGATGATGTGTCTTGTAAACCTATGGTTTTATCCATTTCATGTTTGGTGTCCTTTTAAAGGTCTTAGTGCGAATGGTAGAATGGTCTCAGTTTCACAGCAGTCATTAGTACTATTAGAAAGATTGAAAACTAATGAGAATTCTGTTCTCTTTTTGAGTGGTCTCTTCAAAGATATCTGATGTCTCTCCCCCAAAACCAGGTGTTTGTGTTGCAAATATTTACAACCCCTTTTGTTCTAGTTGGAGTATTTAAGGGAGGGAAACAGAACAGAAGGGGGGGAACATTCTGTAGCCAGAACCCCCCATGCAGGTTGTGTCAGTGTCTTAGAGGCACTCACACATCCTGCATGTAATGTGCCAGACGATGATTTTGAAATTATTTTCATATTGCTTTGCAATTGTGTTTATGTTTTTAAGCTGATCAGTTGTGTACCATGGATTCTTGTTTACTTATTTACTTTTCCTGTCTGGCCAAAATAAATGTTAATCTTGATTTATCTTGTAAGATTCTGAAATCATTATTCTAGTATGGATCGATGCATACTCCATTATTACCGCAAAATCTAAGGTTATGATAGGTCAAACTGATGACGGCATGACTGAAGCATGGGCGCAGCGTGCACGATATTCTGATTTCTGTCTATCGCTGGATTAACAAGTGGTAGCTCAGAGATATTAATAAAATTACACTTTTTGTGGAGTGAGCATGTGCAACCCCTGAAAGGTAAAATATTTACTCTACCTCCTCTGAGTAATTCAGAAGTAACCATTTTGTGAGCGTGAACGCGCGGTCCGGGCGCGTAAGTTCTGTGCGATTTTGGGTCTCTCGATGAACGAATTTGAAAACACAGAAGATACTAAGAAAATCAACGATCTAAATTAAATCGCAACTAATCGAAAATCAGCTGATAAACTCTAAACGTAACACACTTTATAGAGTCACATAAAATTGGAGTCAGATAAAATATTAATGGAGTCAGATTTAAAACGAGATCTCAATAAATTAAAATAAATTCACCAAAATGCTGAAAAGGCTTACACGCAGAATTCCTTTTGACCAAGCCGTTAGTATCCGTTTTTGGGCTAATGGATGGAAGTTTACACACACACACACACACACACACACACACACACACACACACACACACACACACACACACACACACACACACACACACACACACACACACACACACACACACACACACACACACACACACACACACACACACACACACACACACACACACACACACACACACACACACACACACACACACACACACACGATCCCTAAACACAACCCTCACAGACAACTTTTTGCATTTTTACATTTTCAAAACACTTCATTTGGAATATAAGCCGTTTTCCTCATAGGGACCAAAAAAAAGTCCCCAAAACGTCAAAATTGACTAGTATTACTATCCTTGTGGGGATATATGCCCTGAACATAGGGAATACCAGGTACACACACACACACACACACACACACACACACACACACACACACACACACACACACACACACACACACACACACACACACACACACACACACACACACACACACACACACACACACACACACACACACACACACACACACACACACACACACACACACCACCACTGGCAGCAGAATACTGTAATTTTGCCATTATGGTAGTAAATAATGTTTGGTAAACAGTGCCCGTCGGCACTAAAGGCCCTTTTCCCCCTCTAGTGGCCCAGCACAGGCAGTACATGATTTCTACAGGTGTCATTCCAGTGTCCTTAAATGCTTAAATCTATGGTTGGGTTGGTAAAACATCTTATACAGAGGTTTTTGTATCACTTCACCATCCCAGCTTCTGGTTTTAATGGGTCAAATAGACAGTACTAAGGATTTTATGACCTGATTTTAAGGAACCATTAGGGGCGAGAGGGATAAACTGCTACTTTTACTTACAATGTCTTAGGCCAGAAAAAAGGATATTCAGAACAACAAAAATAAAAAGGCATGTAATTGATTGCTAATCTTTAGCCAGATAAATTGCATAAGTTTATGCAATATAAAAATCCCCAACATGTAAAATGCAGTATGCAGTTTTAGACCTGGATTAATTTGCTGAGAAATTTTACTTAAACATACAAAAAACACCCCTCAATCACAGGCAGCTGAATATGATGGGTCCTTTCTAAATATAAGGTTATGTGACAAAAAACTGTGCAGTTTGCTGAATTAAGTGGGCGGCACAAGATGACGTTATCCACTGTTTTTAGGCCATAAATATTGCTGAAGGCTATTTAAATGTATGCAAAATGAAAGAACAGAAAGACAGGCCACCATCATCACTGTTCTTCTCCCTCAACTAATGAGGGCTTTTAATATTTGTCATATTTAGCATGTCATTACACTGTTCACAATAATCATCATCCACTTGAGACTAATTAAACACGTCAACGACTCAACCTTCAGTAAACAGCAGCAGGTGGACTGTTTCATTATTCATCTGTTCATTACCTCACAGTACAAACAAAAACCTCACACACACACACACACACACACACACACACACACACACACACACACACACACACACACACACACACACACACACACACACACACACACACACACACACACACACACACACACACACACACACACACACACACACACTCTAACTAAAACTATGTCTCCTGACTGAAAGCTCTTGAGCATATTAACTGCTAAATACATTCATTTACATATATAAAACGTATGTAAATAACGGAGTGTGAAATCACATGTCTGTTTAGTCTCTGTTTTGACTTGACAGACTCCAGGAACATCAAATCAATGATGTGTAATAGAGCAGCAAGCACCTATTGCATTAAAATGGCAGTCTTGTGTAAATGCAGCAGTTATAGCTGCCACTCTTACTGTGTGGGCTTAAACGTTCACTCAGAGAAAAACAAGTTTATCCCACACAACATGCATTATTGGCCAACACTGGTTAACAAAGTGCAAACCACTTACCCTCTGACAAATATATGCTTAGACATCATATCTGAAGGAGGACGTTTGCTCACTCCAAAACATCACATCAAAGTTACACGGTAACTGAGTCAGTGCTGGAAAATGTTTTAAACAGAGACGGCCTGAATAGAAATCAAACCATAATGAGGTTCGGACAAAACTATAAAATGGATTTCTTGTTAACATTTTTGATACTTACTGGGTCTCATAAATACAGCAAATTATGACATTTATTGAAGCGTTACTTGTTTGTAGAGTCTACGGGAGTAAGTGAAATGGCCGGTGCTAAATGGACAATGCTAGCAATTGGACAATGCAAAATGCAATTGGACTGCTAAATGTCTTTAGAAAGATGAAAATGGACGGGCTCCTGGACACAAGTAAAAGCTGAGGCAAAGGAATACATTGGTAGGTAATTTAAACTGAAAGAAACTCCACGAGTTTGGGAGTTACAGGCAGCTTTACCATTACAAGTCACATTTTCAGAGCAGGTTTAAAAAAAAGAAAAACGAATAAAAAAAACTGGTATAAACTGCTGACCGGCAAGACACTTTAGTTCTCAACTTTCTGTCAACTGTAGTCTTGTTAAAAGAAACAAATTACCCCAAAAATAAATTTCTCCATCCATCCATCTTCTTCCGCTTCATCATAATTTACTCTGAACCCATATGATTATTTTTTTCTATGGAACACAAAGGTCTTTGGCAAAATGTCCAAGCTGTGCTATCTACTGTACAAGGAAATCTTTTCAAAAACATCAAAGAAAATAATGTGCACTATATTTGCAGTGTTACCTGTTCAACTGCTTGTCAACACAAATATATAATCAGCCAATCACATGGCAGCAACATTTAGGCGTGTAAGACGATCTGCTGAAGTTCACACTGAGCATCAGAATAGGGAAGAAAGGTGATTTAAGTGACTTTGAACGGGACATGGGTGTTGGTGCCAGACGAGCTGGTCTGAGTATTTCAGAAATTGCTGGTTTACTCGGATCTTCATGAACAACCATCTCTACGGTTTACAGAGGATGGTCCAAAAAAAAGGAGAAAATATCCAGTGAGGTAGTCAGAAGAGAATGGCCAGACTTTTGCTTCCAGCTGATAGAATGGCAACAGTAACTCAAATAATCATTCATTTCAACCAAGGTCTGCAGAAGAGCATCTCTGAACACAACATGTCCCACCTTGAAGCAGATGAGCTACAGCAGCAGAAGACCACACCAGGTGCCACAGAACAGGAAACTGAGGCTGCAATGCACAGGGGCTCACCGAAATTGGACAATAGAAGATTGAAATTATTTTTTCCTGGTCTGATGGGTCTCAATTTCTGCCGCAACATTCAGATGTTAGGGTCAGAATTTGGCGTAAACAACATGAAAGCATGGATCCATCCGGCCTTGTATAAAGAGTTCAGGCTATGGTTGGTGTAATGGTGTGTGGGATATTTAACTTGGCACACTTTGGGTCCCATAGTACCGAATGAGCAATGTTTAAATGCCACAGCCAACCTGGATATTATTGCTGACCATGATCACATTGTACCCATCTTCTGATGGCTACTTCCAGCAAGAGTATCTCAGCTGGTTTGACAAGGAGCTCACTAAACTCAAATGGCCTCCACATTCACCAGATCTCAATCCAACAAAGCACCTTAGGGATGTGATGGAACTGGAGATTCTCATCATTCTCATCATGCAACTGCGTGATATGTCAATATAGACCAAAATCTCTGAGGAATGTTTCCAGCGCCTTGTTGAATCTATATGCCCAGAGGAATTAAGGTAGTTCTGAAGGCAAAAGGAGTAAACCAAGGTACCGAACCCGAGACTAGTTGGAGGTGGTCCGAGTTCGGTTGCACTCAAACTGTGCCATGATTCTTGTGAATGAGAAAGTAACAGACCCGGGTGCGCACTTGTTCAGGAAGTAAAGTAACCTGCACATGTGGTTTAGCCAATAACAGTATATAATATATATAATATATATATATATAATATTATATTATATATTATATAGCTCTCCTCGGCTATCCTGGTGAACTTCTATCGCTGCGCAATAGAAAGCATCCTGACCAACTGTGTCACAGTATGGTATGGGAGCTGCTCTGTTGCGGAGCGCAAGGCACTGCAGTGGGTGGTGAAAACTGCCCAGCGCATCACAGGGACTCCACTACCTGCCATCGAGCACATCCAGAGGAAACGCTGTCTGCATCGAGCTCGCAGCATCCTTAAGGACTCCTCTCACCCAGCCCACAGACTGTTTTCTCTCCTGCCCTCCGGCAGGCGTCTCAGGTGCCTCCGGACCAGGACCAGCAGACTAAAGAACAGTTTTTTCCCCAGAGCTGTCTCTTTATTGAACTCTAACCCTTGCTGATCCACTCCCCTCATATACAGGGAGTGCAGAATTATTAGGCAAATGAGTATTTTGACCACATCATCCTCGTTATGCATGTTGTCTTACTCCAAGCTGTATAGGCTGGAAAGCCTACTACCAATTAAGCATATTAGGTGATGTGAATCTCTGTAATGAGAAGGGGTGTGGTCTAATGACATCAACACCCTATATCAGGTGTGCATAATTATTAGGCAACTTCCTTTCCTTTGGCAAAATGGGTCAAAAGAAGGACTTGACAGGCTCAGAAAAGTCAAAAATAGTGAGATATATTGCAGAGGGATGCAGCAGTCTTAAAATAGCCAAGCTTCTGAAGCGTGATCATCGAACAATCAAGCGTTTCATTCAAAATAGTCAACAGGGTCGCAAGAAGCGTGTGGAAAAACCAAGGCGCAAAATAACTGCCCGTGAACTGAGAAAGTCAAGCGTGCAGCTGCCAAGATGCCACTTGCCACCAGTTTGGCCATATTTCAGAGCTGCAACATCACTGGAGTGCCCAAAAGCACAAGGTGTGCAATACTCAGAGACATGGCCAAGGTAAGAAAGGCAGAAAGTCGACCACCACTGAACAAGACACACAAGCTGAAACGTCAAGACTGGGCCAAGAAATATCTCAAGACTGATTTTTCTAAGGTTTTATGGACTGATGAAATGAGAGTGAGTCTTGATGGGCCAGATGGATGGGCCCGTGGCTGGATTGGTAAAGGGCAGAGAGCTCCAGTCCAACTCAGACGCCAGCAAGGTGGAGGTGGAGTACTGGTTTGGGCTGGTATCATCAAAGATGAGCTTGTGGGGCCTTTTCGGGTTGAGGATGGAGTCAAGCTCAACTCCCAGTCCTACTGCCAGTTTCTGGAAGACACCTTCTTCAAGCAGTGGTACAGGAAGAAGTCTGCATCCTTCAAGAAAAACATGATTTTCATGCAGGACAATGCTCCATCACCCAAGTACTCCACAGCGTGGCTGGCAAGAAAGGGTATAAAAGAAGAAAATCTAATGATATGGCCTCCTTGTTCACCTGATCTGAACCCCATTGAGAACCTGTGGTCCATCATCAAATGTGCGATTTACAAGGAGGGAAAACAGTACACCTCTCTGAACAGTGTCTGGGAGGCTGTGGTTGCTGCTGCACGCAATGTTGATGGTGAACAGATCAAAACACTGACAGAATCCATGGATGGCAGGCTTTTGAGTGTCCTTTCAAAGAAAGGTGGCTATATTGGTCACTGATTTGTTTTTGTTTGGTTTTTGAATGTCAGAAATGTATATTTGTGAATGTTGAGATGTTATATTGGTTTCACTGGTAAAAATAAATAATTGAAATGGGTATAAATTTGTTTTTTGTTAAGTTGCCTAATAATTATGCACAGTAATAGTCACCTGCACACACAGATATCCCCCTAAAATAGCTAAAACTAAAAACTACTTCCAAAAATATTCAGCTTTGATATTAATGAGTATTTTTTCATTGACAACATGGTTGTTGTTTAATTATTAATGTTGTAAAATTAATCCTCAAAAATACAACTTGCCTAATAATTCTGCACTCCCTGTACTGCCAACTCTCCTACAGTCACATCTGCCTTCACTTTGTTATTTGCACTACTGGAAAAACTGTTTACTTATGCATCTTGCACTACCATACTTTAACTGGATTATGCTCATTTGCACTGCCGACTGTATTCACAGTACCAACTGTTTACATTTGCATTTTGCACTGTACTTATGCAACCGTTGTATATCCTGCACTTGCTGCTATTGCACTTCTGGTTAGACCTAAACTGCATTTCGTTGCCTTGTACCTGTACTTGTGTAATGACAATAAAGTTGAATCTAATATATATATATATATATACATACAGTGAGGAAAATAAGTATTTGAACACCCTTCTATTTTGCAAGTTCTCCCTCTTGGAAATCATGGAGGTTTGCAATGCAATTGTCATCGTAGGTGCATGTCCACTGTGAGAGACATAATCTTCTATAAAAAAAAAAAAATCCAGAAATCACAATATATGATTATTTAACTATTTATTTGTATGATACAGCGGCAAATAAGTATTTGAACACCTGTCTATCAGCTAGAATTCTGACCCTCAAAGACCTGTTAGTCTGCTTTTAAAATGTCCACCTCCACTCCATTTATTATCCTAAATTAGATGCACCTGTTTGAGGTCGTTAGCTGCATAAAGACACCTGTCCACCCCATACAATCAGTAATAATCCAACTACTAACATGGCCAAGACCAAAGAGCTGTCCAAAGACACTAGAGACAAAATTGTACACCTCCACAAGGCTGGAAAGGGCTACAGGAAAATTGCCAAGCAGCCTGGTGAAAAAAGGCCCACTGTAATCATTAGAAAATGGAAGAAGCTAAACATGACTGTCAATCTCCCTCAGACTGGGGCTCTAGGCAAGATCACACCTCGTGGGGTCTCAATGACCCAAAGAAAGGTGAGAAATCAGCCCAGAACTACGCGGGAGGAGCTGGTCAATGACCTGAAAAGAGCTGGGACCACCGTTTCCAAGGTTACTGTTGGTAATACACTAAGACGTCATGGTTTGAAATCATGCATGGCACGTAAGGTTCCCCTGCTTAAACCAGCACATGTCAAGGCCCGTCTTAAATTTGCCAATGACCATTTGGATGATCCAGAGGAGTCATGGGAGAAAGTCATGTGGTCAGATGAGACCAAAATAGAACTTTTTGGTCATAATTCCACTAAACGTGTTTGGAGGAAGAAGAATGATGAGTACCATCCCAAGAACACCATCCCTACTGTGAAGCATGGGGGTGGTAGCATCATGCTTTGGGTGTGTTTTTCTGCACATGGGACAGGGCGACTACACTGTATTAAGGAGAGGATGACCGGGGCCATGTATTGCAAGATTTTGGGGAACAACCTCCTTCCCTCAGTTAGAGCATTGAAGATGGGTCGAGGCTGGGCCTTCCAACATGACAATGACCCGAAGCACACAGCCAGGATAACCAAGGAGTGGCTCTGTAAGAAGCATGTCAAGGTTCTGGCGTGGCCTAGCCAGTCTCCAGACCTAAACCCAATAGAGAATCTTTGGAGGGAGCTCAAACTCTGTGTTTCTCAGTGACAGGCCAGAAACCTGACTGATCTATAGAAGATCTGTGTGGAGGAGTGGGCCAAAATCCCTCCTGCAGTGTGTGCAAACCTGGTGAAAAACTACAGGAAGCGTTTGACCTCTGTAATTGCAAACAAAGGCTACTGTACCAAATATTAACATTGATTTTCTCAGGTGTTCAAATACTTATTTGCAGCTGTATCATACAAATAAATAGTTAAAAAAAATCATTCATTGTGATTTCTGGACCGTGACGTCGCCCGTTACGGCGCAGCCGGGGCCCCACCCTGGAGCCAGGCCTGGGGTTGGGGCTCATATGCGAGCGCCTGATGGCCGGGCCTTCCCCCACGGGGCCCGGCCGGGCTCAGCCCGAAGGAGCGAAGTGGGGACACCTTCCCGTGGGCCCACCACTCACGGGAGGGACCGTAAGGGGCCGGTGCAAAGTGGATCGGGCAGCAGTCAAAGGCGGGGGCCTAGGCGACCCAATCCCTGGACACGGAAACTGGCTCTTGGGACATGGAATGTCACCTCGCTGGCGGGGAAAGAGCCTGAGATTGTGCGTGAGGTTGAGAGTTTCCGACTAGAGATAGTCGGAATCACCTCCACGCACGGCTTGGGCTCTGGAATCACACTCCTCGAGAGAGGATGGACTCTTCACCACTCTGGAGTTGCCCATGGTGAGAGGCGGCGGGCAGTTGTGGGTTTGCTTATAGCCCCCCAGCTCTGCCGCCATGTGTTGGAGTTTACCCCGGTGAACGAGAGGGTTGTTTCCCTGCGCCTTCGGCTCGGGGATAGGTCTCTCACTGTTGTATGTGCCTACGGCCGAACAGCAGTGCAGAGTACCCAACCTTCTTGGTGTCCCTGGGAGGGGTGCTGGAGAGTGCTCCGACTGGGGACTCCGTCGTTCTACTGGGGGACTTCAACGCCCACATGGGCAATGACAGTGAAACCTGGAGGGGCGTGATTGGGAGGAACGGCCCCCCTGATCTGAACCCGAGTGGTGTTCAGTTATTGGACTTCTGTGCTAGTTACAGTTTGTCCATAACGAACACCATGTTCAAGCATAAGGGTGTCCATCAGTGCACATGGCACCAGGACACCCTAGGTCGTAGGTCAATGATCGACTTTGTGGTCGTTTCATCTGACCTGCGGCCGTATGTCTTGGACACTCGGGTGAAGAGAGGGGCGGAGCTGTCAACTGATCACCACCTGGTGGTGAGTTGGATCCGATGGCGGGGGAGGAAGCTGGATAGACTCGGTAGACCCAAACGTACTGTGAGGGTCTGCAAGAAACGTTTGGCCGAGTCTCCTGTCAGAGAGCTCTTCAACTCCTGCCTCCGGCAGAGCTTCAGCCGGATCCCGAGGGAGGCTGGAGATATTGAGTCCGAGTGGACCATGTTCTCCACCTCCATTGTCAAAGCGGCCGCTCGGAGTTGTGGACGCAAGGTCTCCGGTGCCTGTCGAGGCGGCAATCCCCGAACCCGGTGGTGGACACCGGAAGTAAGGGATGCCGTCAAGCTGAAGAAGGAGTCCTATCGGGCCTGGCTGGCTTGTGGGACTCCTGAGGCAGCTGACAGGTACCGGCAGGCTAAACAGACTGCAGCCCGGGTGGTTGTGGAGACAAAAACTCGGGCCTGGGAGGAGTTCGGTGAGGCCATGGAAAAGGACTATCGGCTGGCCTCGAAGAGATTCTGGCAAACCATCCAGCGCCTCAGGAGGGGGAAGCAGTGCCCTACCAACGCTGTTTACAGTGGCGATGGGCGGCTGTTGACCTCAACTGGGGATGTTGTCGGACGGTGGAAGGAATACTTCGAGGATCTCCTCAATCCCGCCGTCACGTCTTCCATTGAGGAAGCAGAGGCTGGGGGCTCAGAGGAGGACTCGTCCATCACCCTAGCTGAAGTCACGAGGTGGTCAAGAAACTCCTCGGTGGCAAGGCACCAGGGGTGGATGAGATCCGCCCTGAGTACCTCAAGTCTCTGGATGTTGTGGGGCTGTCTTGGCTGACACGCCTCTGCAGCATCGCGTGGCAGTCGGGGACAGTGCCTCTGGGGTGGCAGACCGGGGTGGTGGTCCCTCTTTTTAAGAAGGGGGACCGGAGGGTGTGTTCCAACTATAGGGGGATCACACTTCTCAGCCTCCCCGGGAAAGTCTATGCCAGGGTACTGGAGAGGAGAATTCGGCCGATAGTGGAACCTCGGATTCAGGAGGAACAGTGTGGTTTTCGTCCTGGTCGTGGAACACTGGACCAGCTCTATACCCTCTACAGGGTGCTGGAGGGTTCATGGGAGTTTGCCCAACCTGTCCACATTTGTTTTGTGGATTTGGAGAAGGCATTCGACTATGTACCTCGCGGCGTCCTGTGGAGGGTGCTTGGGGAATATGAGGTCGGGGGTCCTTTGCTGAGGGCTGTCCGGTTCCTGTATGACCGAAGCAGGAGTTTGGTCCGCATTGCCGGCAGTAAGTCAGACTTGTTCCCGGTACATGTTGGACTCCGGCAGGGCTGCCCTTTGTCGCCGGTTCTGTTCATAATTTTTATGGACAGAATTTCTAGGCGCAGCCAAGGGCCGGAGGGTGTCAGGTTTGGGGACCACACGGTTTCGTCTCTGCTCTTTGCGGATGACGTTGTCGTGTTGGCCCCTTCTAACCAGGACCTTCAGCATGCACTGGGACGGTTTGCAGCCGAGTGTGAAGCGGCTGGGATGGGGATCAGCACCTCCAAATCTGAGGCCATGGTCCTCAGTCGGAAAAGGGTGGCTTGCCCACTTCAGGTTGGTGGAGAGTTCCTGCCTCAAGTGGAGGAGTTCAAGTATCTAGGGGTTTTGTTCACGAGTGAGGGGAGGATGGAACTGGAGATTGACAGACGGATCGGTGCAGCTTCTGCAGTAATGCGGTCGATGTACCGGTCTGTCGTGGTGAAGAAAGAGCTAAGCCGTAAGGCGAAGCTCTCGATTTACCGGTCAATCTACGTTCCTACTCTCACCTATGGTCATGACCTTTGGGTCATGACCGAAAAGGACAAGATCCCGAATACAGGCGGCCGAAATGAGCTTTCTTCGCCGGGTGGCTGGGCGCTCCCTTAGAGATAGGGTGAGAAGCTCAGTCACTCGGGGGGAACTCGGAGTAAAGCCGCTGCTCCTCCACATCGAGAGGGGACAGCTAAGGTGGCTCGGGCATCTGTTCCGGATGCCTCCTGAACGCCTTCCCAGGTAGGTGTTTCGGGCATGTCCAACCGGGAGGAGGCCCCGGGGAAGACCGAGGACACGCTGGAGGGACTATGTCTCCCAGCTGGCCTGGGAACGCCTCGGTGTCCCCCCGGAAGAGCTAGAGGAAGTGTCTAGGGAGAGGGAAGTCTGGGCATCTCTGCTTAGACTGCTGCCCCCGCGACCCGGCCCCGGATAAGCGGAAGAACATGGATGGATGGATGGATGATTTCTGGAATTTTTTCTCTCACAGTGGACATGAACCTACGATGACAATTTCAGACCCCTCCATGATTTCTAAGTGGGAGAACTTGCAAAATAGCAGGGTGTTCAAATACTTATTTTCTTCACTATATATATATATATATATATATAGTTAAACAAACATGTAAAAGGAATGATAGTGTTGATTATTTACCTTGGATACGAGCGAGAGTGAGCCTGAAGTGTATCATTTGAAAGACGAAAATGGAGAAAATAGACAGGCTCCTGAAAAACAAGAAAAAGCTGAGACAAAGCGATCGATCATAAGACGTGCATACACGTGATCTTTTGTGTTCTTTAGAAAGAAGAAATTGTCATTTATTCACCCTTGTCATTCCAAACCCAACTAACTCAACCTTCGGCAGAGAAGCAAAGCAAAAGAGACTCAAGACGTGTGTTTGTGCTGATCTGTGGTTTCCCTGCCTCTCTCTCCTCTACAACTCCATCTCTGGTCTTTCTCTAGCACTTGGCATCTGCTGAAATAGCAGCAGCATTGTAGCCGTTTGGAAAATGTGAGTGTGGAAATCATTCCCTCATTCTTTTACGGAATAACAGTAGGTTGAGCGAACAGTAGCGTCAAAGTCAGACGTTCTTACTTTGAAACTCTCCTCTGTGTTCGACTGTCTTTTAAAAATGTGTAATACTATAAGTGCTGAGCGTGACCCACCCTCCCTCACGCTCTCCTTTCTCTCCTCTCGAGACCACACAGGCATCAAACCACATCAGAGCTGTCGAGTCAATGTGCAAACTCACACACAGAGTGTAAAGTGAGCAGCAACAGAACCCGTCTGGCTTTATGAGAGACAGACACACACCGACCTGAAATAGCACTTACACACACACCATCGTGGACCATGCCACAGACGCCAGCCACTGCCACGCTCCATCCAGACACACACATGCACTGCTGACATTAAACACTGGGGCACGAGGACCCAAAATCAGTCAGGTCACTCTTGTTGTGCAGTACATTTTCATGTCCCCATCATATGTACATGAAGGTCTTAGGCCCTGTCCCAAATGGCACCCTAAACACTGGCAGTCTTCCTACGAGTCCGCGTTTTTTATGACGTAATGCTGCTTTGACTGTCGGGAAGAAGTCTGCTACGGAGCTCGCTTCAGTGTGGGCTCAGCAAAAGTGCGCATTTCGACTGCAAAAGGGGTGCTCGCGAGTAACCTTCTGAAACCTAAAATGACAAATGGGACACCCTATGGTCTAATGGACTTAACACACATGCGGCAGCCATTGTGAGTCCACAAGACCGAAAGTGCATGTGAAGTGTGCCATTTGGGACAGAGCCTTGCCAGTATTTTTTTTAGAATTGCTTACACACTAAAAGTGGTACTTAAGGACCACTCAGTGAAACCATTCACTCATGTACCTAATCTTCAGATAAAGTCTGCAAAACTGCAAGCACATTATCCGCTTTACATTCAGTTTGCATACAATTGTAAAAAAACTTTTGCAAAATGCTAAACACAGTTCTCTACATGACACAATTCTATAATCACTCAAAACGAGCAGCTCATGTTTCATTTGAGACACTGCCACACTCATTTACCGATTACCTACACCCAACGATAATGTGTGAAAAAAAATGTTATACACATAATTTGTTCACTTAGGGCATTTTCACAGATCATTTGTTTTGTTATAAAACAGGGACCTAATGTTACAATGTTGCATTTTCTTCTTGGTTCGGTTTGGTTTTACAAGGCAACCTTTCAAAGCGTACCAAAATGTGTTGACGCAAGTCACATGCGAGTACAACTGTCCTCTGCGTCATCCATCAAGATTAGGGCCGTGCGATATTGAAAAAAAATAAAATAATGTGTTAAATAATGTGATACGATATTGCTTTAAGTGTGTAAAATCTATTTAAATTATATTAAAAAAATATTTTAAAACTAAGAATGATACTATTTATTCATTTTAGCAAAAAATCAAACAAAACATGTAATACCAAAATTTAAATACCAAAAACTCTTTGCTTGACTTAGAACATCCAGGTAAACAAAGACACCTGAACTAGGGGTGGATGATTACTTTTGATATTTTAATTTATCTTTGCTATTAAAAATAAAAACTAAAAACAGTAGTCTTCGTATGAATTAAATATACACTGATACATAATAAAGCTACAAAGGTTATTCAGCCAAGAGTAATTTTCTCTTTTTCTTTAGTTTTTTTGACAGACAGCAGCAGGTTTACTGTATTAGCAGGCTGTCACTTTAATACCTAATGCACGGATCCCATTGACACACATTCGGTTTCTTTCCCCAACTAATATCGCTCACTTAAAGCATAACCGACTGTGTTTACATGAATACTCATCAAGACTCATTTTGCGATATGTACATTTGCGATATTTCGATATATTGTGCAGCCCTAATCAAGATGATTTTCTCCATGAGCTTATTGTGGCTTTATTTGTAACGGTCGAGACACATGCAAACACTATACAAATGTAGCTGTCATTCCCGCTGTTAGATTATATACTATTGTATATGTATTATATACATTCGTATTAATACTGCAGAAAATTCAAACGCGCTCTCTCTGGATCTCCCAGCGCTGTCTAGCGGTTAACAGTAAGACACACACAAACACTATACGAATGTTATAATGCAGCTAGAGCAGGAATCAAGGCTTCATCGGGACAGCATTCTCCTTCGGAGAAGTGCAATTACAACATTTTAAGATGAAGAGGTGCTCTTTTGGTTTTCAAATGTGATAACTAATGTGCTCACTCACAGAATCAGACACATTTCCTGTTATGAATTATAATACCAGTTGGGTCATTGGTCCGTTGGGTTGGATTGCTTTCACACCTTAAGCGAACCGCCCTAGAGTTTGTTTGCAATTAGGCCGAGACCACCGTATTCAGGTGTTCGCGGAGCAATTGTTTTGTGCGGATCTGAACGCGTTTGCCGACGCGTTCACCCTTAGAAATCAAAACTCATTGTTTTGAGAAAGAAATCATTTCACTTTTGCATTTGTGTTTATTGTAAATACTGAATATGCATCCAAGTCAAGTCACCTCTATTTCTTTGTCATTATTCAGCTCAAGTCCGTTCAATGTTGATTCAATTCATCAAGTGTGCAACAATTGTGCAAACATCTGTATAATACAGTGTATTTGTGCACACAGTACTTTTGAGTGCTATGATAGAACTCCTGTCACAATGTAACCAGCAAAATCAAACATGTTTCACAATTTCACAATCATTTCACTTCTTTGGTTTGAGTGGACAATGACATTTGTCCTGGGTGCTGCACTTACTTAAAACATGAAAAATTGGAAATGTATTAAGAAAAAATTGGTCCCACTTTATATTAGGTGTCTTTAACTAGTATGAACTCAAATTTAAATTAATCGTTTGATACAATGTACTTATTGTGTACATGTTTTTACATTGTACTTATATTTTAAAAATACCTGCATGTAATTACAGCCGTAATTACACTATTGACCCTTCCCTTACACCTTAACCCACTTGTACCACCAAATCTGTCCCTAACCTTACCCATATCCCACCTCAATAACAGAAAAAGTGTTTTGCAAAACAATACATTGTACTTGTTTTGTGATGCAAGTATATACAGTGGGGAGAACAAGTATTTGATACACTGCCGATTTTGCAGGTTTGCCCACTTACAAAGCATGTAGAAGTCTGTAATTTTTATCATAGGTACACTTCAACTGTGAGTGACGGAATCTAAAACAAAAATCCAGAAAATCACATTGTATGATATTTAAATAATTAATTTGCATTTTATTGCATGACATAAGTATTTGATACATCAGAAAAGCAGAACTTAATATTTGGTACAGAAACCTTTGTTTGCACTTACAGAGATCATACATTTCCTGTAGTTCTTGACCAGGTTTGCACACACTGCAGCAGGGATTTTGGCCCACGCCTCCATACAGACCTTCTCCAGTTCCTTCAGGTTTCGGAGCTGCCGCTGGGCAATACGGACTTTCAGCTCCCTCCAAAGATTTTCTATTGGGTTCAGGTCTGGAGACTGGCTAGGCCACTCCAGGAACTTGAGATGCTTCTTACGGAGCCACTCCTTAGTTGCCCTGGCTGTGTGTTTCGGGTCGTTGTCATGCTGGAAGACGCAGCCACGACCCATCTTCAATGCTCTAACTGAGGGAAGGAGGTTGTTGGCCAAGATCTCACGATACATGGCCCCATCCATTCTCCTCTCAATACGGTGCAGTCGTCCTGTCCCCTTTGCAGAAAAGCATCCCCAAAGAATGTTTCCACCTCCATGCTTCACGGTTGGGATGGTGTTCTTGGGGTTGTACTCATCCTTCTTCTTCCTCCAAACACCAAAAGTTTAGACCAAAAAGCTCTATTTTTGTCTCATCAGACCACATGACCTTCTCCCATTCCTCCTCTGGATCATCCAGATGGTCATTGGCAAACTTCAGATGGGCCTGGACATGCGTTGGCTTGAGCAGGGGGACCTTGCGTGCGCTGCAGGATTTTAACAATGACGGCGTAGTGTGTTACTAATGGTTTTCTTTGAGACTGTGGTCCCAGCTCTCTTCAGGTTATTGACCAGGTCCTGCCGTGTAGTTCTGGGCTGATCCCTCACCTTCCTAATGATCATTGATGCCCCACGAGGTGAGATCTTGCATTGTGCCCCAGACCGAGGGAGATTGACCATCATCTTGAACTTCTTCCATTTTCTAATAATTGCGCCAACAGTTGTCACCAAGCTGCTTGTCTATTGTCCTTTAGCCCATCCCAGCCTTGTGCAGGTCTACAATTTTATCCCTGATGTCCTTACACAGCTATCTGGTCTTGGCCATTGTGGAGAGGTTGGAGTCTGTTTGATTGAGTGTGTGGAAAGGTGTCTTTTTTTATACAGGTAACGAGTTCAAACAGGTGCAGTTAATACAGGTAATGAGTGGAGAACAGGAGGGCTTCTTAAAGAAAAATCTGTGAGAGCCGGTATTCTTACTGGTTGGTAGGTGATCAAATGCTTATGTCATGCAATAAAATGCAAATTAATTATTTAAAAATCATACAATGTGATTTTCTGGATGTTTAGATTCAGTCTCTCACAGTTGAAGTGTATCTATGATTAAAAAAATTACAGACCTCTACATGCTTTGTAAGTAGGAAAACCTGAAAAATCGGCAGTGTATCAAATACATGTTCTCCCCACTGTAGTAGTTAAAGACACCTAATATAAAGTGTGACTGAACAATTAGCACCTTAGTCAAAGAACCGCTGAAGAACCACTGAAGCACCAAAATTGGTGCTATATAGCACTAAAAAGGGTTCTCCTATGACTACGAGCCAAGAACCATTTTTGGTGCCATATAGAACCTTTTTTTTTTTTTTTTTAGAGTGTATGCATTTTGCATTTTTGTTCTTTCTGTAATCAATGGTGTTCCTGGAAATGTAGCTAATGATTTTTTTATTGGTAATTAATTTATAGGATTATAAGTTCCAGTGCACTCAATGTCACTTTTAATACTGTTAGTCATTTTACAAAATCCCTAAAAAGTCAGTTCTGTAATGACATTATCCAGGAAGTGACATCTTTTTGGAGGGAGAACAGCTGCACAAACATAATCTTTCAACTATTAGCAATTAATTTGATCAATTCTGTTATGCTTTAAATATAAAAAAAAGTGTATGTGCATATTATCAAAAAATAGAAATAGAATAAAAAAAAACCTACTAAATTAAGTCTCTCAGTCCCTCGCTGAGCAATGACTAAATCGGTGCTTATTTTCTTTCTGTTGCCACTGGAAAATAAATAAGAAAATTGTAAATAAACAAATTATAATACAGTGTATTAAGAGCATGTTTCTTAAAGTTTAATAATAAGAATTACATTTAAAATAATATACACATCTTTTTAAAGAAAAGAAAATATCACAATTAACTAAGTTGACACTCATGAAAGCTAAAGTAACTATCAATCCCTCACTGAACAATGACTAACTTTTAGCACTTTATTATTATCCTGTTGCCACTGTGTAAATCAAATTATAATACAATGAAAAGAACATGTCTCTTAATAGTTGTATGTCTTTTTATAGCAATATGTCTTTAAAATCACATCAAAGCGTATACATTCCTTTAAAGGTTGTAGTTCAAAAATGCACTGGACAACAGGAATGACCGAGCGTGCCTGCTGGGGAGGAAAACACTGAACAAGTGTCTGCATTATTTCAATCCAGGTCATAGCAGCCTGGAAGAGCAGTGAAATGCGGCATGAAAGCATCATAGTGGGACAGACAGTGTCGTCTCATAGTTTTGTGGTATAGCTGAGAGCCGTTCGTACACAAATACACATGACAGAAACCCGAGAGCGCAGCACCTACTCATTAAAAGTGCTAGACTGTGAACTATCTATTTTTCAACACACCCAGCATTTCAGAAATAATAAAACATTTCGGGTGGGATGCAACCACGAATAGCTCCTGCACATTATTGCGCGTCTTTCTGCGTGTGTCTGCGAGTGAGATTGTCTGTCAGTTTAAATGTAATTTGGGCACTAGTACATCTCAAAAATAACCATGTACAAGACAGAAATTATAAGTGCCCCAAACCAACAATATATACTTAGGGCTGCCAAAAATGGTTTTTTAAAATTGCCTTGAAAAATAAAAACTTCAAATGATGCCCAAAAATAAACCCAGAGGACATTAGAGGTACACAAATGTCAAAACAAAAACACGAAGTCTTCAGAAATTACTGTCTTAGACTGCTACTGAATGTCCAGACATTGTGCATTTAAGTTATACACGCTTTCTCCTGCTGAAAACCATGTCTGCAATGATTGATGGGTCTAAGATTAGACACAAAAGGAAAACGTTTAGAGCTGATACTGAGAGCAGTGTTTACGGTTGGTTGGGGCAGTGGCTGGTCAGCAGGGGGCAGTAGATCAGTCATGACGATTCCTTCCCTACACAAACTGCTTAAATGTGTGGCATTACGATGTTCCCTCATTCAACTCATTTTCAGATAATGCCCTTCCTAACAAACAGACCAGACACAATCTCATTCTGCAAATGACACCAGACGAGAAAAACGAATGCAACTTAAAAATGTTCAATATACAGAAAATGAGAATTAATGGAAAGTACAAATGACCTGTAAATGATGGCAGTGACATCTAATTTAAAAGGATTTCATTTAATGTCGCACAGACCTATTCAAGTGAACTGCAAAAAGATTACATTTAAAAAGAAAAAAAAAAATAGAAAGACAAGAAAATATAAGCTACACACATTCAGTAAATTTAGCCAAAAATACTGCTGTTCATGGTCCAAGTTACCCAAATATGTCATTCCATGGCAAATAAATGACATCAGCAACACTAACACATGTACACAATATTATTTTCACAAGGACAATGACACTATCATGTTTTTTTCTTCTTCCTTGAAAATGAGTAATAGCATGGTATTTTGAAGTACACACTGAACTAACATGGTATCTATATGAATATGGAAATAGGAAATATGCGTACCTTTCAGACACGATACTATGGACTGCTATACCATGGTAAATTAATATGTTAATATGAATGGTATGTGCAAGCAATATATCACTTACATTTCAGATATGAGCAGATATTGCAACCCAATCTCACGGCAATTTGTACGTATTTTACGAGTTGCCCAATCCGTCTGAATTTGTATGAATTACCACCCATTACAGTCCTGGTTTTTGGTGTCCAGAGCCGGTGTCATGAGAAATCGTGTCCTACTGTGAAATAGTGTCCGCTTAGGACCCAACGTGGTAATGCCTGATCAAAATGGGAGCAATAACATGCCTAACATTGTAAATTATTTCAATTGATAAACTAAGTAATAATACCAATATGAAATCATAACATAGTAATGTACCTATAATGTAAAAAACCCCCCACTAATATACAGAACAGGTGCACAAATACAACAGGATTTTTAAAAAATTGTATAAACATTAAAGCGGGGCTTTTAAAATGTAGGGTACGTGCAACCGTGGTGTATAAACTAAGCTAATCGGGTAGCTGTATGCTATGCTAGAATGTACACTAACTAAAAAAACATTAAGAACGAGATATGCTTGATTTCACAACTTATAGCTCCGGTTATATACTAGTATATGAAACATATGCTTTGCAAGACATTAAAGACTATTTTAACACAATTTCAATGACAAATCAAAACGTGATTTTGAAAGAGTTGTATTCAGGCTCTGAATAGATTCTTTCAGCCAATAGAATTGCTCTGGGGTCCTAAGTGGACACTATTTAACAGTAGGACACGATTTCTCATGACACCGGCACCAGAGGAGCACTGAAAAGGGGTCGTCTAAAGTAACAAAAGGGGGTGATACTGTAACGCAAAGTATCCCCAGCTAGATAATAGCCTATGTGGCCCATTCCCGTAAATACAGATGACAGAACCATTTTAGACAACCAGCTATTAATGTCTTAGATATGACAATTTCAGCAGTTTTACCATGAATACAGACTTTACAAAACAATACAATACAATACAAGTTACCGTGATTACCACCACCACCACCAAAAGTGTTTCATTGTCTCTGCTTTCCTATAAAACACCCGCTCATTGCAACCACTTCACTAACACGTAACAAACACTCGTTGTGACATGTTTAAAAGATGAATAATTGTATGGTAAGTTAGAACAGCCTGAAGTGCAACCGGTGAAACAATAACAATACAGTGAAATAATCAATTAACTGCAACTAATTATCTAGCCCTCTAAACACAATTATATATATATATATATATATATATATATATATATATATATATATATATATATATATATATATATATATATATATATATATATATATATATACATACATACATACATATATACATACATACATATATATACACACATACATATATATACACACATACATATATACACACACACACACACACACACACACACACTTCAGCCTAGTGGAGCTGCATTCTTCGTGGCGTGGGAAATTCGTAGTGTGTGTCAAATGTGCCAATCAAAATGTGACTGTGAAACAAACTGTCCTTAACCAGAATGTGGGAGTGGCCTAATATTAATACTATAAAGCATGCACTTGGCAATTGTGATTTTAAAAGTGTCTTCATTAAACTATTTTATTATCCATTTCCACATTCATCTTGAGTGAGGGGGCAATATAATCTGGCCCTGTCCGGCTGAAGCTGTCCCCAGTAAAGTCTGTTTCACAGCACATTCAAAACAAAACAAATACACCGAGAAAAAAATCTGTTTTTTTTAGATAATCAGTATTATCATCAATCAATTATTAAATGAGACACCTTTATCAGTAGTCACATAGCTATTCATGTTAAATCAAAGTAATTACTGTTTTTGTACTATAGCCTAACAGGGCCTACAAGGTGTGGGATTGTTTTGCACACAATTTTATCCGTTCCCAAACGTTTGTGGGTGAAAGCACATCCATGCATAAAAAAAAAAAAGAAACAAGTAGGCCTACATGTGCAGAAAGCTCAAGGTGAGCCTAAAATAACAACAACAATAATAAATATAGCTGCAAGCAGCAATACCGGGGCCAAGCGCAAAGAAGAAGACAAGACGTGCCAAAATGGCTGGCAGTGTCAGATCAACCGCAGCAATGAACAATTAAAGACCTATTAAGGTGATTTTAGGCGAAATAGCTGTAAAATGATAAATACAGTCAATAATAATGATTTAATGATTTACCACTTTCAACCAATAGGTGGCACAGTTACGAAATTGATGTGGTGTGGTCAGAATAAGGGAACAATGACACTTGCAAAGATTGGTGTCAATATATCAAAGCAGGGTGTCAATATAGTGTCAATATGTCATTGCAGAGATAAAGCCTCAAGAGGCCTTTTCGTTATAAGTATGGACCACATGGCGGTGCTGTTTTGAAACCTTTTAAGTACCTTAGAGGCATGGTGCTGATGGAACATACCAAGTTTCGTAATGATACAACAATTCATTTGTAAAGTATAGCATTTTATATCATAATACTGCATTGTAGTCAATGGGAATTTCATGTTGTGTTCTATTAAAGCGCCACCAAGTGGCACAATCCTACCATTTTTTTTTGATGTGTCCTCGGAGTGAGCCCATACATGTCTGTGTCAATTTTGGTGAAAATATCTTGTTTCGTTTTGGAGTTATAGACATTTATATGAAAAAACACATGAAAAATGACTGACACCTGACTTTGATTGGATTTTACACCCCCTTACTATCAATATTTTGACATTTGGGCATTAGTATATGGCTATCGACCTATGTTTCCGAACTTCTGATGCTGGTTTTGTCTCGATCGAACTAGCGGTTTCGAAGATATCAGCTAATGTTTTTAAACCACTAAATTACAACGCTGCACAAACCATATGCTGAAATCTAGCAAGTCTGGTATCGTTGGACTCGGTGAGGATTCAGGAGACTAAAAAAGTTAGTCCCATGAAAATAAGTCAACCCCACCCAGAGTTATAAGCGTTTGGAAGAAAAAATTCTCCACTAGGTGGCGCTGACGACTCGGCATGCCGTCCTGAATCTAACAAGACCACTTTTATGATTTTTGGACAAACAGTTCAGAAGTTATAAGCAAAAATATAAATGTTTTGTATCTCCGGACCAGTAGGTGGTGTTGCGCCGAAACACTGCAGGTTGCCTCTGGTCATGCTTGTGATGATGTGTACCAAGTGTGGTTTGAATATGATAAAGCGTTGCAGAGATATTGCCTTAAGTGTGTTTTTGCAAGCGCTACTTAAAATTAGTTTGCGCGTTTATCGAAACCGATTTGACTTATCAACTTGATTTGTACGATTTTTTGTCAGCATGGTCTGAAGATGATCTGGTTCAATTTTCGTGCAAATCAGATGAACCGTCTAGGACGAGTTCACAAAAGTAGGTTTTTCGGAAAATTCAAAATGGCGAGAAATTTTTTATGACGGAAAATGACGTCATAGGGTGCAATCGAATTGGCTTGAGCCAAGGAATCAGAGGAATTTTGTTTCTAGCCCTTATGGTTCAAAAGTTAATAGCATAAACATGAGTCAAACTTTGGACTGATGGTGGCGCTAGAGGAAATGAGTAAGAGACTCCAAATTTGCTATGGTGACATTTCAGACTGTCCTCTATTAGTGTGCCAAATTTCACAACTTTTTACCATACGGTTCTATGGACTGCCATAGACTTTGTGGCGGAAGAAGAAGAAGAATATAGCTGCAAGCAGCCATTATCGGGGCCAAGCGCAATGAAGAAGACAAGACATGCCAAAATGGCTGGCAATGTCGGATCAACTGCAGCAATGAGCAATTAAAGACCTATTAAGGTGATTTTAGGCAAAATAGCTGTAAAATGATAAATACAGTCAATAACAAGCGCAAAGAAGAAGAAAAGACGTGCCAAAATTGCTGGCAGTGTCAGATCAACCGCAGCAAAGAGCAATTAAAGAACTATTAAGTTCTATTACACTATTAACTATTACACCCCCTTACTATCAATATTTTGACATTTGGGCATTAGTGTATAGCTATCAACTATGAAAACAAAAGGTTTACTGCAAGTCTTTTTCAGGTTTCACATTACTCATCATGTGGCACAATTGTCAATACCAATACTTCAATAGAAAGGAAGTGATGCATTTTACTAAATGTGATTGTAAATGTTACAATAGTTATTTTATCATAAATTATTGCTGGATAAATTGAAATGTCAGAATTGTACTTACTGTGTGCATTGGTTTAAAAGTTATCTGTTTAATATGTGACAATGTTTATGTTATTATGGAAGTTATTCAGATTTTAAAGAGCAATGTGGTGTTTCTCAAGGAAGTTGTTTAGGACTATTATTATCATCATTATTTTACCAATGATCTTTGTAACACAGTATCCACTGGAGGCAAGTTGCTGAACCCATGTGCAGTTCAACGGCAGGTTACAACAATCAATATCAGACCAAGACACATGGCAAACATGAGGGCTTAAATACACACACTAATGACAAGACAAGTGACACCTGTGAACAGTGATTAAACAATGAACCAATGACAGGACAAGACACCAGATCACATGAGGGCATGGGAGTCACATGACACTGGAACATGACAAAACCAGGAAGTGCATGACAAGACTGTGAACATGACAAACTCAAACATAACCATGAACATGACAACCATGATAACTCAGGCGTGGGCGGACCTGGACCCTCAGGCGTGGGAGGACCTGGACCCTCAGGCGTGGGTGGCCATGGCGGCAACGGCAGTTCACCAGGCCATGGCGGCAACGGCAGTTCATCAGGCCATGGCGGTAACGGCAGTTCATCAGGCCATGGCGGTTCAGGGGCCCACAGAGGCCAAAAAAATTTCTTGGGCGGGACAGCGGGGCCGTGGGCTGGAGCCTGGATGGGGCCGTGGGCTGGAGCCTGGACGGGGCCGTGGGCTGGAGCCTGGACGGGGCCGTGGGCTGGAGCCTGGACGGGGCCGTGGGCTGGAGCCTGGACTTGGGCTGGAGCCTGGACTTGGGCTGGAGCCTGGACTTGGGCTGGAGCCTGGACGTGGGCTGGAGCCTGGACGTGGGCTGGAGCCTGGACGTGGGCTGGAGCCTGGACGTGGGCTGGAGCATGGACGTGGGCAGGAGCATGGACGTGGGCTGGAGCATGGACGTGGGCTGGAGCATGGACGTGGGCTGGAGCGTGGACGTGGGCTGGAGCGTGGACGTGGCTATAATAGTCCTTTGCCTCTCCTACCGTCCAATCTGAGCCACTTAGAAACAAAATAAAATCAATGCATTGCCAAAACGTGCAAGGGTGTTTCTTTGAGGGCATGAGGGCTGAAAAGTCAGAGTCCAAACCATAACAAAAGCGCCCTTTCCATATAGTCTCATCCTGGGGCAAAAAATCCAAGAAACATAAAAAGTCCTTGATATAGTCCTCTATGGGACGCTGGCCTTGACAAAGGCGGGCAACTGCTGGGTCCATAATGGTGGTCTGATATTCTGTAACACAGTATCCACTGGAGGCAAGTTGCTGAACCCATGTGCAGTTCAACAGCAGGTTACAACAATCACTAGGCTTGTTCGACTTCACCCAGCGATGCGCAGACCGATCGGCGGCTGACTTGAAGCAGTGCATGCCGGTTAGAAATTTTGTCCGACTTGAGGCAGCGCCGACGCCACGTGACAGTGACGTACGTCAACAAAGTACCGCGAGAGCGATTCGAGAGCAGTCAGCTGATACAGCCGGTGCAGTTTCTACAGAGCAGCTGCAAGAGGCTACACGGACTCTGATGACGACACAGCTGTTCCACGATTGGCTGGATTCACCGCATGACAGCGATCACGTGTGTTTCGGGTTTATTCTAAAACCTTCAGCTCCACTAATGCGCACAAATCAGTTTTTTATAACAGTAAAACCTCCTTTCATGTAGTCGCGATGTTATATTGTCATGTTTATCAAAATAAAACTGATTAAAAACGTAAACCCCACTTCATTGATAGTGTAGGCTTATATGTTGAACTTTATTATTGTACAAACACACGCTGTATAAGCAGTACATAAAGTATTACATGACAATAATGTCTCTGAAACATCTGTGTATTGCCAAATATTGCATTGTTTTCACTTCAGCTGATAAAGTATGCAAACACAGCGCGAGCGTGACTACGGGAAGCAGAAAGTGTCCGACTTCACGTCTCCGTTTGCAGCTCCTCCCCGCCTGCACGCGGCTACTCTCGCCGATCAGTTGAATCCGGCCGCAGCCGATGTCGAACACACCTAATATCAGACCAAGACACATGGCAAACATGAGGGCTTAAATACACACACTAATGACAAGACAAGTGACACCTGTGAACAGTGATTAAACAATGAACCAATGACAGGACAAGACACCAGATCACATGAGGGCATGGGAGTCACATGACACTGGAACATGACAAAACCAGGAAGTGCATGACAAGACTGTGAACATGACAAACTCAAACATAACCATGAACATGATAACCAAAACAGAACCAAGAACAATGAACATGAACCATCACCAAAACACCCTGTGACAATCTTCCTCCTGTTTTAAACTCTGCACAGACAGTCATGTATTTTGTTTTGAAAACCGCTGCAGAACAATGGACTATAATATCTGGAGGAATTAAAATATTGAATGATTTACTATCAGATATTACATATTTTAAGAAATAAAATGAGTTTTAAAAGGAAGGAACATTTAATGGGATTTGTATGTTTCAATTTATTGTTGTTGATTTAATTAGGGCCCGAGCACCGATGGCGGACTACATGCCAATATTTAGTCAGTTATAGTGCCACCTGTGGGCAACAGTAAACTGTGATTAACTCCTCATTAAGATTGAACCAGAATCATATTTGGTCAGTCTAATCTTAAGCCTTAGTGATGTTAAATTTCAAAGATCTTGAGTTTTGTTAAACAGCGTGTCTGTGGCATCCTGACAAAGTCTGATGTTTCGGCAAAATTTTAGTTAGTCATAGTGCCACCGGCTGGTCAAGTCAAGTCACCTTTATTTAAATAGCGCTTTTAACAAGTCCAATTGTTTCAAAGCAGCTTCACAGTGTTAACTATCCAACTATCTAGCTAATTTCAATTTTCATATAGTGTCAATGCAGGCAGAACGGTAATATAGTTGAAATTTAGGTGTCCCCAACGGTGGCAAGGAACCAAAACTTCTTCAGGTCCAGAAAGGAGAAAAAAAAACCTTGGGAGAAACCAGTTTGGGTGCCAGTTGTCCTCTGGCCGACGAACAAACAGTGTATAATTATAATTCTGGCAACATTACAGTTCAGAAGTCATATTAGATAAATAGATATTCATAAGATTATTTGATAGATTGGAGATGTTGTGCTGGAGACGGGTTTATTAAGGATGTCTTTTCGATGCTGCATTTACAGGGCAGAGTTTAGTTGACACGCTCTCTGCAGACATTTCAGGGATGCATTGGTTATGTCCAGGCGCAGGTCTACCATCTGATCTGAATACAGCCCGGTAGCAGGAAGTGTGGCAAATACAAATGATTTATGTAGTTCTCCTATTTTTATATACTTAAATGCATATTGCCCACTGTGCTCTGTGTTCCTAAAGCCATAAGGTGGTGGTGGCACAGGTGCTTTCATTGCTCTTGCAGCTTTAATGTAGTTTTATATTTTTTACTTTTTGGGGCATCATGAAGAGTAGTCACTGCCTAGGTACTGGCTAATGGGGATCCAAATAAACAAATAAACTTAGATCATAGATGGGAAAGAGCATTCACAGCAATACAGGCAATTTAACTAAGGAAAAATATGGATTTTTTTTTACAGTTATAACACATCTCTGCTTTTTTTTTTTAGGTGTCCTCAAAGTGTGCCCATAAATATGTGTCAAATTTGTTGTAAATATCTCATTTTATTTTAAAGTTATAGCCAATTAATATTTATGAGAGAATGGGCTAAATTGATTGGATTTTTTTTTTGCCACTTCCTTCCAAAATGTTGGCTTTTGGTCATTATTGTTTAGCTATTGACCTATGTTTCTGAATTTCCTGTTGTGGTTTTGTTTTGATCGGACTAACTGTCTAGACATTCGCAAAGGATTTTTAGGTGCTAAAGTACACCTTTTCACAAACCATAAGGTGAAACCTGGCATGTTTGGTATCATTGGACTCGGCAAGGATTCAGGAGTCTAAGAAGGTGAATGCTGTGAAAAACGCTAGCTTGAAATTTCTCAGGTTCCTTCAGGGCATTGTGCCAATGACGTATACAGAGTTTTTTGAGATATGCCGGTGTTCTCATAGACTATCATGGCAACCTGGATGAAGACAATGAATGCCCATTTTCATCTGAGTAATGTTTGGATGCGTATATTGCCATTTTTATGTGTTTTTCACCTGTTATAGCGCCACTAAGTGGTCAATTGTTGCGATTTTTTTCATGTGATCTCAGACTGAGCTCACACACATGTGACCTGAATTTGGTGAAAATATCTCATTCCGTTCACAAGTTATAGCCATTTTAGTAAAAGAGGTCCCGGTCACATCGAACATTTTGGCTCCCCTTAGCGACCACGAATCAAAATGTTTTTTTTTTTTTTGATAATTATTGATAATCACTCTCCAGAGAACAGTTCTGCAATGGTTTGGTTACGATGAAGCAAATAACCTGGGATTAACTTGCAATAGTAGGTTTTGCAAAAAACTTAAAATATCTCGAAATTGTTGCCCGAAGGGCGAGCAAATCTGAGGCATTTTATCCACCTTGAGCTAAGGATTCCAGCGATATAAGACACTCAAGGCTACGCCTGTTTTGAAAATGGCCGATATGGTAAAATTGGATATCAGTCGACTCGGCATGACGTCCCGAATCTAACGAGACTTTTATGATTTTTGGACAAACGGTTCAGCAAAAAAAAGCAAAAATAGTCATTTTTCGTATCTCTGGACCAGTTGGTGGCGCTGTGCCGAAACGCTGCATGTTGCCTCAAGACGTGCTTGTGCTGACATGTGCCAAGTTTGGTGTGAATACGATAAAGCGTTGCGGAGATACAGCCTTACCTCTGTTTTTGCAAGCGCTACGTAAAATTTGTTTGCGCGTTTATTGAAAACGATTTGACGAATCAACTTGAATTCCATCGGCATGAGCTCAGGAATCAGAGGAACAAATAATTTTGTTTCTAGCCCTTAAAGGTCCCGTTCTTCGTGATCCCGTTGTTCAAACTTTAGTTAGTGTGTAATGTTGCTGTTAGAGCATAAATAATACCTGTAAAATTATAAAGCTCAAAGTTCAATGCCAAGCGAGATATTTTATTTAACAGAAGTTCCCTTTCAAAGCCTACAGCGAACGGCTGGCTTGGACTACATCCTGGTACTTCCTTCATATATGACGTCGATAGAACAGTAGAACAGACTAACCTCCGCCCACAAGACTACGCAAAAAAAGGGGGCGTGGTCTTGTTGCTGTCCCACGTGGAGAAGAGGACATGTCGCGTGGAGAAAAGGAAGTGCTGCGTTTGAGTGTGTTTGTCGCCATGTCGTCGAGACGCTGTTATTTTTTTTTTATCCCGGAGTCAAATCACCTTTGTTTGGCTTTCCCAGGGACGCTGTAGAGATCATTGAGCGCATAGCCGCATACATCTCCCGTTAAGAGGCATGACCTTTCCGTACAACTTGCGCTAAGCTGCTGTCGAATCACAACACAGGAACCGCTGGCACAATCAGAACTCATTACGTATTTCTGAAGGAGGGACTTCATAGAACAAGGAAGTCATCAGCCGTTTTTAGGAGAGTGAAAACAGCGGTATACAGATAAGTAAATTGTGTGAAAAATACTGTTTTTTTTTACACGCGAAACATGAACACATGTTTTATTGCACACTGTAAACACAATCAAAGCTTCAAAAACACACGAAGAACGGGACCTTTAAGTTTCAAAAGTTATTAGCATAAACATGAGTACACATTTGGACAGGTGGTGGCGCTAGAGGGATTGAGATAGAGACACCAAAATTGCTATGGTGACAGATCAGACTGTCCTGTATTAGTGTGCCAAATTTCACAACTTTTTACCATACGGTTCTATGGGCTGCCATAGACTCCCATGGCGGAAGAAGAAAATACGGGAATGGTTTCAATAGGTGCCTTCGCACCTTCGGTGCTTGGCCCCTAAATAGGAACGGGAACGGTTTCAATAGGTGCCTTCGCACCTTCGGTGCTTGGCCCCTAATAATAATAATAGGAACGGGAACGGTTTCAATAGGTGCCTTCGCACCTTCGGTGCTTGGCCCCTAATAAGGGATAATAAAGATCCATTTAAAAAAAAAAATACAAACATAAAAATAACATTTTAAAACGATGTAAACAGTAGTTATACTATAGACTCAAAGTTTGTGAAAATGTCATCTGTAGAAAAGAGCAAACTCACTGAATATGGAACCCACAACAATTTAAATAGAAATGTATTTTCTCCGTTTCTTAATTCATTTTGACCTCTGAACTAATAAATGCCATTGTTTCCATTGCATAAATCTGGTCACCTTAAGAATGATATTCCGAATTTTACAGAATTCAGCACTCAGTATTTTATTTCACAATCACAAGTTTTTCCCCTCGCTGCTGCAAGTTTATAACTTAGAATTGTGAGAAATAAAGCCAGAAATTTTAGATATAAAGTAGTCAATTCTGAAAAAAAGTCCAAATTGTGTGGATATAAAATAGTGAGGAAAAATTACTTTTTTTTATTCAGTGGCGGAAACGAGATTCCCTGTCCCTATTTTACTAATTGCTCATAATTTTTGCAAATTATCTTGAAAAAAGACAATCTATTTAATATTTATTGACCAAAACCTCTGTCTAAACTCGCCGTCTGAAAAGAGAAAAACTGCTTGACACATGAACAAAACAGGACACAGGAGAATCCTGCTGACAGCTCCTGTCTGTCCCGGGGCTAAAGAGTTTCTGTCTGACGCTCAAACAGGCGCTTCTTTTCAGCGGTGTGGTTTTCTCTTGTGAAAATGAGTTTGCAGCATTGAAACCACACAATTACCCCTCAACCACCTCACAAGCAGCAGTTCAGCCTGTCTGTCACGGGCCGTACTAAAAGACGATAATTTCTCCTAAAGCACACCCAACCTCAAGCTCTTTCATAAACACCTGCGTGCGCACTTCACCCCTGCAGGATGCAGACATTGACTAGCTAATTATATAATCTGGGTAATTAGAATCATAAGCCAGAGCTGTAATAGCAGCTCTGAAACATGCAATAGAGGCTCATCTGAGAGGACAGAGATAACAGCTTCTCCAGGCTTGTACTACAGCACCTGATCGCAAACCTCACACATAGCGCTGGCTGTGCACACACACGCTTCCTGGAAGCCCTATCATCACATGCGCCTGTTAGTCACACAGAAAATATGTTTTATTGGAATGTTTTGATCTAGACATCAAGGTATGTGTGGGGGGAGAGACAGTGATGGGAATGGACTACTTTAGTTATTAAATACAGTGCATATCTACTGTGTTTACTATTTAAATAATATTAAAGGTACACCCTTTGTTAAGGTGACCAGATTTCTGAAATGGAAACCGGGGACATTTCCTATTTGAGTGGTCAAAATATCACTAAAAACTCATTTGTTTTTTATCTTTTATTTAAAAAACAGTGACAATAATTTTTTTATTGTTGATGTGGACTCCCTATATTATTATTAACATTAATAATTGTTATGATTTAGTTTGATTATTAGGATTTTTGGTCTGGATTTAATACAATTCAACGCACCGACAAAAACAAAACAAACAAAAAAACAATGAAAAGAGTCACCTACCGAATCGGAGAACCGCAATCCCAGGAACTCATTTCCAGGACCCTAGTTTTGCAGATCTGAAACGATTTTTTGTTTTTTAAAGGTTTATTACACCCAAATATACTGCTTTCTTTATTGCAATTAAATCTGGTTTCTAGGAATGTTGAGTAATTATTGGGTCCAAGTTGCATAATTTAATAACTCATCAAGTAAAATAAACAAGGAATGGTTTAGCCTTTTCAGTCAATCACATTTTCAAGTACAGAGGGAATACACAAGGATGAGTCTAGGACTTGACCAATTAATTCATCTTTTGTTATAATTCTGCCTGCCCTGAGCTGTGTCCTTGAAAGCACTTCATATAGAGTACAGTACACAATACATGACACAATCTAACACGTGGTATTTTTCTCAATTATTATGATGGCCTCTGTTATGCCTGACTATAAAAATGTCATATGTCTCAATCAACATTATAAAACCATGCCAAAATGAAGAGACGTACTCATAACATGTCATGTATTGTGAGGCTGTGAGCACGTGACAGCTAAAACATTACAATTACAGAGCTGCCAACTCTCACGCATTGGCCATGAGACACACGCATTTGATTGGTTTCACACGCTCACACGCCACACCCCCGATTTCTCACGCTGAAGTGTCAGCCTGGATGGTCAAATGCCTGAAAGATGAGTTTATAGATCTACCAGTTACAAGCTACTCGTTATCGACTACGGTAGTTATGCTTTCAGTGAGGGGGTTCAAGATAAATGTGCAAATATATATACGGCGTAGTGCGACCAAAAGCTACATTCCGTTTTGGGTTCTGACGAGAACGAGCCTGTAATGAGCGAAGCGGTGTGGTGTGACACTCAGCTCAATCTCATGGCCCAAGCGAATGCTCCACTCCTGAACTGCGCGCTCACCAGTAAAACAACCTTCGCTCAAATCCAGTTCTGACATGAAATTTGCCTGTACTTGTTATAGCTATTAAATGTAGCTATTTTGTTTAATATTTATGTTTAAATATTATAGTGCTATTTTAAATTTCATCTAGGCTATTATGAAAAGTGCATAGACAAAGTCAAAGACATAGGGTCAGAAATGATTTTGAATTTCTTTAAAGTTAATTTTGTTTTGTATAAATTGTAGCTTATCTTAATTGTATTCAGTGTTTCAATTGCCTGGATTTAATAAATAAGCAAGGCGCAATAGCAGACAATAATCATGACATGGAGGCACTGGAGCGATCACACTTTGCACATGAACTGGATAAAAGTTCAAATAAACCCAAACTCAGCAGCTACTTGCCTCACAGACATGAGAAATATGTGTATAGAAAGATTGAAATGTTCATTTTTAAATTAAAAAATTCGAAACGAAAGCAAAGCCACGCGAGTAGATTGATACGAACACATTTGAAAAATAGCGGAGCAGAATGAGCTGATGCAGGGTAAGTGCGTGATACAATTTGTCCTAAACATGACACTTATTTTATATTGAGGGCTTCAAAATAACTGGTAAGATATAGTTAACGTGTATAGTTTAAAGCAGCTTGCCCTTTCAGATGCTCTGTGAGATAGGCTGACAGGTAGGCTATATTTACAAATAGCCTACTTGTGGGGTAGTTTACCAAAAAATGAAAATTCTGTCATCATTTACTCACCCTCAAGTTGTTCCAAACCTGTATGAGTTTCTTTGTTCTGCTGAACAAGATATTTTGAAGAATGTTTGTAACCAAGCAGATAGAGCAACCATTGACTACCATAGTATTTTTTCCCCTACTATGGTAGTCAATGGTTGCTCTACACTCTAAAAAAAAAAAGGTTCTATATGGCACCAAAAATCGTAATCATAGGGGAACCTTTTTTAGTGCTATATAGCACCAATTTTGGTGCTTCAGTGGTTCTTCAGCGGTTCTTCAGAGGTGCTATATAGCACCTTAGTCAAAGAACCGGTGAAGAACCCTTGAAGAACCGCTGAAGAACCACTGAAGCACCAAAATTGGTGCTATATAGCACTAAAAATGGAAATGGCACTAAAAATGAAATATCTTCTTTTGTGTTGAGCAGAACAAAGAAACTCATAGTGCTTTAAAATTGTCTTATAGATGCAGAGAGAGAGAGAGAGAGAGAGAGAGAGAGAGAGAGAGAGAGAGAGAGAGAGAGAGAGAGAATGTTTTCTGTGGTGAACCACTGAAGTGTGTGTATATAAGGCAAAAAAAATGTTGCTTTGTACAGCGACAAAATTTTGGTTGGCACCACCAAATCTCACTCCAAGATTTTTCGAAAAGTTGGCAGCTCTGCGATTATTTTAACTTACTTAAAATGAAGGGGAAAAAACGAGTAACTAATAAGCTTTCACAACGAACGTAATATGGTTGTCTTATACACAATTGTGCTGTCACTAAGTCAACACAAGTTTTCATGCAAGTTTAGTTAAGCGAATGTGCTAAATTCGTTTACAGCCCAATCTAATATACGTATGATATGCATTCAAGACTATTTAGCCAAAGGCCGCATTTGAAGGCCGATTGCGTCACCGCAGTGCGACGAAGGCTGTCTCAATTCGAAGGCGCCTTCAAATGCAGCCTGCCGTCCGTGTTGCCAAGTCCACGTTTTTTCAGCCGAATTAGCCTACTTTTAAGTTGTTGCTGCGGGTGAAAAAATATTTCTGCGGTTTTGTTTATACCCCATAAGTACGATTTCACCGCTCCAACACCGCCAAACGTACAACTCAAAATTTGGCCGCTCGATGGAGAAAATCGCATTGGGAGTTTTGGGCTAATTTTGTTGCAGAGACCTGGCAACCCAACCCACCGATTTCTGGAGTAATTTGTATGTTTGTAGGCTACTGATGCATCATTTTTTTTTCTCTTAAGAGTGCACCCCTGCCTTGCAGGTAAAAAAAAAAAAACTTATTACAACTTAAAAAAAAAAAAAAAAAGTATGCAAGTTAATAGACACATCTTTGCTGAAATGTATTGTGCTGTTTTGTTTGTTGTTAACAGACATGTTTATTTTCTCTGCCTTAGGATTGAAAGTGTTCTGGGACAGGTGAGGGAGTGTGAAACTTGGCCATGGTTTGTCTTCATGAATGAGGTGTTGGGACAACCCCACTGTCCTCATTGCCTCCATCCCTGAGGACACACCAGGGCCAAGTTCAGCAGTGGATGACCAAGATGAGGAGCAACTCCAGCCAAGAGGAAACGAGACCGAGAGGATGAGCTGATGGAGAGACTGAGGGAGGACATGAAGTTTCAGCGAGAGACAGAGGAGAGCAGGGAGAGAATGGACTGATTGTTTTCTCATCTTGAGAGATTGTTGAGAACTAATTTTGGTTTTGTAAATTAAAATCTGTAAATTAAATATTATCGTTCTACACATTATTTTTGTTATGCAATTTGTAAATGAAATTATGTACATTTGTTTTTGTCATGTCAATTAATTTGTAAATGAAACACTAAATTGTTCTATACATTTTTATTTACAGTACTTTTTACAACTATTTACATAAGTTACGTTTAAGATTAGAAAAACAAAATAAATTTTTTAATTAACAGTACATAAAACAGATGAAAGAAAACGTTTTTTTTTTTTATGTACTTTTATTGAGCTGGGCTGGGAGACCCTGCTGAAGCCTCTCTGGGTCAGCAGGACATCATCTGGGATCAGTGTATTTTCCACTGTCTACCAACAGGTTTGCAGTGCTGACTTATTCGACGGCTGCCATGTCGCTAAGATGTTTTCAGAGAGAGGGAAGAATAAATTAAACTAACTTGCATCCTCAAATCAAACCATAAAATATTTTAACATGCATAACTGTTCTATGAGCTGAACTCTGCAGGACAGCGGCCCTCCAAGACCAACGGTGCCTATCCCTGATCTATAAGATATTTCTAGTGTATTTTATTTTTAGATTCTTTTTTAAACAAACTAATATCAAAATCTAATAATCACGTGTAAAAAGTCAGTTTTTCATAAAACCGCAATATTTGGCTCTGAGATGAAGTTGAATAAAAATCTGAGGTACTTCACAATTATACTCAAATACAGAGTAAATGTATTTTGTTACATTATTTGTAATATTTAGCAACTGTTGACAGCTGCCGTTGAAGAGAACTGAAATTAGCATTTATACTAAACTTTAAAGTTATATTCAACTGCCTAAAAACAAAACAACTAAAGATGTAGTATAAACTATATAAAATCGTATGTTGGTAACATTAGTCAACATTGTATTGACACATTAGATTACTGGAGTAAATTGAAACCCAATACTTGCATTTAAAAGTGTAATCTGGCAATTTCTCTTCAAAAATCTGACGTTGCGGCGCGCAATGAATTCTGGGGTAGGCAAGGCTGCGAAGCATCCATCCAAGTATCCTTCATTTCATGGGAAGAGACGCATTTGCAGGCCGTATTTTGAAGGAGCCTTCGAAGGACCTACGAATTGGGACAGCCTTCGTCGCGCCGCGGTGACGCAATCCGCTATACCTTCCACTGTAAACGAGTCTCGGTGCGTCCTTTGACGGCAGCGTCGGCCGCGCACTTCAAAGGATGCAGCCCTTGAATTGGGACACAGCTCATATAACCAGCAAGCTGCTGGTTGTTGTCATAGTTTACTTTACGTGGGTTATCTCTTAAAACACGAGATGAGAGCACTGTGACTGTTTCATAGCTTTTAATGCAGCACCAAACACGCGCTGTCCGATCATGCACCTAATACACATCCGCTTGACCAGATTCAAACTTTCACATGCTGCTCTGCCAAGTATTGGTGGTGTTGACTGTTCTGTAATAAAAAACATCAGTCTTGATTCATTTTGCCCTTTATGGCACTTCAGGACTGCATAACCAACTGGTTTGATCCTTGTGCCACCGTACGCTACTAGCATGGTCTCTGTGTGCTTGAGTACGACTTTCCCAGGCAGCTTTCTGATCTGTTCAAGTGGTAAGACATTTGCATCTGCACCGGTATCCAGTTTGAATTCAATAGGGATCCCCTTGATAGTCATGGTTGTGAACCACGAGTCTTCATTTTTGCCGATTGCATTTATCTGTGTGCATTGAAGGGTCCCCATAAACAAACTATCCACAGCTTGCAGTGTCTGCACAGTTTTCACCTTGCACATTTTGGCAAAATGGTTTACTTTGCCACACACCCTGCATTTAGCCCCATATGCTGGACACGATCTTGGAGCGTGCGTCTGTCCACATCTGGTGCATGCTTTTAATGTGCCACTGACTTTCTCTTTTTTGTTGTGTGACGGTGTGACTTTAAATGGCTTATTTTTGTGTTTTGCTCCTTTAGTCATGTCAAATGCATGCACTTCACTTTCTTTTCTCACTGATGCCATTATGTTTATTCTTTCTTTGGCCATCTCAGATGCTCTGCATATGTCTATGGCCTTTTGTAAAGTCAGATTTGGTTCTCTCAGGAGTTTTTCTGTCACACTTTTGTCTGTAACACTAAAGACTATTTTGTCCCTTAACATGTCATCCTCAGTAAACTATGACAGTTGTTTTGAACAAACTGTAAAACGGGGACATTTCCGGGGACAGCTCCAGTCGAGGACAGAACACTAAAAACCGGCACTGTCTGGTCACCCTACAGAACACTAAATACCGTGACTGTCTGGTCACCCTACCCTTTGGCCTATGTAACCTTCGGTTAAAAAACTGCAAACATTGTTTTGGTTGTGCTTCAAAACACAGCGTGACTATTTATGAATATATGGTTAATCCTACTGCTTGTAAAACATTCGAGGCTTAAGAGATATAACCAGTTAAGATTAATGTGACTAGCTTAAGACATTAATGTAGCTTTGCCCATTAATACACAAGCTTCCTTGAAAAATCCCAGCACAGCTACAACAACAATTAAATACTCCAAATAAACAAACTCACTTACAATGAGCTACATATGGCAATGTATCTGTTCAATATGATACTTTACTCACCTGTTGAGAAATAACAATGTTGTTTCTCGTTTTATCACAAGTTCTGTCGTGTCCTTTTTTTGCCAGTGTTTTTTCAGTTGTTTTGATCCCCGGAAGATCCCCGGAGATTTTAGCTACTGCTCCATGTCAACCTTTCTCACTGTTGTGACAACTGACTATGCTAACTCTCACACCAAACACAACTCAAAGTTGCTGGAGCACATTTTTCCTCATTACGGATAGCCTATGATGAAACACGCGCGGCGGTGCGAGTGGCCGAGTGACACATGCACGCAATTTACCGCGAAAATAGGCATGTTTTGGAAGAAGGGTCGATGATGTATTGGCTCATTATTTAACATTTGAACAAAAAACATAGTGTAGGCTACCTTTAAGTAAAACAGCAGCATTTCCTATAAAGTAGGCTAATATTAGGTTCGTAAATTCCCCCTAAAGCATTATAATGTATAATAGGCTGTTTGTGTGTGTGTAAAAAAACAGATTATGCAGATTTAAACAGTAAATCTGGTATGCTACATTGTCACATGATCTCTCCACATTCACAATGCTTGTTTAAATCAGGATGACCATATGATAAATAAAAAGTAATTATCAGAATTCCGAGCAAAAAAATGTTTTGAAGTCAAATAGTAAAGAAAAGCTGTGTCCCAAATGGCACACTTGGTAGCCTCCTTATAGGCCTGGGCCCGTATTCTTAAAGAATCTTAATGCAAAGAGTAGCTCCTAGTGACAAAATTCTAAGAAAATTATTTGAAATTGGTTCATTCGTCACACCGCAAATGGAAGGCTCAATGCAATGTGGGATACAGAATCTTTTTTTAAAAAAATTTTTATTCAATTTTGTGTATAAAAAAAAGTTAGTGAGATAAAATATTAAGTAGAAATTATGTTTAATTCATCACACTGGAAATGGAAGGTCAAGTTGAGTCCACTGGATTGTGGGATACAGTCCATGGAGTATCATATTATCAAATATAGTAGGCTTTCATCATAACCCATACACACAAATGTGAATATTGTGCACAGCATTCCTAGCACTGCAGAAATAGTAAAGAGTAGGATGTTAGTATAGGCTATGTTGCACATTTTGTAAAATGTAGAATATTATCTAGGTATTACATAAATTATGCATACTACTGTATGCACAGTATGCACTCTCCAGAGGTAGTAAGAACAGTATGTTAGTATGCTATTCCAAACATATATATCTGTGCTAACACTAGGAGGTGATCTTCAGCCTCTGTTCAATGTGATCTTGAACCTTCCTGCGTGACAAACACAAACCGGTCACGCGTGTGCACACACTCTCTCTCCTTATGCATGCTTACAACCTGCATCTGCCCACACACACGCTAAAGCATCAACAGCTGAGCCAGAGCCAGAGGAGAGGAGGCAGCTCACAGTCAGAGCCCATTTGAGTCAAACACAGCTCACTGCAGAACATGTGCAGGGAGGAAATTAAGAGGACAGGTGGACCATCATATTTCACTATGCTTGACTATAATTATTCAGCAGATATTGCATGACCGGAAGACTGAATATATGTTTAAAATACTTCATGTTGTAAATCTCATTATACACCACATAAAAACGTGATAAATGTTGCAGTCATGACCTTCCATTTCCAGTGCGATGAACAGATGAGATCTTTATTTTGACTTGGCATTTAATCAGACTGCCTAAAGTTTTTTTTTTTTTTTTGCATTTTCCCCACAAAACAGAATGGAAAATGGCCATATTTTAAATGATGATGTTGTGACAACAACATAGCTATTTTATCAAACATTTGCATAATGCCTACTGGTTCACATAAAAAAAAAAAAAAAAAAAAAAAAACACCAATCAGTAGGCTAGTGGGTTGATGACCTTGTGTTGGGTCGTGTCCAGCGCTGTTAGTCCACTTAATGCACTTTAAATGAACGCCTAACGTTATATAGTGTATACTGCAGTATTCAATAAGAAGTAAGCCAGAATTCTATTCTGAACACAGCCAAAGTTTTAAAACCACAACATAATCAATAACGTTTACATATTCTTCAGGATGTCGACATACAAGTTGACTGTGCACAATAAATGGGGATAGAATTTTAACATGCTAAATAAATACATAAACAAATCTAAGTTCACTCTTAAGAATCTACCTTGACAGTGAAGTTCTTCAAGGTAATCAGAGAATGATTTCAATTCAGAAAGAAAAACAAAAATTAAACATCTGTCCTTTCCTTGCCTCTGCGATTTGGGTCGATAAAGCCTAGTAATGACCTTCAGAGCTCTGAGGAGAGTGGATGGGTAAATAGTGTGTCTCCCTCTGCTGGTAAACTTATAACTGTGCAGTTAAGAGTCAATCATTTCACAGCTGTACATACAGATGTATGTGCATGAGGTTACATAAACACATACAATTGCAGGTAAACAAGAAGTCAAATACAGAAGTTTAACCTTCGTAATCACAAACAGTTTCCGGTACTCTGCAGTCAGAAAATAACAGCAATTTAAGAATGAAAAGAGAGTTTAAAAACTAGGCCTAAATAAAAGCACTTATAAAAGAACTTTTGGAACATCGCTTGTCCATAAACCAGAAATAACCGTTGTAGGGTTATGAGTCAAGTTAATTGCTATTATTTCTGTATAGTAAAGATATCTTCACGTCACATCATAAGCATCAAGGAACATTCTAGAACTCTCAATTTTCAGAGACACTTTCCTCTTTTTCCCCAGGTAGCTGTAATAATATGGATGAACAAATATTAATATCTGACAGAGCAGTCACCCTTTGATGGACAGATGAAAGATTGTTTGGAAAAATACTAATATTCAGATACATCTGAAAAAGTATAGCACACTCTCTCTCTCTCTCTCTCTCTCTCTCTCTCTCTCTCTCTCTCTCTCACACACACACAGGGGTGTTTTTGTGAAATGTGGGGACATTCCATAGGCGTAATGGTTTTTATACCGTACAAACCGTATTTTCTATCCCCCTACACTGCCCCTGCCCCTAAACTTAACCCTCACAGGAGACTGTGCAGTTTACTTTCTGTGAAAAAAAAAAACTAATTCTGTGTGATTTATAAGCATTTTGAAAAGTGAGGACATGGGGAACGTCCTCATATTTCACCCTCTTTTTGTAATACCTATGTCATACCCATGTCATAATACACATTTGTCTCTCTCTCTCTCTCTCTCTCTCTCTCTCTCTCTCTCTCTCTCTCTCTCTCTCTCTCTCTCACACACACACACACACACACACACGGTCAAAAATGAGATAATGATAACAATACTGAGTGAATGTTCTCCGAATATAGTATAAGTTATTACAATACTTTCACTTCAAACCCACTAAATCCCAGCCTCAGCCCATTCAGAAGCACCGGTACTTAGGTAGAAACCTAACAAGCCTGAGAAAAACGCTTATTTTAAAGAAAAGCATCAGACTGACTTTTTTGCAGTCTTCACACGCACGCACGCACAACACAGTATTGACATTCTATTGTGTGAACATTAACATGGAAATGTCTGTGAATAGCTAATTTATTGACAAACATGTTTGGATTATGTTCACAATTTTATTCATAATAATAATAATAAATCAAAGCTTCAAACTATCTGACCAGTATAAAAAAACAACACAAAAAAAAAAATGAAGAAAAAAACAAAAATGAATTAGTTTGCTTTTTTTGATGAAAAGAAGAATGAAAAAATAACAGTTGAAGTTATCAAAATACATATACTGTATATATTATACTTAGGTATACATTTATAGATCTATGTAAATCATCTTTTCAAAATATTAGGGCCATTACAACCAAATATATTCTCAATGTAAAAAATACATCCATTAAAAAACCTGTGAGGAATAATTGAATGTACAGCAGCCATCACTCGTCATACTGATTTTTAGGGAATTTTCGCACAACCATTGCGTGACTCATTTATAAAAAATACTCTTCAATCAAAGCTGTAATTGACAAGCGTTCTAAACTGTTTAAATCGGCTACATTTTCTTTGTATTGTCTGTTTGTAAAAGCATATCTGATAATATCTAATAATTTCAGTTATACATTTTATACATTTTGGAAACTGTTGACTTGAGGCAAAGGGATTTGTACAGAATAGCCCTGTCTTCCACAACAATTGATCTGAAACTACAATAAGAAGTGAAATATAGTCAACTGCATGAAAAAACAACAAAACAATCCTTATAAGAGAATCACATTTCTTAGTCGGTGTCTGGTGTATGTACAACAGAATAGCGATTAGCTCTTTCAAGAACCCAAATAAAACATAGAAAAAACTAGAAAGGAAACAGTACCACCAGCATTAGCAGAACTAAAAATCAGAGTTTTGTCATTGGTATGTGTAAGTTGTTCCAGGGACCCATCCAGAGCTCCTCTTCATCAGACAGTGTTTGCTCACATGGAGATTCTACCGACTCTTTAATCTCCCTACTGTCCACTGAGGACTCCTGCTCACAGTGCCCCCTATCCTGCTCCAAAAGGGCTTTATCGATGTTGAATTTGGGCCCTATGCTGTTAAGGCCCATTATACTACACTCTTTGGAGTTGAGGTTGTGATCAGTAACATAGGAATGGGCAGTGGTAGTGCCATTAATAGGTCCATTGTCTTCTGTTCCGTTTAAAGGTAAATGCTCTTCGTGTGTGACACCTAGCTTATCTAGTTTTTTAAATTGTTTGCCTAATCGTGTTGGTGAGCCCAGTTTTAAGTTGTTGGGGTAAGGGGGCCTCCGTGTTCGGATGATGGTACCATTTTGGGCAAGGTATACTGATCCGTTGATGTTACTGTGGCTGCTGACATTGGGTATGCGATTGCGTTGGACATCCGGTCCACTGTCCTCTCCTGTTGAAGTTGTGTCGTGCTCTCTGTCCAAAACCAGTTTGACCCTCTTTTTTTTGCCAGCCTGGAGATCAGAGAGAAGAATTACAAACACAAATCAAAGATAAACCGTCTAGATGAGAATGGTTGAGACTAAAGCGAAATTAGCCGGAACAATTTGTCCCCGGATTTGTCCCAATTTGTCACGGTCTAAAGTACCGCGAAGATCAGTCTGGTGACGTAGGACTGCACGCGACTTTCCAGTGCCCACTATATTTCGTACTCCGCAAATAAACTTAATAAAGCCTGAATCTCGTTGATGGTCCATCAGTCATATTTTTTAAACTCAATCGTTGTTCAAATAGCAAACGACTCTTACTGCACGCACCGCTACAGACTTTTAGTTTGAAATAAAATGCTGCGTGAACTCAACCAATCAACATGCTCAGTGCCCATGTCCCACCCCCGAAATTTCCTAAACTTTGAAAAAGAACTACCTCACAAGCAAGTCCATTTTGAGGGGGGAACTTTATTTAGACCCCGGTTCCAGCGGTCGAAACACACAGAGTACCACCCCAAAGTCCCAAGTTCCTGGGGAAAGTTCTCGTGTTGGAAACGGCTTAAATGTGTAAAATTGCAATCATAACCAAAACTTAAACGTTTGTCCACCCCTAATAGAGAAGCAAACTGACACACCCCACAAACGGTGTCAATATCATATCAAAGCACTCATAGGGATAAAGTTTTTTGGAAAAGGAAACATGAGAGGATTAAAAGTACAAATACATGTTATGAACACACAGTTTAGGGGTGATGGTAATGTAAGTTCACTCAAGAGAAGGAATTTCAGAAGCACACCAGAATTGGAAACGTTAACGGCATGCCATTTTCAGCACTTCCATGCAGTTGGAATGGTTCCAAAACACACCAGAATAAGAGAAAAGGCAGTGGGAAAAGTTGGAATCTCTTCACTCCATGACAGAAGTCAGTTAAGTCTTACTTGGCCCCTTTTTAGAAAGCTGTGGAATCTCCTGTTTCGGAATCTGCATCTGTTACTTCCGTGGTTCCTTCGGTTCCTGATGGCTGTGAGCGACTTATAGAGCCACTCTCAGATGCTGAGCCACTGCCAGAGGTTATGGCATCCTCATCCACCTCTGTGATGGGTGAGAGGCCTCCAAATGTTTCATCTGAACTCTCTATCACGCTGTTCTCTGTGGCGTACGGTGTGCCTCCACTTCCTGATGCTGAGATCACGCTTGACCTCCGTGACATTGATCCATCACTCATCTCACTGGCAGACTCTCTGCTCTCCTCTGCTGTTTCATCATCCTCCTGTTCTTCTTCAGAAGCCTCTTCCTCCTCACTCTCCTCATCAATGGTGTCCTGGGATGATCGTGTAATTATGCTCTTGCGAGAGCGTCGGCTTCCTGCTGCTGATCTGGAGCTCGTAGAGCTTCTCTCACTGCCGGACACAGAAACAGCATCAGATCCAGTGTCATCCGATGGAGCTGATCCGCTCATTTCTGTCTCGGATGCCTCTTCAGAACCACTCGCTGACCCTATCTCACCACTGCTCTCCTCACCAGACACTGATGCTCTTGAAGACCCCTTAGAGCTGCCACCTGATCCACTGCCACTACCACTTGCACTACCGGAAACACTTCCACTTCTGCTGCTCCGCGTTCCTGCACTCGAACGCTCCGAGGAATCCTCAGTACGGGATGATTTCATTGATGAGCGAGTAGAAGACGGCTCTGATCCTGATCCCGATCCCGATCCCGATCCTGATCCCGATCCTGATCCCGATCCCGACTCTTCTGTTCCTTTAGACTCTTCTTCAGATTCTTCCTCAGACTCCTTTTCTGTGGCAGAACTCTTCTCAGCACTGGACTCTTCTTCGGTTCCTGATTTTTCAGTCCCTGATCCAGACTCTTTTTCTGTTCCTGAGGTCTTTCCAGACCCTGACACTTCCTCTGAGCCGGATTCCTCCTCTGAACCCGACCCTTTCTCGGTTTCAGATCCTTTTTCAGATGCTGACTCTGCCTCGGAATCCTTTTCGGTTCCCGACTTCTCAGTCCCAGATTTGGATTTACTCTCCGCATCAGATTCATCTGGTTCTTCTGGCTCTGATTCAGAATCAACCGTGCTCTCATTGGCATCATCTCGGTCCAGATCCACTTTCAGATAATCCTTGTCATCAGTGGAGCCTGCTACACTGCTCCTATCAGACGATTCCTCCTCCTCTGTGCCTTTCTTTCGGCTCTCTGCCTCTGATCCACTCCCGCTGGCCTCTGGCTCACTGACACTGATGGACACTTTAGATTTCTTCTCTTCTCTCTCTGACTCGGCTGCAGAGTCGTCTTTCTCACTCACAGAACTTCGACCGATGCTGCTCTGTGATTTCCTTCTCATTCGCAGCTTGTTTGTCAGATTAATGCGTTTCAAGACTTTCCCAAGACGACTCCTTGCAGTGAACGGGCCATCAATGGAAGAGGGACCCGGGCCATCAATGGAAGAGGGACCCAGCCCACCTGTCAAGTTCTCTTGACTATCAATACGACGTGCAGATGTCAGCTTGGCATAATCTTTGTCTTTCTTCCCTTTCCCAAACATCATTGGGAAGATCTTGGCCTTCTTCCATGGGGAGGTACGTTCAGTTTTCTTCCCAGCAACAAGAAACTTGTTGAGATTCATGACTGATTTCAGCTTTGCAGCTTTGGATTCTTCAGATTCAGCATCTGCTTGATCCTCCAGCTCTGCCTGTTCAATCTCATCCTCTGGTGGGAAATCCTGGAATCCCACACGCTTTCCACGCCCGCGACCTCTCCCTCGCCCACCTCGCCCTCTTCCCCGACCCTGTTGTGACATCAATTCCTTTAAAACAATCTCATTAATCACAGGTTAAGTTTTAGATTATCACAAGTTATAGAAATAATATGAAATGAAAATGATTTTCTTTTGGTGATGACAAAATAACTGCACCATATCCTTTCAGTCGTCTGTGAATGAATGTGTAAGATTACCTCTGGTCCACCATAGTAATACCCTTCATCTTCCATGATGGCCTCTCCATACTCATCATACATGGGTGTGATCAGCCTCCTGCGGCTGCCGTAGGGTGGATAGGGATCATATCTGTATGTAGGAATGGAAATATTACAACATGTGAACTTAGGGTTATTGTGTGCAGAACATTATTAAAGGTGTTGTATGTGACTTTTAATTTAGCTAATTTCCACTAGATGTAATTAACCCATCTCTTTAACCACATGCATTCTCTCCTAAACCCTACTCTCCAAAGACATCTCAACCAACCTGATGTCAGCAAACCTAAACATGCTTCCTAGCTAAGTGGTCTGAAGTGTTCAAAATTACGTATTACCTTCAATGCTTTTTAAACATCTTTAAAAACAAGGTTTTGTCAAGCCAACATTCAAAGTTTGTCTTGATCAACACTGCTTTTCTATAAATAAATAAAAAACGAAGCTATTTAAGTTTAATTTAATTTTAGTTAATTTTAATACTACTACCTTACATTCGAAAATTAAATAGCAATTCTGCATCCTGTTTACCTCAATTCAAATTATATTCAAATTTAGAAATTTGTCTGATATTTAAAAAAGCATTCTATTCAATAATAAAATAGACAAATAAAGCTTTTTAATAATAATTAAAAAAAAAAAATACGTACATGGCTGTCACAGAGACCCATTTTTTCAAGATAGCCATTTTAGTGGAATATTTTAAGTAATAATTGAACAAACAAAAAAACTGCATTTCAAAGCTAATCTAATGTCTGAGTACTTTGGGGGTCAGATCTCCAACAGGTTTGAAAAGGAGGGCTTATTCAAGGCAGGAAAAAGCAAAACAGATGCCTCATTACTCTTGCAATCAACATCAGCCCATGTGCGACTCCACCCACGCAGGACAAACAGCCTCTGTGATCAAGGGATTAAAGGCTGAACCCCCCATTAAAGACTCCTAAGCTAAATAGCCCTAGATCTTCAGCAGGCCAGGCCTTTCTGTTAGCAGGTGCCGTTTAGCCTGACAGAAGTGCAACATTTATCTTTCCCACCCTTGATGTCTGTGGAATCAAAGCCATCCTTCTTTCTCGATGGCTTTGACTGTGGACAAAGAAAACCTTGACATTCAGGTACAATCGAATTCAATTTTGAGAGATTTCTAGATAAAATAAATCTCTTTCAGCATTGCACATTTTATCAAATTGCTTTTACAAATATTACTGACCAATCCATTACTGGGAAATACATTAAATGTCATCCTTCTAGGACAGGGGTTTTGCAAACTGTGGGTCGCAAAGTGGGAAAGGGTGGGTCACGCAACGTCACTTAACTGCATGCAGTTAAATTTACATTTCACTGAATGACAACACACACAGAGAGAGACAGAGAATTTAGACTAGGGCTGCAATTATATACCAGCACTGAATAGAAATTGCAATATTGCTCAGTGCGATTTTTGAATCGCAAAGGGCTGCAATTTAATGACATAAATATATGCATTGCTTGTTTTATAGCGAAGCATGTGCATGCCACTTGTAAAAACTATTTGTGTGCATTACTTTGGCGAATTTAAATGTCACGATGCTGCTTCAGGTCTGTTTATTCATCTCTATTCAATTCAACGCTGTTGTCTTTCAGAGATATGGTCGTAAGAGTGCATTCTTTGCATTCCCTCACATGCATTTGACTACCTACCAACACATAAGGAAAATATGTCTGTAATAGGCATTTCACATGCACTCACAGAACGAGCATGAGAGCGTTTTCTGCGCTGAACACTGCTATGAGTTTAACAACATTTGCAGAAGTCACAGTTCATATCTGGCCCGGTGCAAGCGTCTTTCGAGTTTTTATGAATCTACTCTAAGGCTTCAAATGTGAATCAGCACATATTCAATCACGTTGTCTTCAAATTATTTCTGATCATGAACGTGATGATGCAATGCTTTTATTTACGTAAATAAATTACATTTTAGCTGAGACTGCGAGAGGGGCACCTCAGCTGATGAGAGCAGAGGGGCAGTGGATCTACCCACCGGGCCACCCCCCTGTGCACGGCCCTGTCTAGGTGGGTCCTAGAATGGAAAAGTTTGGGAACCCCTGTTCTAGGAGATATAGTCCCTGATATGTAAACTTACCTAATGCTAAGATTAATAGCTTATGCTCAGAGCAATACAGACGCCTTAAGACCATCTGCTGCTCCTCTTGCTAGAAAACTCTAATGACTCTACCGAACGCAATAGAGGATGCCATTACACTTTGAACACTGAACTCTGGTCTAAAAATCTTACTAGAAAACATGCGCCTCACGTCTTAATGAATCCACTGAGCTTAGCTAAAGACGGCTGTGTGGAGGTGAGGGTAGATTAATCTAATTAAAGCTTCCAGCATCTCCTCAGAAGGGCTGACGTTAAACCATGCAGTTCAACATTTGAACATATGCAACAGCATCTGTTCTGAATGGTACAGTATGTGTCAATGTGAGAGTATGTACACCTCTCTCCTTTTGTTTGCAGACACAAGATGTTCAATTAATGTATTGTACCCACTACAGGCATCTTAGTCTTTTAGCCTTTTAGGAGAGTCTTGTCTATTTCTGGTTGGATCTTCTTGGGCTCAGGTGTTTTGTTATCATCAAAATGATTGCGAAAATTGCAATGGAGAAATACTGAGTGCTCAGTGTTCAAAGATGATGGAACACCGAAGGTCACATGAGACAGACAGAGAGAAAGGGGCAGAAATGACATAGCCTACTTCATCTTCAAGAGAGGAAGTAAACACATCTGAAATACACAAATCTAGTCTGTAACAAATACACACTAGACTTGTATATACTATGAAACTCACCCTTGATCGTAACTATAGTAGTCTTGAGAATAGTAATCCTGCCCAGGGTCTATACCCGATTCCATGGAGAGAGCCTAAAATACAAAGATAAAGACAGATGTCAGACTTCATCTTCACACAGGCTACATACATTAGTCTGGGTTTGGTGCACAGTTTACTATCTAGTCAATAACATTTCTGGGGCACAGTGTTTGTTCACTCATTGCTACAGCTTAATTTAACCAAATGAAGTAAATTAACATCTAGCTAAACTATCGTTACAAAGTTGGAGGTAGGTAATATTCTTTTTATGCTTTTGAAATAAGTCTTCAGTGTCACATGATCCTTAACATTATTATTTTATTTTTTTGCAATTATGATGTTTACATTTACATTTATGCATTTGGCAGACGCTTTTATCCAAAGCGACTTACATTTCATTCAAGGTACACATTTTACATTTTGTCATTTCTTGCTTTCCCTGGGAATCGAACCCATGACCTTGGCGTTGCTAGTGCCATACTCTACTGTTTGAGCTACAGGAAAGCTGACAATTTAGCTGAAAGATGTTGAAAACAGTTATTCTGCTTAATATTTTTGTGATTGTTTTTTACCAGGATGAATATAAAGTTTAAAGAACAGTATTTATTTGAAATATAAACAATATTTTTTTTTTTGCGTAACTTTCAATTTAATGCATCATTGCCAAATAAAATTAAGCATATTTCTTTCTTTTTCTTTTTTTAATGGTAGTGGTAGTGTAAGTGTTAGCATTTAAAGAAGAAATAATTTTATATCTTAAAGGGATAGTTCACCCAAAATGAAAATCCTGTAAATTTACTCTTATGATTTATAGAAAATTATGAATATTAGATTTTGGCCTGATTCTCACACAAAGAAATGGCCATGAGTGTGAATAAACAATGACAGCATTTTCATTTTGGGTGAATTGCGAACTGTCCCTTTAAAGATTATTATCTAGCAGTTGAAGAATGAATTTGCTTGATGTATACCCAACTGACCTCAAAATTAACATATATAAATTAATGATCTTTAATAAGAGATATAAAAAAAACTGCAGTAACGATAAGAAAATCTGACAAGGTAACACATTATTTCAATGGTTCCCTTTAGACCAATGGTCTCCTGTTTTACCTAACTCTAATTAGAGTATTAGCTGAGTATTAGTATACTATTAAGGTCCTTGCACACTGAAGTCAGAATTTTGCAGAAAAATCAACGACCTCACGTTGTGTCAATTATGTTTACACACTGTCTCCAAAACTTTCGTACGTCATGAAAAAATTCAGATTGGGTTAAATTTTCTGCATTTTTCGCATCTGCAGCAAGCATGTGTTTTGACAATTCAGAGCCACCGTACAAGTGATCCACTTCGTCTCGCAGCACAAAGCACTGTATGACAAACAAAGTGTGGAATACATAAAAAAGACTGATTGTGGGACAGCTTGGAAAACAAAATTGTAGGTACTTATTTCAAAACGAAAGATTATACAATATTGTGCTCAAGTTAGCTATGTCCTATATCCTCTTTTTTAAGAAGAGAGAGGACAACACAATCATCCTCATTGCTTGAAGACTTCATTTTGTATTGTTTTGTGAAATTTTTAGCAACAGATTAATTAATACGCATCATACTCAGTGTGCGTGACAACATTTTAGGATGACGAATATACGGAAAAATATATATATTGACATTTTGGACCTTTAGGTTAGGGTTAGTATAATAAGTCGACATGTACTTCTAAAGTTACTTATAGTCAGTAGAATGTTGGGGGAGCATCAAAATAAAGTGTTCGCAGCAGATATTAAGCAGACAGTCTAGTAATACTCAAATGAGAGTTAGTTGACATGTAGTTGCAAAGTTACTTATAGTCAGAATGTCTAAAGGGGACTATCAAAATAAAGACACAAGAAGGAAAACTAAGGAAAGGCATGCAGAAAAACAGAGATGCTACCTCAGGCCGGAGCAGAGAGGGTCTCAACAGCTGCTGCTGCTGCTGCTGGCACAGACACAGAGAGAGCGAGGGGAGAAAAAAGATTTGACACTAAGAGAGAATACATGAGAGGCAGCACAGAATAAAAGACAAAGAGAATAGCAAGAGAAGATGTTGCTGCATACATTTAAAATGAATGATCAGACTGAGAACATGACAGCAAAAAGATGCAGGAAAGAGGCGGAGGGGGAGGGGGAGGGGGAAAAAAAAAACGAGCTCCTGGCGAGAAAGATAATGACGGAGATGCAGATGAGGGAAAATGTTCCATCTTAAGAAGTAGACCAAACTTTAAGAGCTAAAGTGCTTGAAAGGTCAGAAAAGGTTGTGTTTGACAGCATGCATAGTTAGTCTATATGCATTAACTTGGCAACTCCGACACTGACGTGACGTGTTCTTGCTGCAAAATGTGTGAGCAGGCAGAACTAAGATTAGACAAGACTCTTCAATTTACACTTCTTAGTGGGGTGTAAATGTAAGTTTAATGGCAACATTTTTCTATTGCTCCCTTCATCTCATTGAGATTCAAGTGAAAGTCTCTCTCAATGCACCTGAAGTGACAAGGGAACAAGGGACTCTTACCTTCGACTTATTAAAGAAAAGCCCCATAAATTAAACCAACTATAAGTAGAACTGGATTTTTACATGGTCTGTGGAAAATATAAGAGGTGCTATGCAAGGCACCATGGTGTTGCCATATTTATATTCATCCAGGAAACATTTAATACTAGAGGTATGTTCAAATTCTTAACTCTAAATACGAGTGTTATTAATAGTGAAAAAAAATGACTTGCCTCTCTGCCAATGCCACGCCTGCAAAGGAAAAACAGAGGCGTTAGAAAGAATGACATGTGGTTTGAAATGTGACATCTGTTGACTAGCTAAGTGATTTCAGACTTGTTTTTGTGAAGTCTGCCCCACTTTTATCATACAGAAAGCATTTTTAACACACTCTTATCATTGGACCAGAATGAAAACACCATGTTTAAATGGGAAAGCACTCGAAAGATAAAAATGCACTCAGGGAAATGGCGCGGATAGTCCTGACACAAGCAGTTTTACCTACAGCGAAGACTTCACAAACACGTTAATCAGATTTTTGAAATCCGTCGGTTTTTTTGATGAATAGTAAACCAACACATGCACACACACACTCTCACACACAACCTATGCAGTAGCTATAAATTGTCCTACTCACAAACAACATTTCCAGGAAAGTTACATTTGAGGGCTCTCTCAAGGGCCACAGAGTGAAACCCACTAAGTGATTAAAACACTGTGACAAATGAGCAGCATGTTGTGTGTGTGTGTGTGTGTGTGTGTGTTTGCTTTGGAGCAAAACTGTTGTTCAAAGTGAATTAATGTACATCTGAAAACTATTCAATGGGTGAAACTTACAAAAACTAAACTAAACCAAATAATAAATCATTTTCACAAAGATTTCAAGGACCCCCAGAATATTCTGTTGTATTTGAACTTACAGAACCTCTGCACCCCTACCAGTGAAAACCCGGAAAACCATACAATTCTGTCAATGGCGGGGAAATGTTAACAGGTTTTATGAAATTCATCCCATGAATAAAGAGCCCAGAGTGGTGTCAGAGGGTGTGCATTAGCTGAATAAATTATGAAATATCCCTGTCAAACAAACGCATCTCTCTCACACATAATGAATGAGAGTGACTGATGAGTGATGTGGGATGTGTGCGTGCGTGCGTGAATGTGTGTGTGTGTGAGGAAAGTGATGTCTCTCTCAATGTTCCTCAGGAAGAAAAAGGCTGTTTCTCAATTCTAAGATTGCAAAGAACAATCTTGTGTTCTTATGCCAGGCTACCTTCAAACAACTATCTAGGTTCTTTAAAGAATGCAGAATGCAATAACTGAGATGTGCTGTGATCTGTAAAATACTAATACTAATATATATACTAAAATAAAAATACTTTTATATAATAACAATATCATTATATGATTAACTATTAAAAATGGAAATTCTCTAATGTAAAAAAAACTAAGTAAGATCCGTTTTTGGAATACTCTCGTTTTTTATTAGAGCAAGAGAGATTAATTTTATTTTGGGTGGTGGCGCACGTAATATGAAAGGAGGAAGTGAGACATGAACACAGGAGAAAAGAGAGAAAATGAGGGTTAGTGATGTCAACTGCAGACTCATCGATTGATTAATTCCATTTCTTTAGACCTCACAGTCTGTGCTTTCATCCTGCTGAGCAGGTCATGTGAAATATAGAGCCGTTCCTCTGGACCTACAAACAAGCCCTGATACATACACACAACATCCATTCAGCTCGCACATTAATCTTAGGAGTCAGAATACATAAATAACGCAAAATCTGTAACCTTTGATCAGATTTTCTGTCCTTTGATGTCTATTGAATAGTTGTAGGTAGAATAAGTGTAATTTCATTTCATTGATTTTTTTTTTTACTTGGTGCAGCTGTTTGCAAACACAATGTTTGTGTATTTCAAAGGTGCACTAACACATCAGAACAGAAGATGAGACATTAGTAAATATGTGTGCAATTGCTTATGGGCTGATGATGGATTTCAAACAGATTTTTCGATATGGATGAGGGAGACGCCATCTGCAGACCCATGCAGAGATATTGTAGGAGCAGATTGTCTGAATGGAGAGACATTGACTGCGCGCCTGATGGGGTGAATTCAGCGGGGAACGGCAGAGTGAACGTCCCCTGCCATGCGCCACATAAACGATTAGCTGCATTGTTTAATCTCTATGTGAGTCTTGACTGCTTGAGTTTCTAAAAGGGCAAAAACATCCGTAGGACTGAGCCGAGGCAGGAGAGCTTTAGGAGGTCTGGCACTTTTGACAGCTTTTAAAAAGGGTTAGTGAGAGTGAAAAAACAGAGAGAGAGAGACACACAGTGAATAAACAGTGTTGGTAATCAGATTATTAATGCATTACTTCTTAATTACAACAAAGTAACTTTTTCAAACAAGAAAAGCAAGTTACTTGGTTTTCCCATTTGTTGACTTATTGACAGCTCTCGTGTCCCCATGTTGAGAGAAATCGAGAGTAAGTGCAAAGATGTGTAAACATGATGGTTATTTTAGGTCAGGTAGGATCACTTTGAGATGTATTGACAATCTTTGGATTTGGTGAAAGGCTTAGGCTCCAAGGTGTTCAAGCTGCCATACTAGACAGCTTGAGATGCATCCTTGAGACACAAATCCCCCAAGCCTTAATAATAACCAAATGTTTCTTAGCACGTTACAGAAGGAGATACAATGATTACATAAATAGAGTTTCTACACAGAATCCAATCTCTATTATGAAGAAGATGCTAAGAGGTGAAGGGGTGGAGGTGGGTGTAAATGTATTGATGTGACGTTCGACACCGAGGTTTCGAAGCTTGTACAATGGAAGCTTGCAGCGCATCACGCGCTGCGCGTAGGGCACCAAGTGCTCACGGGGGCACCACAAGAAAATGCTCTCTTTACCCCACCCCCCCCGATCTACAAAATTTGCGAACGCAGCCAACTTTAGAAGTTATTGCAAAAACTGCCTAATGTGAAGTTTACATGTTTGTGTACTGTTATTTGAGTGTTGATTATTATACCTAAAAATAAATAGCAACTGAATTTAGGCTAATAGTTTGGGCTCTGTTGTTAATCTTTAATATTAATGTGCAAGTAAGGGCTCCCTATATAGTTTACAGAAATATCTTCAATAAACTTTTAGTTATATTTTAATTCATTTAAGGACAGACACTTTTTTTTTCAGTAAACCACTGTTTAATAAAAATAAATATAAAGCAAATTTGTAAAACTGCTGTACCGAACCGTGACTTCAAAACCGAGGTACGTACCAAACCATCAGTTTTGTGTGCTACTTGTAATAAACATATAATGCGCACTGTTGCTCCGTATTTAATTATAACTTCAGATGCATGATATTTTCACTCGTAGAGCCCTATGAAATCTTTTTTTTTTTTTTTTTTTCAAATTCAGAAAAAAAAAAAACTGGATGGTTATATTAAATTGTATTAATCGAAAAGCATGTCTTATTAATTGAAATCATAAAACTTGTTTAATTTAACAGCAATTAACTAAAAGTTTAACAAAATATATATTTATTTGTTTTATGTGTTTATTTTTTTCTGGTAATCAAATGAAGGCATTCAACACTTATCTTTTAGTCCAATTAAAATTATTAATTATTAAAGTCATTTAATTTTTGTACATTCAAAATGCTACACAATAGAGATTTAGGCCTAGCCTACTGTTTTATTTGCCTGTTACGCGTTTTATATTGTTTAAAAGTGGGTAGGTTTAGGGTAGGAGTGGGGTTAGTTGCCCCAATATATAAAATAGCCTATACATATTCATAAAATCATGTCTGCTTTTACAAATGCAAAGAATTAAATGTGTGTTGATTTGACGCATTGGACAAACAACTGAAATCAATTATGTACCCCTGCACGTCGAAATAGTGATTCCTAGGGGGACCTTTAGCGTCTTCATTTTGATGCCTTGGGAGTGAGAATGGATTGCTATATAAGCTGTGGTAGGCCAGTAATTTTATTTAGTAGCCAAATTGGCCAGTGAGTGAAAAAGTTAAGATAATTTTCCATAAAAAGTGACTAACACTTTACAATAAGGTTTCATTTGTAAACATTAGTTTATGTATTAACTAACATGAACTAACCATCAAAACATTTGTTACTGTATTTGTTCATATTTGTAAAAATATTTTTTGTTCATAAAAAATACAGCTGTCCATTGTTTGTACATGTTACTTCCCAGTGCAACTAATGTTAACAAATACAATTTTAAGAGTATTAGTAAATGTTGAAATTAACATTAACAAAGATTAATAAATGCTATAGAAGTGCAGTTCATTATTAGTTCATGTTAACTAATGTAGCTAACTCATGTTAACCAATTAAACCTTAATGTAAAGTGTTGCCAAAGTACTGTAATTAAGTAGTGCAATAAGTTACTTTTTAGGGAATAATGCAATATTGTAACACATTACGTTTAACAGTAACTGTGAATAAATGAGAAAGATAAATAAAGAACGACCTGTTTCTAACCTTCACAATCAATTCTGTTTACTTTCTTCAAGCATGCTCCTGGTTTTATTGTGAATGATTCAGTGCTCTCGTTACTTCAAATAGAAATGTATTTTCCTAATCTTTAATCAAAATGTAATAGCTTGTTCTTCCTCTCAAGTGACCTTCCTTGCATTGACATTACTTAGGCGGAGCAAGCTAATAGATAATATGATTCAATTCATTTTTATTCTTTTTTTCTGATTAAACTAAACTGATTAAACTAAATGTGATCTTTAATTATAAGGTCCACCCTCATCAAATTTGATCAAAATCTCTGTCACTCCTCTCAAGGTCACATGATCATGATAACAGCTTCTCTCGCGAACATCCGCCTGCAAGGAAGCACGTCACCAGTTAAATATTACATTTAATGCATCTTTCCAAAATAAAAGTATCTGTCTTTAAAAAGCCCAATTTTTTGAAGGATAGTGTGTTTAATTGCACAAAGCTTTTTATACTATCAAAACAAAACTAACAACAAGGGTGTGTATGCTTGTATAACAGTTTAAGTCACTAAATTACAAATAATAATAATAATAAAAACAGCTTAGAGGTAGAATTTTCTGCATGTACACACACATTCTCTCCTCTGACAGTAACACATTACTGAAAGTTCCATTACTGCAAGGTGTCACCAGTTAAATATTAAATATTCATAAACAGTTATGGTCAGTTCAAATATTAGTTAGATTAATCGGTAACACTTTACAATAAGGTTCATTAGCTAACATTAGTTAACTACATTAGTTAACATGAACTAATAATGAACTGCACTTATAAACCATTTATGTATCTTTGCTAATGTTAATTTCAACATTTACTAATGCATTATTAAAATCTTGCTAACATTAGTTAATGCACTGTGAACTAACATGAACAAACCATGAACAGCTGGATTATTATTAACTAATGTTAACAAAGATGAACTAATGCTGAACAGAAGTGTTGTTCATGGTTATCTCATGTTAAATAATGCATTAACTAATGTTAACTAATACAACCTTATTGTAAAGTGTTACCGATTAATCTGATAAAAAAGTCCATTATTATTTAATATATTCTATTGGAAAAACGTTATTCCACTTGCTCTTTTAAAAAATTGTAATATTGTGAAAAAAATATTATAATTAAAAGAACTGTTTTCTATTTTAACAGATTTTAAAATGTAGTGATGGCAAAGTTGAATTTTCAGAAGTCATTCAGTGTCACATGATACTTCAGAAATCATACTAATATGCTGTTTTGGTCCTCAAGAAACATATCTTATTATTATTATCAATGTTGAAAACAGTTGGTCTGCCTCATATTTTTGTGGAAACATGATTTTTCACATTTCTTTGGATATAATGATAAAAGGAAGAGCATTTATATGAAATATACATTTGTCTTTACTGTCACTTTTGATAAATTGAATGCATCTTTCCAAAATAAAAGTATTTATGTCTTTAAAAAGCCCATATTTTTGAAGGATAGTGTGTTTAATTGCACATAGCTTTTTATACTATCAAAACAAAACTAACAACAATGGTGTGTATGCTTGTATAACAGTTTAAGTTATACTAAATTGCAAATAATAATAATAATAATAATAATAAAAACAGCTTAGAGGTAGAATGTTCTGCATGAACACACATTCTCTCCTCTGACAGTAACACATTACTGCAAATTCATTTTTCCTATAAATCCTTGTTTTAAAGTTTTTATAAAATTGCATATAATATAGTTGTTCTTACAAAAATATTTCTATTTGCTTACATGCACGATTTCATTGTCAAAAAAATGTATATCATATAAGAATGATTTTTTACCCTTTCTCTGTTGTGTTCTATTTGATTGACATAAATCCACTCTATGAAGTACTTGAAGTTCATAACGATTTTCTAGGACAGTTGATATTCTAAGATATACAAAAAAGTCAAATGTAAGTTACGCAAAAAACACCTTTCAATCACATTGAAACTATATGCTTATACATTCTTTGAAGTGAAGACTATAAAGTGCTCTCAAAGAAAAGTGCCCTCGAAATAACACATGAAAAAGTCAATGATGAAACAGTTGGAGGAGTTTTAGGAATGAAGATATGAAAAGAGTTCCAGAGTTCATTCAGAAATGTGGGGCTGAGGCGGAGTCTCTTATTCCTCTGTGATTGGTTGTTTTTTTGTGGGCTGAATGGAAGAGTCAGATTCTGATTGGCTGGCGTCTATTTGGTCCTGTTTAGATTCTGGTTCTTTTAGCATGACAGTTATGGAGAATTTACTTTCTCTTTCGCAACTGCTGTCATCTTTCACATCAAGGCTGCCGGTGTATCTGTTCGTTTTCTTGAGGATCCCTCTTAGTTTAGGTGTAGGAGTCGGAGACTGAACTGGGAGTTCAGGAGACTGAATGGGAGGTGGGGTTGGTGGTGGGGTGAAATCCTGTTGCACAGGTGGAGGAGAAAGAAAAGAACGGGGTGGGACAGGCAGAGGGGGTGGTGAGCTTTCCGGAGAGTCTGATATGAATTCCAATGTGATTTCACAAGGCTCCACTGTCATGTAATTGGAGATACTGGAGCTGAACTTCCTCAGGACCGGCGGAGTCGGCCGCTGAGCCGTGGGTGGGGGAGGAGTCTCGCCGTCACCCCCGGTGATGATAATGCAAGGTGGAATGTCCTTGCCGACAGAAACCGGGCTGGATGACAGCATGATAGCAGTTAGTAGCGGGTCGTCCGGATCCAGAGATGCATAAGAGTCCCGGCTCTGTCTGTGCGTCCGCTCTGCTAAAGCTTGCTGCTCAAACTGTCTGGCCTGTTCTCTGACTGAAAGCTTTGTTTCTGTGCTACGGCCACTCTGATCTAGGTCTGCATCAAGTTCTTCCCTGCTGTCCTTAAGCCCCGCCTTCAGCTCTTGCTCCTCCCATTCGGTGGGGTCCCAGAGAGCCTTCCGGCGCAGAGCATCATAAAGCCCTCGCCCTCGAATACGGGACGGCAAGGACCAAGAAGTCATCTGGCTGGAGTAGCTTGTCGGAGACGGAGCATCACTGTCCAAAAATCCACCAACCCTGTGCTCCTCCGAGTTGGGCTCTGGACTGTTGGACGCTCCATCCTGGTAAAGCGGATTTTGGGTGGTGAGAGGCCATTTATCTGAGAGGAAGGTGACTGTGCTCTCTGACTTGGGCAGTTTGTTGCGCAACTTTCCGTTTCCGGCACACTGTTTGTGAGCTGCAATTGCCCGAGAGGCAAATGTTCTAATGAGACTCTGTCGATCCACCTCATCAATTACAGACTTTCGGCGCCTTCTGCAGCCCACGAGAGAAAATGAAAAGAGAAAGAGAATATTGAAAAGTGTGGAAAGAGACAGGAAGGAATTGAGGGAAGAGAACAGACGTGGTAGGATAGGACGTTAATGACCCACTTTACAAAAATCCTTCACTTTAATGGACTTTGAAGCAAATTTGCTCACAATATTACATTTAGCTTTAAATAAGCTGAATCAAACACTCTCATTTATGACTTTTGAGACAAATAGTCTTACTAAAACATATGAGACATAATGCTGCATTTGATTCGTTAAGCCAGAATTTCCAACTACTAGGAAAAGTGCAATAGAAAATCACTTTACACTAGTGCTGGGGAAAAATTAATCACGATTAATCGCATCCAAAATAAACGTTTTTGTTTACATAATATATATGTGTGTGTGTGTATGTGTGTGTGTGTGTGTGTGTGTGTGTGTGTGTGTGTGTGTGTGTGTGTGTGTGTACTGTGTATAAGAACTTGGCCATGAGTAGAACTTGGCCATGAGTACAGGTGCTGGTCATATAATTAGAATATCATCAAAAAGTTGATTTATTTCGCTAATTCCATTCAAAACGTGAAACTTGTATATTATATTCATTCATTACACACAGACTGATAAATTTCAAATATATTTATTTCTTTTAATTTTGATGATTATAACAGACAACTAAGGAAAATCCCAAATTCAGTATCTCAGAAAATGTGAATATTGTGAAAAGGTTCAATATTGAAGACACCTGGTGCCACACTCTAATCAGCTAATTAACTCAAAACACCTGCAAAGGCCTTTAAATGGTCTCTCAGTCTAGTTCTGTAGGCTACACAATCATGGGGAAGACTGGTAACTTGACAGTTGTCCACAAGACGACAATTGATGCCAATTGTGAGGGCAAGACACAAAAGGTTATTGCCAAAAAGGTTGGCTGTTCACAGAGCTCTGTGTCCAAGCACATTAATAGAGAGGCGAAGGGAAGGAAAAGATGTGGTAGAAAAAAAGTGTACAAGCAATAGGGATAACCACACCCTGGAGAGGATTGTGAAACAAAACCCTTTCAAAAATGTGGGGGAGATTCACAAAGAGTGGACTGCAGCTGGAGTCAGTGCTTCAAGAACCACTACGCACAGACGTATGCAAGACATGTGTTTCAGCTGTCACATTCCTTGTGTCAGGCCACTCTTGAACAACAGACAACGTCAGAAGCGTCTTGCCTGGGCTAAAGACAAAAAGGACTGGACTGCTGCTGAGTGGTCCAAAGTTATGTTCTCTGATGAAAGTAAAATTTGCATTTCCTTTGGAAATCAGGGTCCCAGAGTCTACAGGGAGTGCAGAATTATTAGGCAAGTTGTATTTTTGAGGATTAATTTTACAACATTAATAATTAAACAACAACCATGTTGTCAATGAACACAAAAAACTCATTAATATCAAAGCTGAATATTTTTGGAAGTGGTTTTTAGTTTTAGCTATTTTAGGGGGATATCTGTGTGTGCAGGTGACTATTACTGTGCATAATTATTAGGCAACTTAACAAAAAACAAATGTATACCCATTTCAATTATTTATTTTTACCAGTGAAACCAATATAACATCTCAACATTCACAAATATACATTTCTGACATTCAAAAACCAAACAAAAAAATCAGGGACCAATATAGCCACCTTTCTTTGCAAGGACACTCAAAAGCCTGCCATCCATGGATTCTGTCAGTGTTTTGATCTGTTCACCATCAACATTGCGTGCAGCAGCAACCACAGCCTCCCAGACACTGTTCAGAGAGGTGTACTGTTTTCCCTCCTTGTAAATCGCACATTTGATGATGGACCACAGGTTCTCAATGGGGTTCAGATCAGGTGAACAAGGAGGCCATATCATTAGATTTTCTTCTTTTATACCCTTTCTTGCCAGCCACGCTGTGGAGTACTTGGACGCGTGTGATGGAGCATTGTCCTGCATGAAAATCATGTTTTTCTTGAAGGATGCAGACTTCTTCCTGTACCACTGCTTGAAGAAGGTGTCTTCCAGAAACTGGCAGTAGGACTGGGAGTTGAGCTTGACTCCATCCTCAACCCGAAAAGGCCCCACAAGCTCATCTTTGATGATACCAGCCCAAACCAGTACTCCACCTCCACCTTGCTGGTGTCTGAGTCGGTCTGGAGCTCTCTGCCCTTTACCAATCCAGCCACGGGCCCATCCATCTGGCCCATCAAGACTCACTCTCATTTCATCAGTCCATAAAACCTTAGAAAAATCAGTCTTGAGATATTTCTTGGCCCAGTCTTGACGTTTCAGCTTGTGTGTCTTGTTCAGTGGTGGTAGACTTTCTGCCTTTCTTACCTTGGCCATGTCTCTGAGTATTGCACACCTTGTGCTTTTGGGCACTCCAGTGATGTTGCAGCTCTGAAATATGGCCAAACTGGTGGCAAGTGGCATCTTGGCAGCTGCACGCTTGACTTTTCTCAGTTCACGGGCAGTTATTTTGCGCCTTGGTTTTTCCACACGCTTCTTGCGACCCTGTTGACTATTTTGAATGAAACGCTTGATTGTTCGATGATCATGCTTCAGAAGCTTGGCTATTTTAAGACTGCTGCATCCCTCTGCAATATATCTCACTATTTTTTGACTTTTCTGAGCCTGTCAAGTCCTTCTTTTGACCCATTTTGCCAAAGGAAAGGAAGTTGCCTAATAATTATGCACACCTGATATAGGGTGTTGATGTCATTAGACCACACCCCTTCTCATTACAGAGATGCACATCACCTAATATGCTTAATTGGTAGTAGGCTTTCCAGCCTATACAGCTTGGAGTAAGACAACATGCATAACGAGGATGATGTGGTCAAAATACTCATTTGCCTAATAATTCTGCACTCCCTGTAGAGGATGAGAGGAGAGGCACACAATCCACGTTGCTTGAGTTCCAGTGTAAAGTTTACACAGTCAGTGATGGTTTGGGGTGCCATGTCATCTTGTCATCTGCTGGTGTTGGTCCACTGTGTTTTCTGAGGTCCAAGGTCAACACAGCTGTATACCAGAAAGTTTTAGAGCACTTCATGCTTCCTGCTGCTGACCAACTTAATGGAGATGCAGATTTCATTTTCCAACAGGACTTGGCACCTGCACACAGTGCCAAAGCAACCAGTACCTGGTTTAAGGACCATGGTATCCCTGTTCTTAATTGGCCAGCAAACTCGCCTGACCTTAACTCCATAGAAAATCTATGGGTTATTGTGAAGAGGAAGATGCAATATGCCAGACCCAACAATGCAGAAGTGCTGAAGGCCACTATCAGAGTAACCTGGGCTCTCATAACACCTGAGCAGTGCCTCAGACTGATCGACTCCATGCCACGCCGCATTGCTGCAGTAATTCAGGCAAAAGGAGCCCTAACTAAGTATTGAGTGCTGTACATGCTCATACTTTTCATGTTCATACTTTTCAGTTGGACAAGATTTCTAAAAATCCTTTCTTTGTATTGATCTTAAGAAATATTCTAATTTTATGAGATACTGAATTTGGGATTTTCCTTAGTTTTCAGTTATAATCATCAAATTAAAAGAAAAACATTTAAAATAGATCGGTCTGTGTGTAATGAATGAATATAATATACAAGTTTCACTTTTTAAATGGAATTAGTGAAATAAATCAACTTTTTGATGATATTCTAATTATATGACCAGCACCTATATATTAGGGTCTGTAAGGTGTGATTTTAGCCCTGCTGTACTCTACCTGCAAAAAGGCTAGCACTGTCATGCTGTTTATGAGACATGGTTAGATAGGAATATGCTACATCCAATTTTGTATGGGATACAGAATTAATCTGATGAATTCAAGCAGGCACAGTGTGCCCAAAATCAAAATTGTGTACCAGCTATGAAGCGCAAAGATTATATACCAGCACTCATAAGCCAGTGTGAAATCTCTTTCTGTTCAGATAATCTTTGTTCAAACATCAATCAAGATGATCTGTTACAACAGCAAGTCTCAAAGTGAAGGATGATAAGTGTAGGCTATTTCTTTACTTTGAGGAGAGAACTGTGAGGAACCACTACAGCCGGAGGTAAAGCCTTTAGTTAAACTACTCAAGCTTTAATCTACTACACAGCTACACACATGGCTCTGTGTTCATTAATAAATAATATATTTTTTTTCTTTTTTAAATGTAAATCGTATCAAAATGTTCCTTTAAATATGTAATTTGAAATAAATCAAGGCATAAAAAATGGTAAAGAAAACTACAAGAGCAGCTACACAGGGACTAGTTACTACAAACCACAAATGTGAGTCAAGAGGGATTTTAAAATATACAATGATAGCAGCATGTAAAAAAGAACACTGCACTGGAAATTCAGCATATTTCATGTTACTCACTGTTGTCCAAGCCTGGAAAATATACAGAGAGAAGATGAGAATGAATGAATGAAACATGAGAGGAAAAACACATGTAGACAGAGGGATATGATGACAATTTAACACAGACAGGCCCTGTTCACATTTGGCATTAAAATGCATTTTCAGTGACTGAATCAAAAAACAGAAACTTGACCACATTAAAAGCCAGATGTAAATGCACACAAAATCATGTTCCACAAAGGTGTAAATGCATTTTTTTGTTATTCACATACAGTATAATTATGGAAGTAAACACTGGAAATGCACTTGAGTGCAAGAAATAAATGCAATCCGGCTAAATAATATCCAGATATTCTCTAGATATGGAATGCGTGTTAATATCAGATGTAAAGGGGCCCAAGAGACACAAAAGATAAATAGAGAGGAAATGCAGTCACTCATCCGTTCAACCATATACATGTACATGAAATGAGCATTATAACATATACAACAAAAACTAAAGAGGCTAACATTTCATTTGAAATGGCAATGGAAAGAAAATATGTGGGGGTCACATTACACCCCAAAAAAATGACACCTATTTTAGGACCATTAAGATTTTATGTCATTATTTGCACTACAATTTCTAATTGCCATGTGTCTAATTGTGTTGTTTTCCCCATTATGTTCACAGCGGGGTTATTATAGTTAATGAAAACTAAAACTAAACCATAAAAATAGTTTTGTTACTTGAAATAAAAATACAGATATTTCTAAACTAGGCTTAATTTCCTGAAAACAAAATATGATTTAAAAAATATTTATTTTGTTTATTATATAGGCCATTTAGCCATTCTGGGATAATTTTGAGCTAAAGGCAAAATAAGTAAAAAAATCTTCGATTTTAGGCTTTTCACAAAAATATGTTCATTAAGCCCTCGTCTAGCAATTCCAATGCTCCAAATAGCAATTAAACATCTAAAAGTATCTATTTGTACGTTTTCTGAGAGGAGTACCTTCCCTTTGTCCATGAAAAACGTCTTACTCGTGCTGACTGAAAGATCCGAAGCTCCGAAGTGCACAAAGACCTCTGATATACAGAGAATTACAGTATTTAAAAATATCTAACTTGGCAGGTATTCACGCAAACATTGGACCCTATTATACAACCAGTACAATGCGGCGCAAGGCGCGAAGCAAGTGTTTTTTGATAGTTTCAGGCCGACGCAGTTATCATTTTCATATTAAAGGGGTGGTAAACCTCGATTTCACTTTTCTAACTTTAGCTAGTTTGTAATGTTGCTGTTTGAGCATAAACAACATCTTCAAAGTTACAACGTTCAAAGTTTAAAGCAAACAGAGATATTTGCTTTTAAAGAAATCGATTTCTAAGGACTACAGCAAACGGCCGCTAGGGACTACTACACATTCCTCCAGGGTCTCTGACATCACCAGCCCCAATATTTACATAAAGCCCTCCTCCGAGAATATGAAATAAGGGGGGCGAGGCCATTTTGTATCACAGCAGGGAAGCGTTGTTGTGGTTAGTAGGCTGGAGTGCTGTTGCCAATGCCGACGAAATGCTGTTATTTTCATCTGGAGTGCAGGTCCACTTTCTTCAGCCTTCCTAGGGACAGGGCAGCGTTGCAGTGCGTTTAACATACAACGTCATATTCATGTGTGTAAGAGACAGAGGTGAACACGATCGCATTTGCATCGGATATATGCTGCCCATCACAAATCAAAGCACGAGACAGACAGGGGTCGGAGGAGAAGATCGGAAAATGTGACATAATGGACAATATTCATCTGTATTTGCAATACACGAGCCGCGGTTCAGCTGCACGAGACAGGCGGGCACGCGCGGCTACCGCTGCACATTTCACGGAGGAAAGCTTCCACAATCTTCGCAAGTACGGGCTACAACCTGTAAGTGTCATTTATTTTTCGTCGATGTGTTTTCCTGTAATAGTTTGTGTTGTTAATTGTAGCCTACGTTGTAGCAAGGAAGTAAACATGACAGCGCTGTTTGGCTCTGCAAACCAGTTTGTTAAATGCTCATTCATACTTAACGTTATCCGACAAACCCCTAACGTTACAAACTGTTTAAAATCTCAACAGCGAACTTGGCATTAGTGTAAATTATTCTTTGATTAGAGCTTTTATGTATTGTTTATCTACAGGCATGCTAAACATGGTTCTGTGTTTGATTTGGATACTATAGTAAAGCCAATGTTTAGTGTTCGTTCTTGCGACAGATATTTGGCTATAATCGTTTTAAAAATACTAAAGTAACAGTGCCATTCAGTAGCGATTACTATAGATCCGCAGTCTTTACTCTTGAGGACTGAACAGGTTCTGCTGGATCACCTTCACTAAAATTGTCTGGGTCTGATTCGGGCTCTTGGTATGGTTTTATTGACGCTATTGTACACAAAGCACAGGCTAGTAGCCTGAGGCTACCTGTAAAGGTAAGGGGCGTGACGCTTCCGAGAAACGTGCTCTAGGCGGTTAGCGAATCACAGCACACTGGGCCAGCTAACCAATCTGAGCCCATTGCGTATTTTTGAGGGACTGGCTTCACAGAATCCGGAAACCATCAGACCGTTTTTACAAGGAGGGACAGAGCAGTGTAGAATAAAGGTCAAATATATGAAAAATACTGAATTTTTTTTAAAAACGAAGCATGAACACATGTTACAGTGCCCCCCACAAACACAATCAAGCCTTCGAAAGAGTGTGCTTTACCACCCCTTTAAGCGACACGTTGTTTAAATAGCAAATGTGCTCACGCCCAAATATTCGCCCATGGGCGTGCTGGTCTGAAAACGAGGTGTGTTTAGGTGCATTGTTGGCACGTTGCTATTTTGAGGCAACTGAAAACGAAGGCACCATTAACCAACAAAAACCTGGTCTAAGTCAATAGCGCCATTTTTTGGGTGAGCGTGTTAGAGAGCGTGTAATATGCCGCCCTATAGGCGGGTGCACAATGTGGACGGGTTGGGGTTCTCTGGGTTCAGGCCAAAATTCCGAGCCCGGAGCCCTCCCCTGGACAGCACGCCAAAAACGCATAATCTTTACTCTATTTAATTTGATGTAAGTGTGAACTCGTGAAACTGTTTTGTAAGGTTGATGACAGGCTGTGTTTTTATTCATATCTAACAAAAGAACAAACTGTTTGACAAGATAAACAAGAAAACAAATCCTGCCCTGATGTCCTGTTCCTTTCTGTTGATGGTATTAAACTGCTGTTCAGCATCTATTCAAATGAATTCAATACAAAAAAGTATTTTTCGCTGTCTATTTGTGTTAGCAGCTGCATTTGTTTTGATTGCATTAAATCAAAAGTACTTTAAAAGGCTTTACCTGAGGGACGCAGATGCTGTGCTGCGGCTATAATCTTTTAATCTATTAACATTTCATTCCACTCACAACAGCCTTCAGCTTGGCATTGGACTCCTGCTGCACTAAACACACAAGTCCAGAGAGCACATCTCCATGGATGGACTTAATATTAGAGCCAAAAGCACAGTTCATTTACCAACACATTTACCTTCGGGATATCAAAAAGGAACAGTTCCTCCCTTTGGAGAAAGTCAAGACTTCATAAAGAATAAACATTTATTTAGCAAATGAAGAATCGGGTCAGGGCATTAAAGGTATAGTTCACCAAAATATTAATATTCTGTCATTTTATCATTTAAACACTCGCATGCAGTTCCAAATCTGTGTGACTTTGGAACTTTCTTCTATGCAAAAAGAAATTCATCAGAATGTTCATGCAGCTTTTGTCCATACGAATTATAGCAAAAACTGTACACTTTGCCTTAGTTTTGCTTTGTCGAATCTCATTCAAACATATTCAGAGTGGACCTGATGCCAGTGACCTTAAATGTCATTGGTTCTTTTATGTCTTGTGTGTGTATGATTTAATGTAATGCAGCAGACTGACCTAAATTTGACAAATTTTACTCATATAGACAACTTTTATGATCCCGTTTTGGTCCAAAATATTTCTGTTTTGTACCAACAAAGAAAGACATACAGGTTTGGAATGACAACAGAAAATTATGACAGAAATGTAATTTTTTGGGTGAACTATTCTTGATTTTCCTACAGACACTCACCCAACACGTGTTTCTCCTTTTCTGTAAATATTCACAAGCACACACAAATCTCGTTAATCGTCTCTCTGCTGTCTGTTCTGAAGGTTGGTATTATTTAGGACAGGTGACTTACATGCCGCCGTCTCCCAGCTCCTCGTAGAGATTGGTGGGGGCGCCGCCTCCTGTTGATTTGCCAGTAGGAAGTGACATCTGGATACGGGCGGTTTTGGCACACTCGGCCTGCCTCCTGTAAAGCACCCCCAAAGAGTGAGTTTCCTTCTTTCAAAAGGCTCATTTCAGGTCTATTATTGGAGGATATGAGGTCTGGAGCTCCGACAACTCTCATTTGATCTGTTCCAGCACTTTTTATTCATGCAATGCAAAATATCATGGGTTATTCAGCACCTTTCACACTGAGATGAGGTGTTTTATTAGGAGGGAACTGAAACTGGCTCACTTTGTACTCTATGAGGTCATGAAACCAGTCATTTCTGTTCATTTTCAAAGGCTTCACTATTGCGCTGGAATCAGAGAGGGCTGGAGTGAGAATGTCCTTTGCTCCACATCTCAATTCATGCACTCATACTCATATGTTCCCTTTTTAAAGGATTGAACCGAATAATGAAGGTACGAAAGCACAGTCTCTGGCGAATAATTCATCAAAAAGAAGAATTTGAACTTACTCTTTGAATCTGAGTGCAGAGTCCACATGAAGCGACAGGAAGTGCAGGGAAAGAGAAAAGGAGAATTATTAGATAATTTGGCACAAGAATAATTCAACAAACCACAAACAATGATATAATATAATATAATATAATATAATATAATATAATATAATATAATATAATATAATATAATATAATATAATATAATATAATATAATATAATATAATAAGTGCTGGGCAAATTAACGCGTTAACACGGGCGATTAATTTTTTCAGTTTAACGCATTCAAAATATTTAACACAATTAATGCAGCGCCCGTTTTTATATCCATTTTTGCCCAGCATTACATTTTATGATCACGCTCTTATTTATTTAAATCCTTTAAAACAATATAAGCGTGACAAGACACAAGAGAACGTGCTGTATGTCAATGTCCTGTCTGGGTGGATGCGTCTCAATCAGATCCCTAGTTCAGTAGTCAGGGCACTGATCAGGGAGTCGGCCACATTCATGTACACAATATACTGATTCACCACCTAGGAAGCTAGGGAGCTAATCGAGGGACACCCTGACACACAGTCTCGTGCACACATCGAGTTCTCTTTTGTTTTTGAACAAAAAATAACAACACAGAATTTTGCCAAAATGCCAGTTTTGTAGAGTATTCTCATATTAGGAGTCTTAAATTAGTTAAATAACGTCTTAAACGTCTTAAATGAACTGAGAAAATGAGACAGCGCATCAGATCCGTGTCATGTTCGGCAGCAGATCTTAAAGTGACAGCAGCACTGATGATGTCTGTCATTAATGTTCATCAAAGAACAACGGGAACAGAGACAAGTGTAGCTTTAATGATGATTAATCTATTTTTCCTTTATCATTTATGCAGTTAAGAAAGGTGTTGATAACTTTATTCAATTTCTGTGTAGACTATGTCTAACAGGGAAGGCCATGGGTAAATATAACATTTATTATAATGGGTTTATGTAAAGATTGTTTTAAGTTCAGTTAAATTAAAAGTTTTTTTTTAAAGCCTAATAAATGTTGAAATTGGTAGCTTTCAATTATACTGAAAATATATAGTATAATTAATATACCTTCTGACCCATATGTACAGTGAGGAAAATAAGTATTTGAACACCCTGCTATTTTGCAAGTTCTCCCACTTGGAAATCACGGAGGGGTCTGAAATTGTCATCGTAGGTGCATGTCCACTGTGAGAGACATAATCTAAAAAAAACAAATCCAGAAATCCCAATATATGATTTTTTAACTATTTATTTGTATGATACAGCTGCAAATAAGTATTTGAACACCTGTCTATCAGCTAGAATTCTGAGCCTCAAAGACCTGTTAGTCTGCCTTTAAAATGTCCACCTCCACCCCATTTATTATCCTAAATTAGATGCACCTGTTTGAGGTCGTTAGCTGCATAAAGACACCTGTCCACCCCATACAATCAGTAAGAATCCAACTACTAACATGGCCAAGACCAAAGAGCTGTCCAAAGACACTAGAGACAAAATTGTACACCTCCACAAGGCTGGAAAGGGCAATGGGGAAATTGCCAAGCAGCTTGATGAAAAAAGGTCCACTGTTGGAGCAATCATTAGAAAATGGAAGAAGCTAAACATGACTGTCAATCTCCCTCGGACTGGGGCTCCATGCAAGATCTCACCTCGTGGGGTCTCAATGATCCTAAGAAAGGTGAGAAATCAGCCCAGAACTACACGGGAGGAGCTGGTCAATGACCTGAAAAGAGCTGGGACCACCGTTTCCAAAGTTACTGTTGGTAATACACTAAGACGTCATGGTTTGAAATCATGCATGGCACGTAAGGTTCCCCTGCTTAAACCAGCACATGTCAAGGCCCGTCTTAAGTTTGCCAATGACCATTTGGATGATCCAGAGGAGTCATGGGAGAAAGTCATGTGGTCAGATGAGACCAAAATAGAACTTTTTGGTCATAATTCCACTAAACGTGTTTGGAGGAAGAAGAATGATGAGTACCATCCCAAGAACACCATCCCTACTGTGAAGCGTGGGGGTGGTAGCATCATGCTTTGGGGGTGTTTTTCTGCACATGGGACAGGGTGACTGCACTGTATTAAGGAGAGGATGACCGGGGCCATGTATTGCAAGATTTGGGGAACAACCTCCTTCCCTCAGTTAGAGCATTGGAGATGGGTCGAGGCTGGGTCTTCCAACATGACAATGACCCGAAGCACACAGCCAGGATAACCAAGGAGTGGCTCTGTAAGAAGCATATCAAGGTTCTGCCGTGGCCTCGCCAGTCTCCAGACCTAAACCCAATAGTGAATCTTTGGAGGGAGCTCAAACTCTGTGTTTCTCAGCGACAGGCCAGAAACCTGACTGATCTAGAGAAGGTCTGTGTGGAGGAGTGGGCCAAAATCCCTCCTGCAGTGTGTGCAAACCTGGTGAAAAACTACAGGAAACGTTTGACCTCTGTAATTGCAAACAAAGGCTACTGTACCAAATATTAACATTGATTTTCTCAGGTGTTCAAATACTTATTTGCAGCTGTATCATACAAATAAATAGTTAAAAAATCCTACATTGTGATTTCTGGATTTTTTTGTATAGATTATGTCTATCACAGTGGACATGCACCTACGATGACAATTTCAGACCCCTCCATGATTTCTAAGTGGGAGAACTTGCAAAATAGCAGGGTGTTCAAATAATTATTTTCCTCACTGTATATTCTTTAATAAGGAATTTTCCTGGTGTTACTTATTGTTTTACCTCTCAGCCAGAATAATGCAATCTCTTTAAATTAGCATATTTTGAATTGATTGGCAGTCCAAATGCAGCCCACTGAAATTGTTGTGGTTGTAGCTACTGCTGCAGGTGTGCATAATTCATGCTGTAAAATGTGATAAGAACACAGGATAACCCCGGTTTATCCTGCCTTTCCCAAGTTGAGAATGAAGCTCTCTATTCTCCTTCTTATCTTTGTATTTCTTCCACACACTCTCTCATCCTGACTATGGGCTTCCTGGAGGCTATCGAAAACATGGCCCTCTCAATATTATTTACAGTGAGGAAAATAAGTATTTGAACACCCTGCTATTTTGCAAGTTCTCCCACTTGGAAATCATGGAGGGGTCTGAAATTGTCATCATAGGTGCATGTCCACTGTGAGAGACATAATCTAAAAAAAGAAATTCTGAAATCACAATATATTATTTTTTAACTATTTATTTGTATGATACAGCTGCAAATAAGTATTTGAACACCTGTCTATCAGCTAGAATTCTGACCCTCAAAGACCTGTTAGTCTGCCTTTAAAATGTCAACCTCCACTCCATTTATTATCCTAAATTAGATGCACCTGTTTGAGGTCATTAGCTGCATAAAGACACCTGTCCACCCCATACAATCAGTAAGAATCCAACTACTAACATGGCCAAGACCAAAGAGCTGTCCAAAGACACTAGAGACAAAATTGTACACCTCCACGAGGCTGGAAAGGGCTACAGGGAAATAGCCAAGCAGCTTGGTGAAAAAAGGTCCACTGTTGGAACAATCATTAGAAAATGGAAGAAGCTAAACATGACTGTCAATCTCCCTCAGACTGGAGCTCCATGCAAGATCTCACCTCGTGGGGTCTCAATGATGCTATGAAAGGTGAGAAATCAGCCCAGAACTACATGGGAGGAGCTGGTCAATGACCTGAAAAGAGCTGGGACCACCGTTTCCAAGGTTACTGTTGGTAATACACTAAGACGTCATGGTTTGAAATCATGCATGGCACGGAAGGTTCTCCTGCTTAAACCAGCACATGTCAAGGCCCGTCTTAAGTTTGCCAATGACCATTTGGATGATCCAGAGGAGTCATGGGAGAAAGTCATGTGGTCAGATGAGACCAAAATAAAACATTTTGGTCATAATTCCACTAAACGTGTTTGGATGAAGAAGAATGATGAGTACCATCCCAAGAACACCATCTCTACTGTGAAGCATGCAGGTGATAGCATCATGCTTTGGGGGTGTTGTTCTGCACATGGGACACGGCGACTGCACTGTATTAAGGAGAGGATGACCGGGGCCATGTATTACGAGATTTTGGGGAACAACCTCCTTCCCTCAGTTAGAGCATTGAAGATGGGTTGAGGCTGGGTCTTCCAACATGACAATGACCCGAAGCACACAGCCAGGATAACCAAGGAGTGGCTCTGTAAGAAGCATATCAAGGTTCTGGTGTGGCCTAGCCAGTCTCCAGACCTAAACCCAATAGAGAATCTTTGGAGGGAGCTCAAACTCTGTGTTTCTCAGCGACAGGCCAGAAACCTGACTGATCTAGAGAAGATCTGTGTGGAGGAGTGGGTCAAAATCCCTCCTGCAGTGTGTGCAAACCTGGTGAAAAACTACAGAAAACGTTTGACCTCTGTAATTGCAAACAAAGGCTACTGTACCAAATATTAACATTGATTTTCTCAGGTGTTCAAATACTTATTTGCAGCTGTATCATACAAATAAATAGTTAAAAAAATCATACGTTGTGATTTCTGGATTTTTTTTATTTATTATGTCTCTCACAGTGGACATGCACCTACGATGACAATTTCAGACCCCTCCATGATTTCTAAGTGGGAGAACTTCAAATACTTATTTTCCTCACTGTACTTAACCAGAATGCAATTTCTCAGAAGACAGTGCAAGATCTCGTGTTGTGATATACAAGATAACACTTCTGTCTCCTTTGAAACAACCAAATGAAATTACATAAAAAAGTCACTTCACCTTTAATACAAGAGTCAAACAACAAAATAAACTCTTTAATATGTGTAAGAACATCTGAATGCAGTCATGCATGCGCGTGTGTGCGTGTGAGAGAGCGAGCCTCACACACGTAGATGTGTGTGTTTAGCTGTTTGTGTTCTCTCTGTGATTATCCATCTGTTATGTATTTACACAATAGCTGATGACGAACTCATTGGTGTGTGCAGAAGGTCAGGACCACACTCACACTCTCTCTCCATCTCAGAGGAGCTGCGTGTGGAGAGCAGGCCCATATGCTAGGCTTTTCATGAGATGTGACGGATGGATCAACTGCTTGGGATATGTCACAAACACTTATAATTAATCTGTTTTCACACAGAGCTGGCTGGGAGATTAGCCTGTTAGCATGGCTAATTACTGAAAAAAGCCATTTTAATACCTGGCATCCAATACCTATCTCCCTCACCTACTGTGTATGTTTTTCCAGCCTGTCCTCAACGCTTTCTGAACCTCAGAGGTTACAAATAGAGACGTACATCAGTAGAGTTGAACATCTTCATACAAGAGCAGCTCTGAGACGGAAATACGCTCTTTATATATTATACATCTGTATATATTAAATGTATACTTTTTAACTGCTAGCTAAAGGTCTAATAGTCTCATGTATTTAACTTTTGACTAGACAAAATTCACATTTGTAGATTCTCAAACTTAGACACCCTAGAAAGGAAGCTGTTGAAACAAGATGTAAAATGACAAAAAAATGTTCGCCATCGGAGCGAGTTTTGTGATCGCCGGCACCTGGGAACGTACTGCTCACGTGGTCAATAACATATGCTGTAAATAAAATGTCATATGCTTGGTAGCTTTAATAATAATAAATGCATATTTAATTTAATAATAGGAAAATGATATCCTAATCATTATTTAATTATTTAAATCTATTTAAATATAGGAAGATATATAGACGCACATTATAGTTAAAATGGTTTTCTGTCTTGTATTTTTTTCTCAAAATAAAGGATGTCATTTTATTCCACATGGAAATGAGTTAATACAGCCTCTTATTTATATGAGGTAAACATAATGCTGCTTGGTTATTTTAACATATACAATTGCTGCCGTAATAACGGCCCATTTCAAATGTTTCAAGCTTTATTTGTATTTGTAAATACTTGCCAGCATTTCAGTAATAAAAGTCTAGATCTTTAAAATGCATCCAAATTACAGTGAAGGGCAACTGTACGGAGCTCTGCAGTGGTCAAAAAGGATATAAACCATGATTTTGAAGTTAATGCAGTTAATAAAAGTTAATTTGAAGGCAATTAAATTACCACACAACCTTGGTGTTTGTCAAAAAACGGTTGGTAATTCGGCCAGGATTTTTTACAAGGGTGGTGAGAGAAAAATAATGACATTATGGATTAGGACGGCAATAAAAATCACTGACTAGCCCCTGTCAATGATGAAAATACCTTATGACCCCACAAGAAACAATTACCGTCCGAATAGGGCTTATGAAAACAAACATAGTGAATGTAACGCGTATGCTATGTAATATGAATGTGAACATGGTAACCTTACAATCTAAAAACAAATGAATGTTTTTTAAAGCAGAAGTTAAATTCACTAAACTAATTAAAACACTAAATAAATAAAAACAAAAGTGCAGACTAATTATTAGGCTTTTGATTACCCTACAATAGCCACTTTACAGTTACTGCTATCATAAAAATACACTTGCTTTATAGTTTGAATTTCTACATATGGCACATTTATGTTCACCAACAATGTATATTTTAGTTAGATTTAATGCCCTCCTATTCTATTGCGCTCCGTCTGACTGGCACGAATGCTCACGGTGGTGCTCGTTCATGGAAGTTTGTGCTTGAGAGGGCTTGTCCACGCCTAACAGAAAAATGGAAATATTTGCTTGACTTTCTAAGATTTACAGATGGCGAATATGTCTGTGAAATGTAAGTTATGCACTGAGGAAATTATTGTATGTCACTACAGCTTAAAGATAATTAATAGAGTTATGTTTGTTCCCACCAATCGCTGCACAAGTTAAGGTTATATTTGATGACGAAAGCATGTTTGTGCTAGCCCTCCCGGAACCCATAGAGATTGCATTGCAGTGCCTGCAGTTTGAACAAAACAAAATTGTATGGAGGTCTATGAGAAATAGAAATCGCCCAAAAAGAGGCGGTACTCCACATGATGCTGATTGGACCATATATCCAGATGCAGAACAGTCTAGAATAGTGACAGCTAGCGTAACTCTGTGATTGAATGTGTTTGAAAAATTCATCCCTTTTGCACTTATCGCCTAATGAAGAAACCGTTTGCCCCTGCTTATAGGCTGATTATCATTGAGAGGACTGACATTCAAAAATAAGAATATTCTACTCACTGTTTGTATGTCACCATGACAATAAGAATTGCAGGGATGCAGCACAGAATGATGATTATGGCGAGTGCCAACAGCGCCCCCTCTGTGTAGCCCACCGCCTGCGCAGCCTTCTTCACACTTGCCACGATGTCAGGAGAACGGATCTCCAGAATTCGCCCGCCCTCACCCAGGTATGGCTGGAACTCTTTATTGATGTCTAGAATCTTCCCGTCCAGGAACCTGTCAAACACACACGTTTGCACATATTTATTTAAAAGGCATTTGCATTTTTAGAGAATAATTAAAAATAATTACAATTTAGATCTGCTAGCACAAACTTTGAAGGTGGTGCAGTAATAATGCAACTGTAGTGATTGCATTACAACTGCCCAGTCTTTTGGATGTGCTGGAGGAGACTTTACAGAGTGCTTGACTCTTGCATTGTCAATACAAGATCTTGACCAAAAATGGATGCACCTCTTGATGGAAATGAATGTTGTGATGTCATTTCCAATTCCAAAGTATCCTCCAGCACATCCCAAAGACTTTCAATGAATTTAAGGACTGGACTCAGAGATGCCAATTCATGTGTGAAAATGATTCTTCATGCTCCCTCCCAACCATTCTTTCACACTTTGAGCCTGAGGAATCTTGACATTGTCATCCTGGAATATGGCTATGATGTGTCTTCCTACATGGTTGTTTAAGAAATGAAAAGCTACACACTCCATCATTTAGGGTTAGAAGAACTGTTTCCTGTTTAAATCCAAACAGCAACTTTTTTTGGGCCGGACAGTGTATATTAAAAACGTAATTGTGTTAGTACTAAAAATAAAATAAATATAGTATGTGTAATGAAAATTATGATCTGTTCCATACACAAATATATGTACATGTACAGTAGCACATCATAATCACAAACCTCTTCAGGGTGATATAACACTGTACATTTCTGTTCACCTACACATTATGTTTATACTGTACTGACTATGACAGCCTGGAGATGATTGACAGCTAGATGTTGACAACATTCAGTCAATGCAAAGCATCTTCAGAACAGAAACGGGAGCCAAGAATACTGCTAATGAGGACAGCATCCGATCAGCTGTATTTAGTCTTTTACAGTTCATCTTATGGGTTACTATAGGCAACATGATGCAGAAATCCTTATTCTCCTCTGCAATAGCTTGACTGTGCTAGTAATATTAGATAATAAAATATACACTATATTGCCAAAAGTTGGGACGTCTGCCTTTACACGCACATTAAATTTAATGACATCCCATTCTTAATCCGTAGGGTTTAATATGGAGTTGTCCCACCCTTTGCAGCTTGAACAGCTTCAAATCAAGGTTTAGGAGTGCGTTTATGGGAATTTTTGACCATTCTTCTAAAAGCGTATTTGTGAGGTCAGGCACTGATGTTGGACGAGAAGGCCTGGCTCACAGTCTCCTCTCTAATTAATCCCAAAGGTGTTCTAACGGGTTGATGTCAGGACCCAGTGCAGGCCAGTCAAGTTCCTCCACACCAAACTCGCTCATCCATGTCTTTATGGACTCTGCTTTTTGCACTGGTGCACAGTCATGTTGGAACAGGAAGGGGCCATCCCCAAACTGTTCCCACAAAGTTGAGAGCATGAAATTGTCCAAAATGTCTTGGTATGCTAAAGCATTAAGAGTTCATTTTACTGGAACTAATGGGCCAAGCCCAACCCCTGAAAAACAACCACACACCATGTTGTTTTACACCACTGCATCTGTCGCTTTGCATTGCACTTGGTGGTGTAAGGCTTGGATGCAGCTGCTCGGCCATGGAAACCCATTCCATGAAGCTCTCTATGCACTGTTCTTGAGCTAATCTGAAGGCCACACAAAGTTTGGAGGTCTATAGCTATTGACTCTGCAGAAAGTTGGCGATTTCTGCGCACTGTGTACCTCAGCATGCACTGACCCCACTCTGTGATTTTATGTGGCCTACCACTTCGTGGTTGAGTTGCTGTTGTTCCCAATTGCTTCCACTTTGTTATAATACCGCTAACAGTTGACCGTGGAATATTTATGCTTCCTTCACATGCTATCGGAAATTTCCTACTTCCCACTTCTGAAGTCGTGATTACGAGCTCAACACATTCAAATTTTGTCTTGAGAGGGCGTTCATGTCCAAGATTTTAATTAGGAAACTTGTATTTATGATAATTCCGATAGCATGTGAAGGCAGCATTGGTATTGAGGAATTTTCATGAATGGACTGCACAGGTGGCAACCTATCACGGTACCACACTTGAATTCAGATTCTGAGAGCGACCCATTCTTTCACAAATGTTTGTAGAAGCGTCTGCATGCTTAGGTGCTTGATTTTATACCCCTGTGACCATGGAAGTGATTGGAACATCTGAATTCAATGATTTGTCAATATAGTGTTTATTGATATTATATATTGATACATAGCTGATTATTAAGGCCAATCCAAAGCAGAGCAAGAGTGCTTTTCTCCTCAGCTGATGTGAAATCTAAAAAGTCTTGCCTTTGTTGACACTTTGCTGATCAATAATGTTTAAATAGGCCTGCTTGTTAAGTACTTCATAAGTATCCCTGGCAGACCAATTAGCCCTCCTGCAACAGAACACTTCAACAGAAACACCTAGTAAACAGGACTGTTCAAACACAATCGATAATCCAGGTTTAAAGACTGATGAAAGATTGCGTGTGTTTGATCTATGTGGTCAAATAGACCCGCAACACCACGCACATGAGCTTCAAAACATCTGAAGAGACTTCTTTCAGCTTTAATAAAATGAGGATGAATAGATTTTGTTTTTTAAGGTGCACTAAGTAACTGTTGCTATTTGGAATTTACACCCTATTTACACCTGTATTTAGCACTGTCCATATTCCATCAGATCAAGATGTTAAACCGATAGACCATTTACTGTCTCAAAATAGTTGAAACATTCTTCAGAATATTTCTTTATTGTGCAGTCGTACAGGTTTGTAACGAAATGAAGGTAAATAAATGGTGACAGAATTTGTATTTTTATGTGAACTATCCCTCTAAATATCCCTTTAAAACCTGATTTAAACCAGGGGCGTATTAGTTTGGTCTTAACTTAAGATATGATAAGTTAATTTAGGATTTTTCACAATTTCGTATTACAGAAGCAAATCTTAACTTGATTTAGGATTCTTATCCTGTCTTACAAAATCAAATTTTATCTGTAGTTAGGAAATGTGGTAGATATTGAAATTTGTATAAGCTCCGTTGAAAAGTTAAAGCCTGTTTTATAAATTGCCTTTTGCAAAAAAAAAAAAAAAAAAAAAAAAAACGTAAGGCGTTAGTCACTTGAAGATGACTGGTAATGCTCTGTCACAGTGTTGGTCGCAATTCGTCAACTAACTGCAAAATCATGGGAGTCTGTAAATAACGATAATATCCCGTGTTTTCTAGATCCAACGCAAGATGCTAATACAGTAAAATCATACAGTGACGCATTACAATAATTCAAATATTTTTATAATGCTAAAAACAAAGTTGTGACTGCTGACGTTATGAGTTAACGTGTAAAGTTAATGTCATATGCTAGTTAACGTTTAGGCTGAAGTTTTAGTATTGACGTTACATTTTGCAGTTTCTTACTGAAAATAAAGACTAAACTTGCCACTCAGAAGCGTCCATTTCCAATCTCAAAACAACTGGTTGTTCCTCAAAATCTGTATCTTCGTCAGAAACAGGATCAAACATATAAGGTTGGATGCATAATCTCTCCATTGTCATGACGGACAGTATAGATGTGTTTCTGTCACTGAAGCTACTGAAATTTAGCCTGGTCTTACCAGACTCTCGTACATTTCATTTGTACATAGAGTCTGGCCACTCTCCATTGACAAGCGTTTACTTCCTTGAAGGCGGGAACTCTGTTGAAGTTTTGGATCTGCATAATCAATCGCTTGGTCGTGACGTATGTCGTATTATATTGACGTATTCGCCTTTGATTATCACATTAACTGTGCACACCACCTCAGTGTCAGTGATAAAACCTTGTGCATTTGGATTGTTATTTATTCACGGTGGAGAGGAGAGTTTTTTGATCGGAACGCACTGCTCTTGTGGTGCATATCTTGTGCAATCCTAACATGATTGTTTATGCTGTAAATACAATGTCATATGCTTGGTATGATAAGAATAAATGCTGCCATAAATAACAGCCCAATACAAATGTTTACGTGCTTTTCTTCTTTTATTTTTTGAGCGGTGATGAAAAATGTTGCTCTTGTAAACACTTGCCAGCATTTAAAGAAATAGAAATGCTAGAAATGCATCCAAATTATAGCGCACGCAACCGCACGGTGCTCTGCAGGGGTCTAAAAAGGATGTGAATGTAAAAACAGTGAATTTTGAAGTGATATATTCTTGAAAACTCAGAGATGTGGATTCGGAGAGCATTCGGACATTACCACACGACCTGTTTGTCAAAAGCAGTAGGTAATTCAGCCTGGGTTTTTTTCGCGGGTGGCGGGAGACGGACGGCTTCAACCAACGCCTTCACCACTAACGGAGCGAGCTAAAAAAATGGATTGTTCTTGCTCCGTGTAACGGAGTTCGTTTGTTCAGGGAAGAAGGAGGCGGGAACCAACGAATGTTTAACAACATTTAATCAAATAATATACACAAAATGAAAGTAAAAGTGGCAGCCCGTCACGGACGACTGCCGCGCACATACATAACAAAACGTAAACAAAACACAACTTAAAATCCAGGCCTGGTCCTCTCTCGTCCTTCACCGGTGTCGCTCGTCCTTATATGCCTCCGTGCTCCCTCATGAGAGGACTCGAGACCGGTGTGTCTCATTCTCAATCACGCACACCGATCTTGCTCACTCCTCCCATGTCTCGCTTGCTCGTCCACCTTGCCACACTCCAGCTTTAACTACTGGACATCCGTCAGCGGTGCCAGTGCCACACACTCGCATCTTTCACCGCCGCCATTACTGAACTACAACTAGCGCACGACATTAACGTCATCGCTCTCAGCCACTCCCTCTGTTCGCTGATTGGACCGGTAAAAAATTGTTCTGGAGAAAACCTAAGCATATACAGCAGTCCCAGACGTAGTACTGAAAGAAAATGAAAATTGAGCGGAAGTATGTAGGAGGGCGGAGCCAGACTAACTTAAATTAGTGCAGTGAAACAGCCAATCAGAGCAGAACGCCACATTACTATTCATGACCCTTCCAAGTAAGGCAAAAACAGACCATATCTGGACAATTTTTTCCCTTAAATAAGTCACATACCCTCTATGTAGATATCAGAGAACAATTTAAAATATTGTTTCAACTCATTCTAGGGCACCTTTAAGAAATGTCATTCTGTAATAGTTTTTGCCCTAAATGAGGTCCTAACTGAAATTGCCATGGTTACCAAACAGATAAGATAGGATTCTAAAGTTAAGATGTTTCTGTAATACGCCCCCTGGTCTTTATTTGGTCAAACTGCCATAAGTTAAACATGTTTTTATCTACAACTGAATTAAAAAACAAAACATTAGATTTTCATTTCCAAGCTGATTACTCGACTCACACTTTAGGAACCATACAAACATACAAACCTTTAGGAAACATACAAAAAGCTGGCATAAATGACAGGGCCTATATATATATATATATATATATATATATATATATATATATATATATATATATATATATATATATAAATATATATATATATATATATATATATATATATATATATATATATATATATATATATATATATATATAAAATATAATATATGTATATAATGTGTGTTGTGTGTGTGTTGTGTGTGTGTTGTGCGTGTGCGTGGCGCGTGCGTGTGTGTGTGTGTGTGTGTGTGTGTATAGCTTTCCTATAGCTCAAACAGTAGAGCATGGCGCTAGCAACTCCACGGTCATGGGTTCGATCCCCAGGAAAAGCAAGATTTGACAAATGTAAAAAAATGTGTACATTGAATGCAATGTAAGTCGCTTTGGATAAAAGCGTCTGCCAAATGCATAAATGTAAATGTATATAAACTACTATATAATACATATAATTGTCCTAAATGTCCTAAACACAACAATTTGACAAATATTCCAATTATAAATGTATCTACATAAACCTCATAAATATCCTTGAATGGTATATATACAATATCCAGTGATAATGCAACGCAACTGTAGTAATGCAATCTAAATATCTTGGAAAATTATTGGTGATAGCATTAAAAATGCTTAATATAATCAGTTGTTGAAACTTTAAACACTAAACATTCCACTAATTGGAAACAAAACTCGGAACAATTGGAACAAACTCAAGCTGGAGATATGGAGACAATTTTTTTTGTTTCTTTTTTAATGAAAGCTCCTGGAATGTTTCAGATTGTTACTTCCCGATTTAACCATGTGATTTCACCCACATGTCCTTCATTTCTCTGAATCATGTCCCTGTTGTGGAGGAAAAGAGACAGCACGGGTTAACTCACGCTGTTATTGAACGCAGTGTGAACGTGCTCAACAATGGCTGACTGTCTTTATCGTATTTCAGAGTCAGTGGGCTTCTAACCAGCACGATGACTGGATTCATCCATACAAAACTTACTGAGAGTGACCAAATAGATTCTGGACAAAGAAACTAGTTTTGTGAAGGGAACGTTTGTGAACGCTGATGTGCAGCTCAGACTATAAAGCTTTGTGAAGCAGATTTAGATTTTTATGACCTGAGACACAATAAAACAACCTTGTCTCCAGCAGAACTTATGAAAGGAGAAAGGTGGAAAAAAAATCAACAGTCTGCTGTTCTCAGTCAGGAACATGCACACAAACAAACAGAAAGTCTAAAGAACAGCATGTCCTCATGTAACTCAGAGTCAAGACAGATAATGTTCACACAAACACATGCACAAAAAATAGCAAGCACGTTCTCCTCTGCAATAAAGAAAAATCACAAATAATCACTTTTTGAAGGGAGAGTTCAGTCAAAAATGAAAATTCATTATTTAGCCTCCCTCTGTCACATTCTGTTGTGTTTTCTGTTTCATTTTCAAGGACTTTGAGGGGCTGTTTAAACAACACTGTTTTTCAACTAAAAAACTGAAAACTTTGTATTCGTTTTGGCCGTTCATTTACAAGACAGCGTTTTGGGGGACCCGAAAACACAAACTAGTGCACGTTTTGAAAACTATACTGGTATTGTCTCAGTAGCTGAATTTAGGATTTAGAATAAGAATTTAACTTGTGCACAACATTTTGTATTGCATAAAACACAGTTCGTCCCCTTGGAATTATAAGGTTCTATCTGCGTTCTGAGCAGTTTTGAGATATTGAGCTTCAAAGTTGTTGCATTACATATAGGAAAATTTATATGGGGAACAAGTTTCTTACAAACATGAAAATAACAGGGACCCTAAATGTATTCTAAATATACAATATCAAAATCCTCTCAAAATTGTAAATGGGGATTTTTAGAATGGGTCAAATGCAGATAGAACCTTCTAATTCTAAAAAAACACTTTTTGCTTAGAATTATAAGGTTCTATCTGCCAAAACATTATTTGAACATTAAATATAAAATGAATGTTGTAACAATGTTTCAACATGTGTTAGAAAGTAAAAATGTATCATTTCTATGACATTTATTTCATATTTTTAGTACTTCCATGTATTTAGGACATTTCAAATCATTAAACGTCGAAATATAGAAATCTAGACATCAGTATGGCTGAAATAACATGCTAACGTTTATTGTTGTAATTAAGACCCCATCAATTAAACTGTTGACTATTACATTTTAAGACTTTAAAAACTGCAAGAAAACAGACAATATTTCAGCAAATTAATTCATAAAGTTTAATAATCATTGAAAAATTATTCACTGACTATATATAATCACAAAAAATGTCAGACTCATTTTTTAAAACACAGAACTATAATACTCTCTGTGACTCTTTCTCGTTCTCCTGCTGTTGTTTTTAGCATTACTTTTCCCCCTCCTGGATATGTCAGGTTCATTACAAAAATAGACCAAAAAAAAAATATATGGTATACCATTGAGTAGCTACAGGCTACAATCATTCTGAAATAATTTTAATACTGAGGTAACTGCTTTAATGATCTTTCACATGTTCAAATTTTCACATAACGATCATAACTTACTGTAACCGCACTATTTTGAGTAGTATAGGTTCATTTGTTTTTTCTGTATTTTCTTAGTGCTTGCCTCTTAATATCAGGCTGGCTAGTGTGGTGTCTAACTATGAAAACAATCTCCTCAGCAAGACCTAAAAAATAAAAAAAAAGACTGAACTTGCCTGGAATTCGGGCTGCTGTCCTTGACAAGATCGTCAATAAAATTGTCGATTTTGAGGTTTCTTAAAGGTCCCATGGCATGAAAATTTCATTTTATGAGGCTTTTTAACATTAATATGATTTCCCTAGCCTTTATATGGTCCCTAAGTGGCTAGAATTTTTGATGGGTGTAAACCGAGTTCTGGCTGTCTTTCTCTGCCTTTGAGAAAATGACAGCTCAGATGAGCTGATCTTGAATTTTCCTGTTATGACGTCATACCAGGAAAGGTTACCTCCCCTTCCTCTGCTTTGCCCGTCCAGAGAATGTGGAGAAAATGGATTCAGTTTATGTCAGCACAGGCTTTACAAACAGACTTTACGATATGGATTCAACAGCACCGTGACAAACAGTGAGTAACAGTGTTCATTAATGCCTGATAATCATTCAAGTTCACTCAGACTTTCTTTCTAGATCGTTTAATGATCGCCGTCTTGATGCCCTAAGCGTAATGCATCAGTGAATCAAGCCAGTGACTAAAATGATCGTTTCTGTTAGTAGCATGAAACAAATCAGTTATTTAAGTGATTCAACTACAGAGAGCGATCAAAGAACACTCTTTATAATGTCCGGAGCTGTCAATCACACGTCGCAAGTGTATCTGCACACTTGCCCAATCTGCCGTTATGATGAATGACGCTGTTATGCTGCACAAAGCTCTTACTGTATTCATATCGACGTTGTGTTTGCTGTTAGTTGTGGTCAAAGCATTTTGTGAGAGAAAACGCGTTGCAATGACGAGATCACAGCATTCACGCGATCAACAGACTATCTGTCTACTCAATGCTCATCACTGCAGCTTTTCATGTGATGGGAATAGATCATTAAATAATGCTATAATCCACACTTTGGCGATTTGTTCATCTCGACAGCTGTAATGGTACATTACATGTATTACAAAGTTCGTAGAATAAGGTGGAAGAAGACAGAGTCGACGTGACTGGGACTCTCAGCTACAAATAAGCTTGCACTAACAGCACAGCGCTCTCAACAACTCAGTACAATAAAACTTCCTCCAGCTTTCCTTGGTTCACAGTGCCCTGTCAGTCTCTCTCTCTCATGCATGCAGTGCATGTGTGCAGTGCGTGCAGTACCTCGCTAAACCACACCCCCTCCACAACATAATCTAACACTCATTTCAAATGCAAAGATGTCAGCCAATCACAACAGTGGGCGTTTTCACTGAAGTCTCACAGCAGACACACCCCTTGAAACATTCAGCCAGAGGGGTAATAACAGTATAGAAAAAATGCCTTTTATTTCTAAATTATGACATTTTTTATGTTAAAATCATACTAACAATATAAGCACACCTCAGGAAACATTATAAAATAATAGAAAAATGCCATACCATGGGACCTTTAAAAACTTTGCGTTGCTTGCCATAATCCTTATATACAGATACAGATATTGTGGCTGCGTACAAAATCTGGAAAATGCTGCCTTCGGAGGACACATTTCAAGGCAGGAAGGCACCAAGGCACGTCCGAATCTAATGTTAGCTTCACTTCCTGTCTCCTGAGATACCTTCATCTGATCGATTTCTGAAGGCAGCATATTTGTATCCTTCGCTCCCTTTGCTATCCCACAATCCTGTGCTTCCCATTATGTGACAGTTGAGCTGGAAAAAAAGATGGTGTCTGAAAGTTGCATTTGTTGGTCGGTTTGTGTGTAAATGTACGTGTTTTTTACCAACATTTTCCACTTCTGATGTGATTTCTAGCGAGAAATTACTAATGTAGTAATTAAATATGTGTTTAGTTCTCACCAAAGCTCTCTCTATTTTGCTGTAGATCATTAAACTGTTACCCTGCCTAAGAAGTCTGTCAGAAATTAGTTTTGTGAGGTGCCTTCATGCTTAAACGCTGCCTTTCAAGCCATTGTCTGATAAGGCAGCGAGGCAACGAGTCAGCTGCCTAGGTTTTCGGACGCAGCCTGTGTGTCTGTGATCTTTCCTGTCAAGGAAATAGCCGGCGACAAGACATATAAAGTTGATCCTGATTGGTCCTCGTCTGTGCATTCGAAGTGCTGATTGGCTCACGCAGATAGAACCTTATAGAGCCAAGTCAGAGTTCGACTTTGTAGATAGAACCTTTTTGTTTTTTCAATAAAAAGTCCCAAAATGTACACAACTTAAAAAAAAACATCACATAATGTAAATAAGTTGTCACAGAATAAGAATATGTGAATAACTCAATTTTGACAAAAACGTCAGATAGAACCTTATAATTCCAAGGGGACGAGTTTACATCCAGTAATCCGGAGAACAAAATTCACTTCATGATAAACTGCTGCTAAATATCACTAAGAAAACTGGAAGTTGCTACAGTAGGAGAAGCCACTTAATTTAGTGTATAATAAATTACTTGTGCCTCAGAGCAGGCAGACGAAACGCAATAAAGTTATCTTGCTTTCAGAGGCAGATGCCTGCTGTCTGGGAACACAGTCGTGTAAGACAGTTCTGGGAGGTAATTATACTGAACCACTTTAAGACAGACTTTGCTCAGGCATTTCATAATGAGCAAAATAGCATTTCAGGACCACTGGTTGGACTGCTGGTTAGTCCAGTTATGCTGTATTTTTTGATGTGCATAGGGGGAATTGTTACGGTTAATGTGGCACACTGTTGCATTTCCTTCATTTGTTTGGATTACTCTTCATTATTGGATTATTCTCTTTTGTTTTATTAAGTAACGCTAGATTTGAGATCCTCTTCGCTAATCTAAGAGCTTTAAAAAGACCCATAAAATCAGTCCAAGTAACTATTGTAAAAAAAAATACAATAGCTTTGTGCAAGGAAGAAAACATTTATAAAGAATTTAATTTAGCCTGGATGCCAGCCGAATTTAGCTCCGCCCACAACATTTGAGGTCAGGACGTTCGGTCTGGACTTGATCCATTGTGGAGCAAACTATGCTCGAACCAGAGCTATTCGGACCAATCAAATTGACAGGGCGGGCTTTATACGATGATGGATAGATGATCAACAGTAACGTAATCATTCACATCACCAAAGAGCGCTTGGCTTGAATGTGTTTACTAAACAGAGAACTTGTTTGTATATGCATTTACCTTTACAATTTCTCTCAAAAATGATGATCGTGTTGGTAAGCACTCTGTGTATCCTTAAATTCATTTTACAACACTGGCAAAGATCGTTTACACTCATCTTCTTCTCTGATTGGTTGTATGTCTATCCAATTGAGTGCATTTTCTTTCCTGGTTCGGTTGAAACACACCTCATAATCACAGCCCAATGGAGTAGTATCAGACTCATATTCTGACTAGAATCTGAGTATGACAACGTCAGGCTAAATATAATTAATATAATTGAAATAAAGCTGAAATAAAATTTTATTTAAAAAAATAAGCAAAAATTAGAAATGAATGACTTTAAGTACTACAATTACTTAAGCTAAAAATGGAAATAAAAATAAATGAAAGCTATTTAATAGTATTAAACATATATAAATAGTAAAAATGGCAAAAGCACATAAAGTTACTAAAACCTAATCTAAAATGATAATGTAATAATTTAATTAATAATATAATATAATATAATATAATTAATATAATATAATATAATATAATATAATATAATATAATATAATATAATATAATATAATATAATATAATATAATATAATATACCATGCTCTGTCTGAATACTCGATTCTGTGCAATAAAATAGTTTACTGTACAGGTAGTTCCAAGTCAGTTGAATCACTGTTCTATATTAATTGGCTGTTTTCATTAAAGCGCACAGAGCGGAGATCGCTCTCTCGATAATTAATTCAAATAAATGCTTTAATATAATATAATGCATAAATAATACTAAAATAAGACTGATTTGCGATTTTAGAGCTATGGTGTTTGAGTAAACAACAAAAACGTTTACATGATTAAATGGAGATGGAGTTAAAAAAAAAAAAATTGAGAGCACATGGAGAGACTTCTCTGCATGAATCTTATATTTCTACGATTTTCTCCTGAGACCCGCACATGCAATATTAAATTAGTTGAGATCTCAAAAAAATTGAATACAATTAAAAGTAAATTAAAAAGATAAAAATATTTCAATATGAGCTCAAACATTTCTCATCAAATTCTTGCTAATTATTTCTGTCACCAGTTCTCTCATTTGTGTCTTTATTTCTCTAAAGAAATGTTACCAGTAACCTCTGAGCCATACAATTTTCATCTGGGCAGCTGCTCTGCTTTGGTAGCGATACAAACGCAGGCAGAACACATCTCACAGTGAACAAAATAAAATGCGTATAAGACTGAGATGCGCAGCTAGAAAGGCAGAATAAGGCAGGTGGTCTGTGATCTCCTGTGCTTGTGAATATTGATGAGATGTGTGTGTTGGCTCAGTAAACACATATTTGATCAGAATCCTGATGACTTATGTTGGATCCCAGTGACAGACGTGTCTCCCTGCTGAGTCATGGGGCACGGCAGAGTTTAAATGAGTGTATTGCTGTGTGTCTGGACGTCAGGGTTTTTCTCTTCTCGGCTGAAGAGGACAGGTGTTTCCTGTAGAACAGCTGTTTATAAAATAAATTAATTTCCCTTTTCTACTTCACTTTTTGCCACTATTTTTTTTAGACTAGAGATATATCATGATGTCCAAATAGTGCGTTTGTGAGGTTAGGCACTGATGTTGGACGAGAAGGTCTGACTTGCAGTCTCCTCTCTAATTCATCCCAAAGGTGTTCTATCGGATCGAGGCCAGGCCAGTCAAGTTCCTCCACACCAAATTCGCTCATCCATGTCTTTATGGACCTTGCTTTGTGCACTGGTGCGCAGTCATGTTGGAACAGGAAGGGGCCATCCCGAAACTGTTCCCACAAAGTTGGGAGCACGAAATTGTCCAAAATATCTTGGTATGCTGAAGCATTAAGAGTTCCTTTCACTGGAACTAATGGGCCAAGCCCAACCCCTGAAAAACAACCACACACCATAACCCCCCTTCCACCAAACTTTACACTTTGCACAATGCAGTCGGACGCTTTGCATTGCACTTGGTAATGCAAGGCTTAGATGCAGCTGCTCAGCCATGGAAACCCATTCCATTAAGCTCTCTACGCACTGTTCTGGAGCTAATCTGAAGGCCACAAAAAGTTTGGAGATCGGTAGCTATTGACTTCTGTGCACTGTGCGTCTCAGCATGTGCTGACCCCTCTCTGTGATTTTACGTGGCCTACTACTTTGTGGCTAAGTTGCTGTTGTTCCCAATTACTTCCACTTTGTTGTAATACCACTAACAGTTTACCGTGAAATATTTAGTAGTGAGGAAATTTCACGAATGGACTGCACAGGTGGCAACCTATCACGGTACCACGCTTGAATTCACAGAGCTCCTGAGAGCGACCCATTCTTTCACAAATGTTTGTAGAATCAGTCTGCATGCCTAGGGGCTTGATTTTATACACCTGTGGCCATGGAAGTGATTGGAACACCTGAATACACCGATTTGGCAATATAGTGTATGTACATACTGTACATAAATCTTTTCAAATAAATTAATACTTTAATACTTTTATTCAGCAAAGACACATTAAACTGACCAAAAGTGACAGTAAAGACTATTATAATTGTACTATAAAAGATTTCTATTTCAAATATGAATCATAAAAATGTGTCACGGTTTCCAGAAAACTATTAAACCATTGTTTTCAACATTGGTAATTATGATAAATGTTTATTGAACCTCAAATCAGCACATTAGAATGATTTCTGAAGAATCATGTGACTGAAGACTGGAGTAATGAAGCTGAAAATTCAGCTGTCATCACAGGAATAAATTTTTTTTAAATGTTACCGACCCAAAAATTTGAATGGTAGTATCTAATAAAAAAAATTATTTTAAATATTTTTAGTAATTGTGGTGTAATGTAGACTCCGTTTAGCTGTTTTGTAAAACAAGAACAGGCCTTCTGAAAACACCTCCAACAAAAAGTGTCCAATCAGGAGAAATTGCATATTATACAGGGATTAAGACCAATTAGTTGATTAGCTTGACTAGCCCACTAACCAGATGATTTTGAAAATATTTTGTTTTGCACAAGAGCAAGAACAGGCAGCAATGGTGAGATGAGGAAGAAAAAGGATCTGGAATTGTTGCAAGCTAGATTTAATTTAGCAATGTCACATCAACACCACAATCAGAGAACACAGGACAAGGCTCTGACTTTTCCCCTTTTTTCCCAAATGTTGGAAACAAACAAGCAGACTGTTTGTAAAAGGTGTCAGGAGTGGCTGCGTGTTTGGCTTACTTGAAGAGCTCTTGTCTGGAGATGGCTCTGTTGGTGAGAGGGTCGATGGCGTACACCTGCAGGTCTGATTTGGAGTAGTCTTCAAGTTCATAACCTTCTCCATGCCGCCGTGGGCCAATCGATTCCACTATCACTTTAGCACCAGGGATCTGATCCTGCACATAGCGCTCCAAAATACTGGAAAGAATATGGTATATGAAATGATTTTATGTTCCTCAAATGTTAAAATGAAAAATACACTAACTTAATTTCTAATATTTTTACTTTATATCTTAATAAACCAAACTTATCACTCTTTGCTAAACTTAAAGGGTGAATCTAAAAGAAATTCCCAAATTAAGACATATTTCATGAAGAATATATATTATATATATATATATATATATATATATATATATATATATATATATATATATATATATATTTATTAATTTTTTTGTTACATGATGACGATATACAGTATGTGATATTCACAAAACTCAATATGTTACTTGAGTGTTATACATCATTATAATATGTCAAGTTTCTACTTTTATTTGTGTACACTCACAATAAAAACTAAAATGTTGTGCTTTTTGCAAAATAAAGAAAACTAAAATGATGTGTGATCTGCTGCTGCTGATCATTCTCTCTCAATGAAGTCCATTCTGATACTTGCCAGAAAATGAACTGTAACTTAGCGAATACTTGTCACACAATCATGAGACATATGTCTAAAGAAACGTTGAAATGTCAGATTTTAAATAATGAAAATCAAATAGAAAACAAATATTCTCTGTTTATGTGATCTGTTTGAAAAGAGAGATGTCAGTCGTTCGCGGGTGCCTCATTATCTGCTAATGCGGCCACGCCTATGGAGAGCGTGTTCTATTCAAAGGCTAATTCCCCACATCCTCGTCCATCCTCAACCATCTCGAAAAAAGTCATCAAGTTTAGTGAGATTCATGTACTTTACATTTTTTTGAGACACGGTGAGGAATAATCCTGGAATAGTTTACCTCAGAAGAACTTTAAGAAATCTGTTTAATTTTGAGGAGCAACGGATCCAGCCGAGGATTGTGAGGCAAGTTTATTCTGTTAGTGTCTGTGAATATTAAACCGCAAAAGACTGTTTAAATATGAATCCTGCATGTTCTGCATGTCTCTGTGTGACGTATTAAACTGCAGATTAACATATATAGGCTCTATAATATAAAAAAAATATGCAACATAAAATTACGTCATAGATGTAAGACTGTTTAGAAATTTCTGCTCAGATGCTCTAAATTCAGTAACAATCAAACGTTAGGACCAGAATACAGAATACATGAATACAGTGGAGCGGCAGCAATTTCCCCTCCATGCTCTAAGCATTCAGTAATCACTCCACTCCAGCTCCGTTCCGGGTTCACCATTTCCCGCTCCACTCCTCACATATTAGAAACACCACTCCGTCTTCGCTCAGAGGAAATTTGCAGTTAAAGTATTTAAGTAAGCTCTAAATATCACAAGTTCGGTATACGTATAACATAGCTTAAATTAAATGGAAAACATATATAAACAATAGGAGATAGTTTCAATGTGGTTGATTGCACTAGTGTGCAAAGATTTATTCCTATGACATGCCAAGCTTATTAGGCTTTATCAGCATTAAAAGTTAAATATCATTGCTGCTTTTTGCAGTAAAAAATCAGTTTGGAAAGATGAAAATAGTACGTTTTCATCAGTTAATTTATCTAAGGGTAACTACATTACTCATTCAAAATCAGATACAGATAACTGTAAGCAGATAAGCACTGTAAGATTACATTTGTTTGAGTGCATTAGAGAGAGCAATTGTGTGTGTGAATAAGTGCTACCTAAGTGCTTTCACTCGTATTTTCACTTATATTCAGTAGGTGTAGAAGGTACAAAAAAATGATTTGATATAACATCCCGCTCATGTCCATTGCCGTCATCATAACCTTTACATTCTTTCTGATTTGAGTGATCCATCTGTTTCAACCGAGTTAAATGTATTTAACGTGTGCGTTTTGGCTAAAAATGCAGTTGTATTTTGGGCCGTTGGCATGAATTGTACTCGCGATGGAGCGGTAGTGAAAACCGCGATGCTCCGACTTTCAAAAAATCCACTCCTCACTCCATACTAAATCACTCCACTCCTCGCCCCACTCCGCTCCCACTCCACTCCGCTCACATACTCTGGTTTGGACATATTACTATTCAAATTAATGTTTTTGAAAGAAGTCCCTTATGCTCATCGAGCATACATTTATTTGACCAAAAATACAGAAAATTTTAAATTAAAATAATGGTTTTCTATTTTGCAATATACTGTAAAATATAATTTATTTCTGTGATGCGAAGCTACATTTTCATCAGCCATTACATTTATTCATCCAAGAATCCTGAAAAAAAGTATCACAGGTTATTAAGAAGCACAGCAGTTTCCAACATTGATAATAAATCAGCATATGATTTCAGAAGGATCATGTGACACTTAAGACTGGACTAATGATGCTGAAAATTCAGTTTTACAGTTGTTGTTTTTTTTTTTTTTTTACAAATTGTAATACTATTTCACAATATTACAGTTTTTTCAGTATTTTTGATCAAATAAATGCAGTCTTCAGACTTCTTTCAAAAACATAAAAAATAGTAATGTGTCCAATCTTTTGACGGTACAAAAATGCATGATATCACAAAAATCATGTTTTCTGTTAAGAGTGGACATTATATAAATGTTAATACAATCGTTCCTATGATCCTGTTATCAGTATCCTCACAAATGTTTTTTTTTTTTTTTTGAGAATTTTTTTTTGACTTGAGAATCATAGTGACCTGATACTGGCCCACATAGGACATTCTGCCTTTGGGTCTCACTTTATATTGTTATTCTAAATAAACTACAAAAATATTATTTCTTTTGTCCTGTTTTGTCCTCATATTCTTTCTTATAGTTCCCTCTCACATACCTGACTAAAAGGCTCATTCATTATGCTGCTCATTATGAGTTATTTTATTCTCTAAGGTGTGAATCACAGCATTATTCGTGAACGTTCATGCCTCTTCGCAAATGGGCTTCATAAACAAAAAGTGTCTTACAAAATTTAAATCAATATATTGCTTTATGTGAATGAGTAGGTATGATGATTTTTACATAATCTTTAAGAAAAAAACTCTAGGCAACAACATCCATTAGTCAAAAGTCTTGTGGACACATATTTATTGTGTGTTGTTTGGCTTATTTCAGTGACATACTTTTTTTTTTTTTTTTTTTTTCAAAAAACACGCATAAACGTTATAAAAAATACAAGCATGAACATACATGTTGCTCAGATATTATGGTGGCCCAGTTTGTGCTGAATAAAGTGTAATGACACTTTTGCCATTAATATATAAGCAACTGAAAAAAGCACAAATGTCAGAGCATGTCGAAACTTCTAAAGGGCCCCAAAACTGGCTCCAACCCTTAGGGGTTAATAAATCAATATAGTCTGTTATTATAATTATTCTGCAAACAACAGAGAAAAGTAGTTTTATTTTGCTCATTGGATTTTGCCATTCGAGCCCAATTCTGTGTTTTAACAATTTGGATGGCCATCTAAATCAAAGCAAGTGGGAAACCAAATGCTGCTGAGACTGCAGGAAACACTTAAACGCCACTCAAGGTAGCCGGCAATGCAGAGAAACACATCAAGGGAGGGATTCTCACCTAATCAGCTGCTCTTTATTCTCCTCCACCACAGTGGGTGGCACATTAGAGACCACAACCTGCATGTCCAAGGCATTCACAACGGACACCTAGAAACCACACAGAATACAAAAAAAGATAGAAGATTTGATTCATGAGGTATAGTTTATATGCACTAGCTAAAACAATCATATTTTGATGATATTCAATCTGGATTTTTCTGAAATGGATTCTGAATAACCCAGCTTTAAAAAAAAATGTAAATTATGTCATTAATCTCACATGTCGTTCCAAACCTGTAAGACCTTCGTTCATCTTCAGATATTTTTTTATGAAATCCAAGAACTCTCTGACCCCTCCATAGACAGCTACCAGAAAGGTAGTAGGAGACTGGCACAGGATAGAATGAAATTGTTGAATAAAGTCGTTATTTTTGTTTGTTTTTGCACACAAAAGGTATTCTAGTCGCTTCATAAAATTAAGGTTGAACCACTGGAGTCTACTATTTTAGTCAACTATTTTAACAATACCTTTTTTTAATACCTTTCTGGACATTGAAAGTTTTTAATTAAAAAGCTGTCTATGGAGTGGTCAGAGATCTCTCAATTTCAATTTCTGTTCTGATAATGAACAAAGGTTTTCCGGGTTTGGAATGACATATGGGTGAGTAATTAATGAGTAGCAATTTCATATTTGGGTGAACTATCCCTTTAAAGTGCTGTTTGCAGTTGCAATGGTCTTTAATTCAATTGGTCAGTAACAGTGTAGCTGTCAGATGAATGCTTATAGAATAATTCTACTGCTAGTGGAAATTGAAAAATGGCACAAACATTATGTTTAAAACCCTGAAACATTGCAATTCTAAATCTCTCTTATTTTATTAGGCTTTCATTAGCTCTAGAGGTTTCTGGGAATTGCACAAGTCACTGGCTGCAACACTTCAGGAGATAAAACAGCATAAATAATTCAGCTGACACAAAAACATATATTCATTACTGCACTAAGTAGTGCACAAATAGCATTTGCACTTCTGCACGCAAACATTTAATGAAACATATTTACCAAACCAAATCGACACTCCGGAGAGATATTATCACTTAATAACAGATTGTTTGCAGATTGTTATGTGATTTAGACTCATTTTAAATTAATCAGTCAGTGATTTTAACCCCAAACATTCATTTTGCATAACCATGAAGGATGTGAGAAAATGTCATTTCTTAAAGCCTTGAGTGGGAACTCTCAGCTTTGAATAATCTTTTTACGTGAATGCACAAAGTTTATAGGTCAAAGGTTGCGCGCACTCACCACCACATCAGCGCTGCTGCTCAGCCCCTGCCCATAGTTGTCCGTGGCGATGACCTGAAACTTGAAGTAGGACCGACGCATGTTTCTGAACATGATGGCGCTCTTGATGATGCCAGTGTACGGCTCAATGACGAAACTGTCCTGCCCCTCTGGTGCAGGAAGGATGATCAGTCTGTAGGCCATCTTACTGTAGTTTCCTGTGTCGACATCTGTAGCCTGATACACATGAAGTTACATGAAGAAACATCTTTATCATGGAAATGAATATGGTTTTGAGAAATTCACATTATTTGGTTATATAACTGCAATACTTTAAAGGCTTTGGGCCAGATTTATCAAACAGGGCAAATTAGCGTGAGACCGCTATCCAATAAAAACAACGATGGGAGTGGAAACTTTTGCGGTTAATTTACCGACAAAATGCATTTTATGGAACGGAGACGCAGCAACTCATTTCTATAATGACCAATGCAATGTACCAAGAGTAGTGCAAATTAATAATATAGTGCAAATTTATAAAATAACGTAGCTTGGCAAACGACATGTTTGGATAACAAACTTCATCTGGCATTCCTAATAAATGAACACAAGTGGAGAAATTTCTCTATTCTCTACGGTTCCTCCGTAGAGAATAGAGAAATTTCTCCAAGCCATATCAAGCACAAAATAGGTTCCCTGCAGTCAATAATTGTATCCCTTAAAACTCATCTTTGATAATCAAAATGACATATTTAAACTTGTTTTCCCCTGTGAAAATACTTTATTAATGCCTTAAAATAGTTTGAATGTAACTCTACACCTTTACTTAATTTAGTAGGCCTGTATGTAGATCCATGAGTATGCAAATTAGTAAACGCTAATACACAATGGCAAGTGGAAATATTGGTTTAATTCAGTAACATATGTTTGAAGCAGAAACTGATTCAGAAGAAGAAGAGGAAGAGTGAATTATACAGGGTCGTCTACAAGTCGATGTATCAGAATGGTAATGCATTTTATGTATCGCACTCCACAATGGATAACAATAATTGATATGACTAGCCTTTGGCTTGACTACGTGATCAAACAGCTAATAATGCGTTGCAAATGTTACATAAACCATGTTCTCAGAGTCAGACAGCTGCCTTCTAAAAGTATTTTATCTGCAGATGGTTTGCCTAAAGCATATTAAAAACACAGCATATGCATAAACAACATTAAAAACTTGATTTTCACAATAGGGAGTTTTTAAGACATGATTTTTTTGGGGTGTTAAATAATGGAGCAAATACTAGTAAATTGACTACTGCAAACCTTAGTAAATCACACTGCATGATTTATTCAAATACTCTCTTGCCATAACTTTTTCGCCTGAAAGGGAAACTAACATACCGGTATGCAATAAGCTCAGTTTATAATGACACAAGGAATTTGCACTGGCACCAGCTGTTAGTATTTCTTAAATACAAAGTAATATGTTGACCAAACTATCCCTTGAAAAACCTTGGTGGCATAGAGAAATGAATACTCTGCTTCAGCGATGACCTAGAAATGTAATAATCCCCATATATCATCAGATTGTACATCGTAATGCTTTTTATAGATGCTAAAAGACTCAATTTATGAGATAACGGTCACCTTGCGGGGGAGCACAGAGCCCAGTCGGTATTTTACAGGTGTCCGTCACTTGTCTTCCACAATGGGAGAATGGAGAGAGAAGCTGTCTACGCACAGTTACTAAGATGGGGGGGGGGGGGGGGAGATTTGAACAGCGAGAGAGAGATTCTCTAGTGTTGACAGGTGTGTCATGATGTGAACAGAAAGTTCTTCTCTGTAAAAATGAAATATAATGTACTGCAGACACCAACACCTGCAGAACATTTCCAACTCTGTGAATTAATAGCCGTCGTTTCAGTGTATTTTGCTAGTTTTGTGCTCAGCAAAAAACTACAACAATCTAAATATCAAAACATAACAAACTGTAATTAATATCATGTTTTGTGGTTAATGCAATCTCAAATTAAGAGGCAAGTTTAAAGAAATTAAGAAATACAAATACACTACCACTTAAAATTTGGGGACACATTAAATTGATCAAAAGACAGTAAAAACTTTCATTTTGTTACAAAGAAATCTTCCTATTGATCCAAAAAAATCACGGTTTCCACAAAAATATCAAACAGCAAAACATTGATAATAATAAGAAATGAGTACTAAATCAGCATATTATAATGATTTTTGAAGCATCATGTGACACTGAAGACTGGAGTAATGATGCTGAAAATTCACATTTTAAAATATTACAATTGAAAATAGTAATTTTACTGTATTTTGTTATCAAATAAATGCAGTTCAAACTTATATGCTTATACATTTCTTTGAAACAAAGAATACAAATTTCTGAAAAATCTTTATTTCTCCATCCTGTATATTTTAAAGGTGACCTATTATGCAAAATTCACTTTTACCTGGTGTTTAAACATAAATGTGTGTTGGCAGTGTGTGTACACAACCACCCTATAATGGTAAAAACATCCACCCACTCCTCTTCTTTTTTTTTTTTATAAAAAAAAACAAAGTGCAGGCCACGCCCACGACTGCTGACAGACTCCGCCCTATTAGCATAGACCCTGCCCTGAGTGAGATGTACACAGTCCACCATGTTTATCTCCTCGTCAGCAGCATTCAAGTAAGAAATGTATTTTTATTAAAGCTACTTAATTATTCAATCACAAGCAGTAAGTGATTTTCTCTCTTTTCTTTTTTTGTTTGATTATATACATATTCAAAAGAATATTTAGCAGTAGGTACTGTATATTATGCTGTTTTGACTTTAACACACTTTAACACACTGTGTTTGTGAACTTTGTGTTTTCTACATAACCTTGAAAGTTTAAGCGCAATAAGAAGTGAAAGAGAACTTAGTTTAATACTCATTTGTCTTAAAGCCAGCTTTCTGTGCGTGTGCTTCAGTTGTGTGCGCTCAGAAAACCACATATCAGAAGTTTAGACGGATATGGCTTTAAAACGCATGCAGATAATAAACTTCCATGATAATGAAGAACTGTACCAGTCTCCTGGCAACCGCCAAACCCAGACTCGTCCATGGGATTGCCAGACAGAGAAGCATGATTCGTCACACCAGAGAACACGTCTCCACTGTTCTAGAGTCCAGTGGCGGTGTGTTTTACACCACTGCTTCCGTCGCTTTGCATTGCACTTGGTGATGTAAGGCTTGGATGCAGCTGCTCTGTCATGGAAACCCATTCCATGGCCATATGGAATGGTGCTTGATTTTATACACCTTTGGCCATGATTAGAACACCTGAATTCAATTATTTGGAGGGGTGCCCCAATACTTTTGGCAATATAGTGTAAGTTTTATGTTTCATGCTGCTAAGAGGACCAACGTAAATATAAAGAGTTTCAGGAGAGACAACCGCAGTTAAATGCAGAGTGAATCCACTGAAATATCCCTGATATAATATTATGACAATATAGGCTCATTTGGCTCTATGTTCTTTTAATTTATGGAGACATCTAAGTGTCAGTATATAGCCTATTTACTGTATGCACATTTGTTCAAAATAGCCTGCAGATTGTTCACATATAGGCAAAAGTTTTGTATTGTTTACACAACGTTTACACAATCTTTTTTTCTGTTAAATATTACCATGTTGCATATCTATTTTTCTTAAATGCATCAACTTAGAATGTATAATGTTGTTTGGATTTCTTGTGTTACATGAGAAAATAAAACATTTTTGTTTACCTGATGTACATTTAATGCGGGTGAGGTTCGGGTCGCGGTCTTTATGTCAAACGGGTTGGGTACGGAATTAAATTAGTGCTGCTGTCGGATAACAGGTTGTGTTGTGGGTGTTCTGTTAAGTACTGTGTGTGTGTGGGGCAGGTGCGGGTTTACTAAGCAGGACCTGTGCAGGACTCTGGGCGGGGTTGCTGCTAGACTTAGAGAGTTGTGTGTATCTGGAATATCTGAAACAATTGTATTTAGCTGCTAGAATGCCCAGATATTGTAGTTATTGTAATAACAATAATTACTTTACATTAATCTATTGCATAAACTATCACTGTACCTATGCAAATTACTGTATCTATGCACCAAGATTTTAGCAGCAGATCCTTTAAGTCCTGTAAGTCGGGGTGGGGGGTAGGGCTCCATGGATCGGACTTGTTTGTTCAGCACATCCCACAGATGCTCGATTGGAATGAGATCTGGCGAATTTGGAGGCCAAGTCAACCCCTAAAACTCAATGCTGCAACAATGCTTAGGTAGGTGATACATGTCAAAGTAACATCCACATGGATGGCAGGACCCAAGGTTTGAGCTACAGTGGCTCGTCTGTTTGATCGGACCACACGGGCCAGCCTTCACTCCCCATGTGTATAAATGCACCGTCGGTTCACCACTGTTCCTTCCTTGGACTACTTTTGATAGATACTAACCCCTGCAGACCGGGAACACCCCACAAGAGCAGCAGTTTTGGAGATGCTCTGACCCAATCGTCTAGCCATCACAATTTGACCCTTTGTCAAACTCGCTCAAATCCTTACGCTTGCCCATTTTTCCTGCTTCTAACACATCAAATTTGAGGACAAAATGTTCACTGCTGCCTAATATATCCCACCCACTAACAGGTGCTGTGATAAAATCAGATAATCAGTGTTATTCACTCACTTCACCTGTCAGTGGTCATAATTCACTTCACCTGTTAGTGGTTATGCCTGATCGGTGTATATGTTACATTGTCCCCTCCTTTTTTTCTATCCTTTTTTAGTATGAGGCATGGGTTCTTTCCTTTATATCCATTACTGTCATGTCGTTATATTATGTTTTGTGCAATAAAAAATAAAATATATTTAAAAATAAAAAATAATTGTTTTTATGTTAACCTTTTTTTGATCACTGCAAAATGCCATTGGAAAACACATGAACAGTCTTCAAAATGTTTTCCTTTTGTGGTCTGCACAATGGCCGATATTAGCGTGAGTAAATAATGACAAATTTTATTTTGTCACTGCAAATGTCTACTTGCCTGGCTTCAGCAAATCATTTAGGACTACTGAGTAAGCTTTATGAAACCTCATTAATATTCAGCATAAGGTTTATATTGTGACCCCATGACATTTCAGATTGTTCCTTCACCTCTGCAGAGGAATACATAACACATAACATATGCACAT